>BOPP01000198.1:33994-103847 GCA_017312745.1 Gryllus bimaculatus
AAAAAACGAACACGAAAAAACGAAAAAACGGAAACGAAGAACGAAAACAAATAAACGAAAACGGAAAAACGAAAACAAAAAACGGAAACGAGAAAACGAAAGAGAAAAAAGAAAAACGAACACGAAGAAACAAACACGAAAAACGAACACGAAGAAACGAACACGAAGAAACGAACACGAAGAAACGAACACGAAAAAACGAACACGACAAAACGCAAACCGCGGACCGGCGGACTGGCGGACGGTCTGACGGAAGGGCTGACGGTCGTACTCATGAACGGATGAACGGGCGACGGACGGTCGAACAGACGGACTGAGTTTTGGATGGAAGGACCGACGGACTAACGGACGGAAGGACCGATGGACTGACGGATAGAAGGACCGATGGACTGACGGACGGTCTGACGGAATAACGGATTGACTGACGGATAGACTGACAGACACGCTGACGGACAGGCTGACGGACAGGCTGACGTACGGGCTGACGGAGTGACTGACGGACGGACTGACAGTCGGTCTGACGGACGGACGGGCTGGCGGTCGAACTAACGGACGGACTGACGGACGGACTGACGGTCGGACTGACGGACGGACTGACGGACGGACTGACGGACGGACTGACGGACGGACTGACGGACGGACAGACTATCGGTCGGACTGACGGACTGAATGGCGGACTGACGGACGGATTGACGGACGGGATAACGGACGGACTGACAGACGGTTTAAAGGACGGATTGACGGACGGACGGACGGTCAGACTGAATATTATTTTAAAAAAATTAGAACGTTATTTCACTTTCATCCTATTTGACTTGCCCAGTAAGAAACAAAAACACTTGTGGCAGTGAGTGTAGAGATCAGTACGCTATGATGCCTTCACTGAATCCGGCATGTCAACTGCCGCGAATCTATTTACTGCAAATTTTTTTACAGTATCTCACATCAATATTAACGATCAGGATGAAAGGTTTTCCATTGATTCATCAGATTGGAACTTTTCTTCCAATGATTGAAACTGCAAAGCATCAATCTTTCAAATGAACGATCAAATAAATATGGTAAAGAACTAAAAAAGGTCATTTTCAAATTTGAACTCAAACAAGAACCCAGCTTGTTGTCTAATAGCAGTAAGAACAAGTCACCAATTTAAAACATTTTAAATACAACGAAAGAGAATGAGCGATTGAAGTCGACTCTATAATATATTTAGATAATTCATTAGATTTTAGAAACAATGTAGACATTTTGATACTATTTACCGTTACATAAGTTCGCATGCCAATTCACGAAAATGAAATAAGTCGTAGAAAACTATAGAATAACAGAATACATATATGTAAATAAATTATTCACACTTATGCTCTGTGACACGGTAGCAATGCTGCAACATCCATCGGTAGTGATCTGAAGCGATGCTTTGGAATTCTCACCTGTAGAAGGAAAATTTCATTTCGATGAATCAATGGAGAAAAATCAATCTGTTTATTAATATTGATGTTTCTTTCTGCATCCGTTGTGACATCGTGTAGGTACTGTAGTTGCTTCTCTATCGATTCTTGCCCTATTATGTTTGTGTGCTAAGAAATAATGCAGTGAATAAAGTGTATTTATTAAAAAGAAGTATATAAGTCATTTTCTGCATTTCTCTTAAGCTGTAAGCAGACACTGCATTCTCTCTAAGAAATGTGTTAGAATTAACTGGTTCCCTTGATTTGACATACTGTATTGAAAGTCTGTGTTGTGAGGACATGTTATATAAGCACCAGTTTATTTCTCGTCAAAAGTACTAAATAGTACTATCTGAAATTAATAAAGCAACATTAAACCATTTAGTTTTGCCACCAGTATTAAAAACATCTAGTTTTCCCTTCATGTGACAAAGATCTATGGGAATTGAAATGCATGAATGAATTTCAGATCAGAGAATGACAATAAATAGCAAATTTTGGGATGTGACATGTATTGAAAGAAGAGTATTTACCTTCAAGTCAGTATGCCATGGAATTTCAAGTTTGATTTTTAAAAAGTTCAACAAAAGATTTAAGAGGTTTTGATGAACAAAACCTTCAAACAATTTAATATAAAAGACTGTGTTATTGGCATTGGATAAGCCAAGAGAGATAAATTACATAAAGAACATGGCCAATTTATTCCAGAAAGATTTTTAGCTGAACTTACCAGTGTATGAGTAGAAGCGCATGTTATTTTGTAACTTAGTCAAGTTTGTGGACCATAAAGTTTTCACCTAATAGTTTTGTTAAATCAAATAAATCTTAAACATAAATTGAGTTTTAGTATGTATCATTTAGCCATTACTTCATTTTAATCTCAAAGTAATAAATGTTATAATAGCAATGCTTAGTAACAATTCAGTATCCATTTCTATCCTAAAATTTCTACGCTTTTAATAAGTATAATAGAAAGATGGAAACAAATAATGCTTATCCAAAATGTGTTATTTTATTGCTAGAATGAAAAAAAATTGTTATAATTTTTATAAAATAGTATTTAAAAATCCAATTCAAATAAACATACAGTTAATAATTATTGTTATGTTCACCATCAGGATAGCCTGTCTAAGTTAACTTCATTTTCCTCAAAACTTGGGTTTGTGTAGATACTGCATTTTTCCTTGTGAAGGCATAATGGTTGCCAGGACAAGGAATAGTGTTTGTTTAATTTCAACGCACATGTCAGAAAGTATAATGTAATACTCCAATTACCACCAAAATATTAACAAATGATACATCACTGTATTCCACTTTTTATGATATATCCATTGTTAGTGAGAAAAATATATGGTTTCATGAAAAGAATCAAAGATTAATAAATTGATCAAAAACAACATTATTCAAACAATATCTTTGTGGCACACTATGTGACCCTTGTTGCCAAATTGTTGAACGAAAAATGCATTTCAATATAGTGAACTGTTTACATGTTATGGGGCTGGCCTATAGTTGGTGGGAAAATTGAAGAAAAAACAAACAATTTGTTTACCTAGTTGAATGTTGGATAAGCACTTTCATTTCTTTCAATTTTCAACATTCTGGAAATTGAATGGTCCACTCCCAAGAAAATTCTGTCATATACTGAGAGAACAGGAAGTAGAATGTTTGATCAATTTGTATGTTAAGGTAAAGGAGCACACAGACACAGCATGGCTGGGCTAGGCCTGCACCCTTCACCAATATTCTTTGCTACCACACTTGCCTCCTTATTTTATTAGTGTAAGTTCACATTCAAATCTAATAACGCTTTCTTCTGCTTACATACTTGTTCTTCATTTCCCTTATTTCCTATTAGGATAAGTTAAGTTTACAGGTTCATTGCAACATGTGACTTAAATATAGACTGAAAGGAAACTAAGTAACTTACCAGGCAGGAGAAATCACTTGGAACTTGTCCTTTTGGATAAACTACAGGAAGGATCAGAGGAAATATAAATCAATGGCTATTAAAAAAATCATTAACACTAACTTGACTTTAAACGTTGCAATAGTGAGCCATTGACCAGCTAGACCACTAATTTTTGTGGTTATAAAGATAAATAATAGATTAAAGAATCATTAAGCAATAGATTCACTTTGCAACACCAAGAGTGACTCTCCACATTGACTGGGAAACTTTCAAAAGCAACTAACATTCTTAGAGAAATGGAGAATATACCTGTGATTGATAAATTTAAGTTGACATATAAGATAGATCGATAGGAAATGGCAATTTAAGATATGGCAACTTGAGACACTGGAGTACTAGTGCACAACTTGCTTTCATATAAATGTACAAAGACTCTCCTTTGAACTAATTAAACCTAACATAGGACTCAAACTTGTGAATTACAACTATGAACTTGCTAGAAGACCTTTAAAGATGTAGAAATAAAAGTCAAGAATAAAAAAGTACATGCCCTTCAAATATTCATTAACCCAAAATATTATACAGCACTGCTATGTATATACATTTGTATATATCACCTGAAAAAAATTACCTCCACAAGCAAAATTACACACTTTCCATACTAAACTCTTAACTCACAAGTAATTTCATTTCATTTTCTAGATCTTACAAAACTAGGGTTTAAATTGCTTAGTATTTAAAGTTTATTATAAATTAAACACCAGGCTTAACTTTTCAATAATCACTATTTATTCAATTTATAAATTTCCAAAAATACAACATTCTATAATATATTTCATATTCACAATATTTATCAGTAAAGAAATCTTTCTTCCTGTTCCACATCTCTTGTCATCTTCACATCACCAAATTTACACACATAATCTAAAAACACAAAACAAAAACATACATCAAAATATGGAAATAAAAGATCACATTACTCCACTTTCATTAATCCATACACATTATTGCTCAATGGAACCAACAAGAAATATTATTCATTGAGAACAACAAAACTGCTTTTGCAGAAATAAATATTTAATTATGCTTTCACAATCAAGCTACAACACAACACACAATTGTTAAATATAACAAGTCTAATTATCGGTCCACTCTTTTCACAGTTATGAACATGAAAATATGAAACTAATCAACTGAATAAGACAACTGTTCACTTACAAACACTGTCCCCATACATCTAATGCAAGTACCTATAACACATTAAAGAGTATTAATTAAAGGAAAACTATTAAACAAAATACTGAAACTGCACAAAAAATCAATATTAACTCAGAAAAATGGTTCATTATTTAGTGAATCTAATCAAGAACATACAATTTCCCAATGTCACTCCACCATGTTTTCTTTTATAATCTTATATAAAATACCCATACTCCAGGTTCGGTTTCCTATTACTTGTATCTACTTAACACAAAAGGCACTATTATCAAATAACAAGGATAATGATAACTACATGCCACATTACAAATTATCAATAAACTACAAACACAATTAATCAACATAAATATAACAATAGCAATAATAAGAAAAATATATAGAAAATAAAAGGGTCTAAAGAAATAATTCACTATTTCATCATAGGTTATTCAAGAGAGAAAGGAAAGGAGTGGGCCAACTCATAAAAGATTAGCTACCAAATAATTTATTATACTTCATTAAATAAAATTCAAAAAACTATAATAAAAGTAGCACTGGAAGTTAAGTTAAATCATATAAAAACAACAGTAACACAATTAAAGACTACCCACCTGCTAGCCAATACACTAGACAAACAAAACAAAAACAGAAAATAGATAAACTAAATAAGCATTTTTTTAAGTTTACAAGTACATACTTGTTTAGTTTATCTATTTTCTGTAATTTGTTGTCGGGACATTAATTTCGTCGCTTCCATCTGAAATACTGGGTAAAGGTAGAACAATTTAAGAAAAATTCCTAGGTGCAAACAAAACTCCAATCAGACGAAATTTCCGAGATACACGAGATTAAAAGTGGAGCCTCGAATCATCAAGTACAAAACATTGTACCCACTAAGAGCAAAATTTCGAAAAAATTTAATTTAGGCACTGCCATCTAATATCCTGTATACAAAAAGAACACATTAAGAAAAATTAAATGGTGCAAACTTAACTCCAATCAGACGAATGGTTTCCGAAATAGACAACAAACAAAGTGAAGTCTCCAATGATCAAGTACAAAGAACCCCCCCTTACATGGCAAATTTCAAAAAAAATATTAATATTAGCACTGACATCTCACATTCAGAATACAAGTAGAACACCTCAAGAGAAAGTCATAGGTGCTAACTAAACTCCAATCCGACGCATAGTTTCCGAGATAGACGAAAAACAAAGTGGAGCCTCAAAGTCATCAAGTACAATACACCCCCCCCATTACGTGGCAAATTTCAAAAAATATTGATTTCGGCGCTGCCAGCTGATATTGCGTATACAAGGAGAACACTTTAAAAAAATTTCATAGGTGCAAACTAAACTCCAATCAGACGCATAGTTTCCGAGATAGACGACGAAGTGGAGCCTCAAAGTCATCAAGTACAAAGAACCGCCCTTACGTGCCAAATTTCGAAAAATATTAATTTGCGCACTGCAATCTGATATTCCGTATACAGTAGAACACTTTAAAAGAAATTCATAGGTGCAAACTAAACTCCAATCGGACGCATAGTTTTCGAGATAGACGACAAAGAAAGTGGAGCCTCAAAATCAAGTACAAAGCACCCCCCCCCCTTAGTGCCAAATTTCGAAAAATATTAATTACGGCGCTGACAGCTGATATTGCGTATACAAGTAGAACACTTTAAAAGAAATTCATAGGTGCAAACTAAACTCCAATCAGACTCATAGTTTCAAAGATAGACGACAAACAATGTGGAGCCTCAAATAATCAAGTACAATATACCCTACCCATTACGGACAAATGACAAGTTTTGAAAAATACTAAATTTAGCACTGCTATCTGATATTCTGTACACATGTAGACTACTTTAAGAGAAATTTATAGGTGCAAACAAAACTAATCTGACGAATAGTTTCCGAGGTAGACGAAATATCAAAGTGGAGCATCGATTGAGTTACAAAACACCCCCCCCCCATTACTTGCCAAATTTCGAAAAATTGTAATTTTGGTACTGCCATCTGATATTGTGTATACATGTAGAACACTTTAAGAGAAATTTATAGGTGCAAAGCATACTTCAATCAGCCGAATAGTTTCTGAGATAGACGAGATACACTGTGGAGCCTTGAGTGAGCAAGTACAAAATACCTTCCTATATTACGTGCCAAATTTCGATAAACATAAATTTTGCTACTGCCTTCTAAAATTCTGTGTACAAGTAGAACACTTTAAGAGAAATTTGAGGTGCAAAGCAAACGCCAATCAGACGAATATTTACCGAATACATGTAGTTTAAAATACCCTTTACGTGCAAAATTTGGAATTAATAGAATTTCGGCGCTACCATCTTGATTTCGGTATTCAAGTAGATCACGTTTAGAGAAATTCCGTGATAGACGATTAACGAAAGGGAGAGTAGAGTGATGAAGTACAAAATGCCTCATTAGTGTCATTTTTTCGAGTAATATTCATTTTTGGCCTACCATCTTAAATTCTGTATTCAAGTAGCACATTTTAAAAGAAATTGAAATCTGCAAAACAAGAATCCAATCGGACGAATAGTTTTGGAGTAAAAAATGTAGTAAAAAATTGGGAAAAAAATAATGTAGTACCTTCTTTAATAATCAAGAATGTGAGTACAAGTCTCGACGAGAAATTCAGTAGTGCAAACCAGACATCAATCCGATATAAGTTTTGGAATAACGCGTGAAACAAAATTAAGCTCACAATTAGAAATTTGGTGAAAAATTTAGAAAAATGTATTTTTCGTAGCCTTCTCTGAATCATGGATGTGAGTACAACTCTCGACGGGAAAATTCAATGGAGCAAACCAGACTTCAATCCGACTATTAGTTTCGGAATTACCCGTAAAACCAAATTTAAGTCAAAACCAGAAATTTTGTGAAAAATTTAAAAAAAAATAATTTTGTATCTTTTCTCTGAATTCACGTATGTGAGTACAACTCTCGACAAGAAATTCAATAGAGCAAACCAGACTTTTAGTTTCGGAAATTCGCGTGAAATAAAATTGAATCTAAATTCAAAAATTTAGTGAAAAATGTGGAAAAAACTTAATTTTGTACCTTTTTTTCTGAAATTACGTATGTGAGTACAACTCTCAACAAGAAGTTCAATGGAGTAAACCACACTTAGATCAGACGATATGTTTCGGAAATACGTGTGAAAATTAAACACAATTCCGAATATTGGTGAAAAATTTGGAAAAAAACTTAATTTCGTAGCTTCTTTCTGAAATCACGAATGTGAGTACAACTCTCGCCACGAAATTTAGTGGACCAAACCATACTTCAATCCGACGATTAATTTCGGACAGTTGCCTCTTTCTGATATTTTCTTCAAGGAAGGAAGGAGGGTGAGAAACAGAGAGGGAAAGAAAGAGGGGGAGGGAAGGAAGCAGAGGGAAGGAAGGAGAGAGAGAGAAACAGAGGGAAGGAAGGAGGATGGAGGGAGAGAAACGGAGAGGGAAGGACGGAGGGAGAGAAACAGAGAGCGAAGCAAGGAGGGAGGGCGAGAAACAGAAAGGTAAGGAGGTAGGGAGAGGGAGAAACAAAGAGAGAAGGAGGGAGGGAGAGATGGGGAGAAACAGAGAGGAAGGAGAGAGAAACACAAATCAAGACAGAGACACACACAGGGAGAGACACACACGCAAGAAATATAGAGACACGGGCGCACAGAGAGGAAAACGCAAACGTACGCATAGAGAAAATACGGACGCAAAGAGAGCGGGAGGTACGAACACACATGGACAGAAAGCGGGAGACATGCACACACGCACTGCGGGAGGTACGCAAGCACAGAAAAAAGAGACACACACGCATGCACAGAAAGAAGGAAAGAGACACTAGTGCACTGAAAGCATGACTCACGCAAGCGCGCACAGAAAACGGATTACACACCCGTACGCACAGATATCGAGACAAGTATCGATATCAAGACAAGTACAGATATCGAGACACGCGCAGAAAGCAGGACACACATGCACACACAGAAAACGGGAGATGCACACGCACGCACAGAAAGCGGGACCCACACTCGCGGGAGAGAGAGAGAAAGAAAGAGAGAGAGACAGAGAGACAGAGAGAGAGAGAGAGAGAGAGAGAGAGAGAGATGTATGAATTGTAGAGTTGTCATTAGTTTACAATTATTACAGAGTTAGTTACGTTGTGGCTGCGGGAAGAAACGGCGCCTATTGGGTCGTCAGGTAATCAACGTATCAGGTTTTCTATCTGGGCCATTTCCATGATTAAAAATTGGATTTTCAATTTTCTTGTGTTAAGTCTCGACTCTTGTCATTGAAAAATATGGTTCCTTTTAAACGAATAGATAGCATTGTAATCATTGTTGTTTCTGCATTAAGGTAAATTTTTGAAACACATTAATAAAATAATTATTAGTGATATTATTGCAATGACCAAATCCAACAAATTCATAGAAAAATTAGCATAATATACTTCCGAATTAATAAACGACCTGACACCATTTTGTCAGTCACTTACCGGCCACCTTGAATTTCAGTCATTTGTGACACATGGTTCAGCATCTCACTTCCCTAAAAATAAAATTCTTAAAAACAGAACGATTTAAAATAAAAAAACCTATTGTTTTAATCGTATTGGCGTATTTCCAACGTTTTGCACTGATCATATGGCAGATTCGGTACAATAAAATAGCACAAAAATAACACATCAATGTATTCATCCCCTATACCACGAGTCTGAAATGGTTTCTACCACTAAGATTTTTAGCGTAAAAATTAATTAGTAAAATGCATCGGCACTTGATCTCGTTTTACAAAATTTGGAATTCTGAAAGCTTTTTTGGTTTATTTTATAATATTATTAAGCCTCACAATGTTTAAACTGCATAATTCCGCGATCTAGTTTTTAATAATGTTCTATCAGCTAAGTCAAGGGAAATGACCTTTTCGGCTAAAAAAATCAGAACTAGATAAGATGGCAATGCTTCTGGACTTTGATTAATCCACCTTGGCACTTGGTTACTTGAACCACACGCAAAATTCATTAACACTGAATACTCAGGTAGTACTTATAAAAAACCTGAATCTCCAAAGAAAAAAAGCATATTATACTTCTCTTCCACACGGCACATACAGTTATTTCTGTGGTTTGAAGAAAAAAATCGAACACACTTCTTTTCTCCACAACACACAAAATCGCATTAGTTATTAAATGTAAGGAAATCTTTGCTATATTTTGAGGATGCAAAATTGAACACTCATTGCATCATTGAGGAATTCTGCATCGCTGGTTTACGCTCGAAATGTCGGCTATCAATGCGTTCGTGTCGGGTTGATTCAGCTCTTACTCGCTGCATCAAATACAATATTCCTGAAAAACTGCTACTACACAACTGATAAATATTAAATATAATAACATTTCCTTTCTTTTAAAAGAATTCTGGGTCGCCAAATACTCGACTCGACTCGACTCTCCAACGGGTCTAGGGTGCAGGTTCCCAGAAGTAAATAAGCTGCCTGAGGAAAAAAAGAAGAACACGTATCCTATTACGTGCAGGAATCATTATTGAGTGTCAAAATGCTAATTGACTAAGAATAGAAAAAAATCCCTAATCCCTTTATTCCGATTTCACAGCTCGGGATCATATTTCCCGTTCTGCAATGCTGCATGGATTACAGACTGTGTGTAAAACTAATACTCTTGAATATTTAGGCATACAAAAAATATTACTTTTGTATGACTAATGTGCTATACTCTCCTTGTATTGTAAAGAGTCCTGGAACATTGAATTCCCGACATAGCCTTCCACGATGTGTATTTACAGTATATCTGGCTTTGGTACACTTCCTGGAAATCAAGGTCCTGAAAATACCAAACAGTTTTCATTAACGGAATCGGAATATCCATTCCCAAGTATGCATTCATCAAATAGTATCACACATAGGTACACCTGGTCGTATTTTTCACAGTGGAGAAAATATACTTAGTTGACTTAATATTATTGAAAGAAAATACTACAAAACATTTGCTTGCCAGGGTCAAATTTTTCGTGAGGACAAGAACAGATGTGCACAAGCCCTCGAACGAAACATTACACAAACGCACATCATTTCATTTACTTTTTCTTAAGAGGTTGGCTTTTCAAAAAGAATTTAACCAATTGATTGTTCACATAGATATTTAGTAGTACCGATTTGAATATTAAACGCATTGATGATGAACTAACACATTTACTATATTATATAACCCATGATGAAAAATACACTATTGTGTAGTAAAAATAACACAGATGCTTGATGCGATTAACACAGAAGTTAAGAAAAATCACTTACTACACATACACATTTAACACACTGTATACACAGACATTTCAACACTCGTCACACAAACAATTTATCAACACACTACTTACACTCGCTCTTATCACACACGAAGTACAGTGACGCTGTACACGCACAGGATCTGAATTGTAAAGGTACGAGCTGTCGCGCATTCGACGTTGTGCTATCTATCAATAAAATCGCGGATCCAGCGATTTCACAGCGGCCGTTGGAATTCGTAGGTACCTGACCCGCGTCCCTTCCCTGCTCTATTGAGGCGAGGGTCATTTATGACAGAAGTCGCCCATTCGCGGCGTTCAAAAGGAAGGAACTTTTGTCAGCGGCCGCCTCCGCCGAGCACGAGCCGAGAGGATGACCCTCCTCCCCACCCCAAGCGACCGCACGTCAATTACACCCACTTTGGGAGACATAAACGACACAACGAACTTCGGCGCCAATTGCGAAGGTGCCGCTTCGCAATTGGGGTCATACCGACTTTTTTTCGCTGGCCGTGAGAGAAAGCTTACCCGCGGCGGCAAACGACAAATTTTTGTCTGTTAGGAAGGATCCCACGTCCTTGCCCCACCATGCTCCACGAAATTCAATCTCGCAGAATCGGAAGGATTCTCACTGGAGAAGAGAGGGGTACCGAGCCTTTATGATTCGGGAGAGCAGCTTTCTCAGAACTTGCTTTAGACATCTTGCAAAAGGGAAAAATCTCTATCTTCAATTTTATCGTTTTGAAAAGTTAACATATTGCAATTTTCGACATTACAAAGGGTTTGCCGAAAATAGACAAGCGCCATACTTTTTACCGCCTCTAGATACATGCGAGGAGAAATGGTAAAGAAAAAATGATTTTTTTGGAAACAAATTGTTTTAAACTTTTAAAACATGCCTATATTTTACGCAAAGTTACACGAAAATTACTCTTATTTTCGATATTTTCGTAACATAAACGTAAAATAAGGCAAATTCAATTCAATTCAATTGAAAAATATTGAACATGACTTAATTTTTAGATCTGACTGAGAATAACAGATTCCACTAAGAAAAATATATCGAGCTACAATATTATAATTGTAGGAAGACGTTCACAAAAATTGCACTTTTGCAATTTTCGAGAAATCTGACTCGTGTCGTAGGCATCCGAGGCACTAGTCGACTCATGTGGTAAATTCTGGCAGCGGGAGACTTTCTGTAATGTTCCCCGAAAATCCTCACTGTTTGATAAAAGTATGCTATAATCAGATCTATTCAATAAATGTGTTGTTCGCAAACGCGACTTTCCCTTCCTGCGCCTCGGATGAAGGCCCTACTCGCGACTGCCTGTCATTTTACTTAACTTAAACCAATATTTGTGCCCAGTTACGAATCTATTCTGCACTACGTCCCACGTACGAAGTCTGTTTTACATGAATCCCTAAATAACAAATTACAACACATGCTAAAAATGATTCACTCAAATTACAAATTATATACCACACATAAACAAATCACTCAATTAACGTTAAGTTTCCCGTTTTCTAACTTCAAAATGTTACCCAGCCTAAGTCTCCAAAATTAGTACCGTCTAGAGAGAGACTGTCTCCATTACAAATAATTGCGGAACTTCGATTTCCAACGCCGTCTCATCACTTATTCAACTCAAGCTTCGCAAAAGAATATCACGTTCTGACCCTCCAGCACGGAACACAAAGTTTGCTGAGACGTTGTCCTGACGACGTGTATTCCTTGGTCTAGACTATTTGTATGCATCCAATTCTAAAGTAATCATACGTTCAATGTATATTTCCCTTTATTAAATGCCTTAAGGGAATGTCTGCCGGGACACCAGTCGGGAGCATAGACTTGTCGCGGCTGAGGCGGTGCTCCGCTGGCGGAAGATATTTGTTTGGAAGAAATCTCTGCATGTAGGTCGACTCCCGATCTCGCCATCAACTAAAGAAGGCCACCGCCAGCTCCCTCGATAAAAATGCACTACACTTACGGAACTAATGAGATCAGCTGTTGATGTACCCGGAATCACCAAACAATGATCCGAACAACCAATCAACGTGTTGATATTCGCGTTTTCTTGAGCTATCGCTTCGCTAGTTGCGAGAGGAGTGGGGGGGGTTCGGTTATTTTGACACAAGGGATTTTATGTCTTTGTAGTTCGTTTTTCGATGCAAAATATGTTATATTACACGGGAGCGAATATTTCTGGATCAGATGTTGCGTTCAACGCTCATTGCTGCCATTTACTCTTAATTGAACTAATGTTGGCAAAGGAGTGAGGGTAGATATTCCGGGGCTCAACAAAACGTGCGCGTGTAAAGGCCCATTCACAATGCGAACATAAACATAAGCATGGCGTTAACATAAAAGTTAGGACTACGTCCATAAGCTAACTCATTCACACTGCGTGCGCATAAGCATAACACTAAGACGTTAACTGAAAAGCTTGCAAGTTTCAACCTTCTGTGATTATGTTTCAGTAAGACATAAGAAATCAACCAATCACAGTGCGTTAACTCAAAATTTAGAATCGAAATTGGAGCGAAGTCGATAGAAAATCTAACGCCAAATGGGCCATGGACACAGTCGATACCTCGAAAACGATTCTCACATCCAACCAATAGTTAACTAGAATGTCTCACAGCCAATAAAAACTCTTATTTTGCTTGCGTTTATGTTAAACATTGTGAATACTTCAGCCTATGACTTATGTTAACGTTTATGCATAAGCACAGAGGATTTAAGCTTGCAAGCTTTTAAGTTAACGTCTTACGTGTTATGCTTATGCGAACGCATTGTGAATGAGTCAGCTTATGGACGTAGTCCCAACTTTTATGCTCAAGCATTGCCTATGTTTATGTTTGCATTGTGAATGGGCCTTTACTGTATCTCATTTTACTTAAGCGAGAATAATTTGACGGATGGTATTATGGAAGTTTATGAATCTTATACTGTACCGACAGATAGATTCATTTAGGAACGATGCAATCTTCTTAAGGGGAAATATTGCCATCTATCATTTCGGAGATAAATCGAGTAGTGATTTATTGAGAAGTCTAAAGCTGGCTATTGTTGGTCTGGGGCTTCAGAAAATGACTCCAAAATGTTTTTTAATATATCACAATACTTGGAATAATCTACAGATTATCATTTACGTGGAAAAATGAAGCACAAGGCACTAGCTCATATGAATATGTGCTAAAAATAATAATCCGAGCTTTCCAGCAGTTTCATTAATTTTCATAAATGTTGAATAATTTTCATCATTTATGTTACTCCACCGTGTACGAGTAGCGCGGCTGTCATTTTGAACAGAACTGGATTTTCTGTACGTATATATAAAAGATTGAATAGAACACAGGAACATTTGATACTATTAACGTGTTCCAGAGTAAACCACGCGATGCTTTCCTCACAGTCTATTGCTCGACATGGTCACCGTTTTCGCGAAGCGCCCCGCGCTGTAGGCAACGTGTCGCAACGCCGTCGTAGCGGCCGGTTTGAATTTCGCGCCCGTAAGTGATTTTTAAATTCAATTTTCTCAAGAATAAACTTTTTTCCGAAAAACTGAACCTGCCATTCTTCATTAACGACAACACAGAATTTGAGGGTTTTTTTTTTTTTTTTTTTGTAAAGGGAGCTTCTGAAACCTGTATATTTCATTAATTTCAAACAGAAATTATGCAAAAACTACTCGTTTTTCAAAAAATTGTACATGACATTTTTTAAAGAGATTATTTTGTATAACACTTTGTCTGAGACAAAAATATCAATCTTCAATTTTGTAGTTTTGAAATGTATGAAAAAACTGAGAAATACGATCACATCTCTGGAGTTTATAAACAGCACAAAATATTAACAGTAAAGGATAGGCCCTTCTATCACAGCCTTTGTCTTTTATTTAAGATGCTAAAAATGGGTTCCCCGACATACTTAACAAATTCTTTTGTACATCTTAAATCATCTAGATTTCAGAAATCCCAGTTACTCTGCATTCCAAAAAGCAAAACCAGCTACTACAATAAATCGTTCGCAATTACTGTAGCCCGCGAATGGAATAAATTGCCTCTCAATATTAAAAACTCCTCTTCATTAACATCTTTTAAGAAGTACCTGCATGATTTTTTACGAAGTAAAATACACCATTTCGCTATTTAAATCACTGTAGATTACGGGTCAAATAAAAACGATTCCTTAGGAGTGTTAAGATTAATATGTTTTAGAAATAACTTTAATGTTTCTTTTGTAAAAAAAATTTTACTTTCTTGCGACCTGTTTGATACTGCCGGAACTGTTCTTTCATCCGTAGGAGCAGAGGCGGTTTTAAACAAGAAAACCACCCTTTGCAGCATGGACCGCAGCTGAGGATACCATCCCAAAGACCCGTTACTTCATGTTGTTTCCATTGTGTTAGGACACAGACTGCCTGGTGGGTTTTTCCCCGACTAGCGGGTTTTCCTCCAGGATCGAGAGACGTGTGATGGTGTCTTTCTGTATTAATAGATCACAGTCGCTCGGGGTGAATACCAGGCTGCCGAGTAGCGCGCAGATATTTAAAGAACATAATCTTATTTAATTCAAATTGTGTTTTCAATCTCCACTTGATTTTAAAATTATTTCAAAATTATTATTGTAACATTTTATCTATTTAACCTCTGATGTTCTCTATTTATAAGTTGCTTTAAATAACGTTTGCTTTCCACTAACTACTTACAAACTTGTAGATTACATTACATTTAAATTTTAAATAACATTACTTTTTAGTAATTTTACTATTTAATACATTACTCTGTATATTTGTGTCATGTGGTCAGGCGGAAGAGCGGGCCTGATGGCCCGAGCCTCGATATGTTAATAAAGGCATATAATAATAAAGGCATATCATAATAATAATAATAATAATAATAATAATAATAATAATAATAATAATAATACCTGAAAATAAGACTAGCCCTTCCTTACTACATATGTGGAAAAAAATCGAAGAAAAAATTTGAAACTTTTTTTGAGATAATTTTTTTGTTATAAATTTCAACGTAATTACGTAAAAACTACAATTTTAATTGCAAATTATGCAAAAACTACTTGTTTTTTCAAGAGATTCTATGTGACTTTTTTAAAGAACTAATTTTGTTCTACAGACGTTGCCTGAGGCAAAAATCTCTGTCTACAATTTTCTAGTTTTACTTTTTTTTTATTTATTTAAAAAAAAAAAAAAAAAAGAGTGATTCCCGAAAATGAGATTAACACTATATTATGTATATATGTACTATATGTTTATATGCACATATATGTATTAATTTATTAATGCAAAATTGAAAAATATTTTACACAGATTGATTTATTTACTTTTCAGATGTCTGTGTGCAAATCAAGGGAACAAGTGTAAAACTTAAAACAAAAATTTTAAAATTATATACATATATATATATATAAACTCATCATGAAATTTTGTTTTCACAACAATATCATCTCTGGTTCCTTTAGCTAACATATTTAAAAAATAATGAATTTTCATTAATAATGAATGGGAATAGATACATCTCACCCTGGGAGAGGAATTCAAATTCCATTCTTGCTGTCGATGCTGCTCACTTAGATATGGCAGCATATTTGTCTGTACCTGTTGTTAAATAAATTCTCCATATAGAACACAGCAACCAATTAAGATTAAGTCTGAGAAGGAAACATGAGTGTTTGTTATTCAAACAATATTTATTTGTAAACAAAATGTTTTTATTCACATATACCTATTACTTTGTACATTTTTATTACATATTTACATTGAGCAGTGCTACACTTTAGAAGAGAGCTTGCAAGACTTATGTATAACGTTCATAGCACTAGCAGAGCAAAAAAGTGTAATGCCATCTATAACTAAATGTTTTTAGAATCATAATTGGTACATTATAATATTCAAGTGACTGTTACTAACATTTTTCCTGAGGATAAGGTATTGGTGTGATATTTGATTTCTGACTTGCATCCGCTAATTCTATTTTTCTTTTTTTACTCAAAAATTAAACATTTAATAACAGTAATAATGAAATAAATACCTTTAGTAACAAAACTATTTTTGGCAAGTGTTCATTGATAACAGTATAAAAATATTTTCTAATATATAAATCCTCATGTATATTATAAACAAATTGATATTTAAATTTCCACTGAACAATTTCATTGTAGTGGCATTCATTCTCTTTACTTAAACATAACATTAAGTACAAACATTTCTCGAATACATGTCAAAGTGGAACAATATTTTACTACTTAAAAGCCAGTTTGTTTCTTTTCTTTGTATAATCAGAAAATATGTCATTTTCTTTTTTGTTTAGTTTCATTTTTTGAGTTTTCAATCTCAATATGAATTATGAAATTCCTTTGATTATTTAAAGGATACAGGTATACAAGCCAACTCATTTTCAATGAATTTACTTTCTTTCACGATGTTTCACAACATACACACCATTCTGTACATTTTAAATTCACTGTTATAAAAAATAGTGTTTATAAGTACATAAATAATACAAAAACTTGAGAGCTGGATGTTTAATCAAAACAAAAATAGAACATTATTGCTTTATGTGCATTAATTTTATGTACAAAATTTACAAGAAAAACAAATATATAAAAAAGTAAATTAACAAAATTACTCTTTATTTACTTTTTGAAGATTCTGTACTTAATATGGTGTTGACACTTGTACAGGAGTGCTTCAACACGTCAGTGATGATTTCAACCACTAAATAAAAAATAAAAACAAACAGCAGTAAGTGATCTGGTTGAATCTCATATTATATTATATTATATTATATTATATTATATTATATTATATTATATTATATTATATTATATTATATTATATTATATCTATAAATTAATAATTTAATAATTATAATTTAAAGTTCATTAATTTTTTTGTGTCATGCTTTCTGAAAGTTTGAGAATCTTCATCCTTATCACAAAGTGAGAAAGAGACGAGAAGGACCTCACAAAATGTAATGGGGAAACCAAAAGATCTGATATTGTAGATTGTGTTGTAAGGAACATACTACTAATTTGAGGCTTTTGAAACAGAAATCAGATGTTAAGGCTATAGGATGCACCATTTTAGTTATTCACAATCAATGACTTTCAAATCGATTACATTTGGGTCAGCTTAATTTAAATGTTTTTTCAATAAACATTAGTTATTATAAAATGAAAGTAAAATTCATCACCTCTCACTGAAATTCATTTTCTTTTGGCACCTCAATTGTTATGATTGACTTGTTATGGGGACTTTGAAATAAATCTATTTTTCACGAATAATATGGGTGATAAACATTTTATTTCGTAAGTATTGTATAGATTTGAGGTCAGTTTTGCCATTAAAAACAAAGATTTGAGGTCAGTTTTTCCTTTTAAACAAGTGAATAGAAATTGCCTCACTAAGTACTTTCTCCTATGTCTAATCTACTACTAACTACATTGATATTTTTTAATTTTTTGACATTGATATTATGACAGGCCTAATATCATTTGAATTTCTCATCCATGTGCCTAAGAGCCACAGTTTTCAAGATTTTTAGATAGGGAGGACTCGTGTGTTTTTTGAAACTATCCTCTTACTTCTCTGACCCATTCAGATGTTATTAAAAAGCAAGTAGATTCTACTCATAAAAGTTAGGAACAGTAACATATAGAATTACTTGAAGCCATTGCTCATCAATACTTACATCTGCAAGATTGAGCTTTATGCTGCCATTTTGAAGAGGATCTTTTGTTTCAAAAACATCTGTAAAATATGCACTCATTGAGTAACATAATACAAAATAATTACAGAATTTGTAAACAATAATCATGAAAGATAATAAATCTTCAGAGGAATTAATATATTAAATTAATATACAGAAGTGCAACTAATGGGTGAGCAGGAGAGTGAAGCTGGTGTTGAATTTTCCCAAAAAACCACAGACACGTTCACATACAGAGTTTAATAATTCTCAGTGGTAACAAAAGTAATTCACTATCATGTAAATTAAAAAATAATTAACCCAAAATCCAGTACAAATGAATCATTTTTTACTAGAAAACAAGTTGGCTGGTCACAACATCTACCCACTCTATAGAAACATCTTGCACTACTGTTTCATACTAATACTAATACTAATACTACTACTAATAATAGTAATGATAGTAATGATAGTAATGATAGTAATGATAGTAATGATAGTAATGATAGTAATGATAGTAATAATAGTAATAATAGTAATAATAGTAATAATAGTAATAATAGTAATAATAGTAATAATAATTAATTTCCAGAATTATTAATAAATTATTAATAATTTATGAGGAGATAGCTTTTATAAGAAGTACAAACATTTTTAATGAGTGACATTAAGTCAATATAAATATTTGCTAACGTTCAATTTTTTTTCTCTCAAAACTTTCAGCAAAGTCAAGAAGTAAAGATATTCTGAAAATACTTAAAATAAACTAAAATATTTAATTATACTTACTGAAAGCAACACTCAAGTGTAAGATAGCTGAAACAAAATCTCCAAATCGGAGGGTTCCATCTTTTCTCATGTAGCGGAGTATAAGTATAGATAGAACGTCAGTACTCAGTTGAAATCCTAAAACAATTATAAAAGATGTGGCTCTTTCAAAAAGAGAAAAAAGAGAAAAAAAAAAAAACCTTGTATCATCACTTACCTATTTCAAGAAGTGCATCCCGTAGCCTTTCTGCTTTCAATATCCCTGTCTTTTCTTTTGTATGATTTTTGAAAGCAGTCTGCCAATATTTCAAACTACACATGAAATCTTTAAAGTCATTAAATTTCAATCGCCCTCCTCCAGTATTCTGTACATGAGTTAAGAAATTTCTCAAAAAATATGAAAATTGTAAAACCATGAATAATTATAAAAACATGTTCCTATAGTTTGAGTAAGGCATCTCAGGGAGAAAATATATTTCATGAATTTATTAAAAATTTAACAGTAAACAGAAGATGTGGGAAATATTTGTGGAACTTAAACCTGCATATATTTGACAGTCTAACAGTATTAAATGTATACAAAATTCATCCTAATTTTTATTAAGCTTTTTAATTTGTATTTTCATAAACTATAATTAATACTGCAGAAACAAAAGGATACATCCAATGTGAGAACGACTTGTCTACAAACTTCCATACAAGCACAACTTTTGATATAATCTGAAACACAAGTACATTTGCATTTGCATTATGTAACAATAGTAAAACCAACATAAATACGAAATATAACAAAAATAAGAATATAACAATTATTGAGCAGAGTTAGTAATGATTAACATTTGTATGTGCCAGAAATTTATTATTACTGAGAAAACTAACCATTAGGAAGACAAGCATCCAGGAGTTCTTGCAGCTCAAATGCATTAACTGTTCGATGTTCATCAGCCAGCTGAAGAAATACTGCTTCATATTGACTGAAGCTTTTGCCATCCAGTGATAGTGGAGCCTATACAAAGAGTCAATAAAAAAAATAATCTTCAAGGAAAGTACTTTGTTTTACTTGGTATTTTAAGAGTTTTAGAATTAATGATATGTAATAACTATGACTTATTGTCATGGTCCGGTGTTATTAAATTACAACTGATTGAAAATTCACAGGAACATAGTTTGAATCTTGGGAGTCTGGTGCAGTTGATTAAAATAGAATCCCTAACTGTGAGTAACTAACTGGAGTTGTGAATTGAATTTAAATATGTTTCCAATATACTGCAAATTAGATTTAACCAGTTAAGAAACCAATCAACCAGCAAAGAAATAATTCTTCATTTTATGCCATTTACGAGTTTTAATATGCTGACCTCTGAGATCCTATTCTAATGCAATTGTAAAATGTTCGTCCATATACTGAGTGATAAAGAATGAGCAATTGCACACAGTAACATGTGAAAAACAAAATAAGTTGCTCATGTATTTGTCCATTCTGTTGTTGCCAGTTCTACAATATATGGTTTACCAAAAAATATTTTATGAATGCATGACACTGGTTGACCTGTAGGTGTGTGCAAAGTCACTGAATTAAATACCAAGTGTGGAATTACAACTGGAATTATAATGCAGGTGGATCCTTACTCAACTACTGACCCACCAGACTTATTTTCTTTACAAGACAGGTGTTATGGAAGTTTTTTAAATGGAATAATTTTGAAATATTTTTCAATAGAATCCATTTATTAAGGAAATCATTATTAATTGTTATTAATAATGAGTATCATGAATAATGATTATTAATCAATTTGTCAAAGTAAGAGACTTAATTGGGACTCCCAATTTCACAGATCCCAGGCAAATACCAATTGCATCAAACTAGCTACACCTCTGAAAATTCACCTTTTCATAAAATAACTCTTAATTAATGTTTTGTTGTCATAATGTGTTCATTAATGAGAATTTTTTTAGAGATACAACATAGGTTGAGTTAAATAAATTATTATCTTCAAAATAAATGAGAATTACCTTAATAATAGCTGATTTAATCAGGGAAGGATGAGTATCTAATAATCTGAAAAGTAAAGATAAATAAATAAATTGTGCTTAAATTAAAATTTATAACATGACTATTTTGAAAATTGTTTTATCTTACTTTAATTTTAATGGTTTGCTTGAGTATACTCTGAGAGTGAAATTTGATTCCTGTCCTGGTTCAAATGTGGTGGGAAGTACCAAATAACCACCTTGTTCTAGTTGACATCGATGGCTCACCTGGAATGAAACATTCAAATCTAAAATATTTCAGAGAGAAGAAAGTTGCTTATGAAATATGATTGTGACATATGAAAGCTTACCTGTCTACTATTTGTATACTGAGAATTAACAAGGGATTTGTTTTTCTTAAAAAACTGTTTACCAATAGTTTCTGTGTTATTCTTTGGTAAGGAGTAAGCTGTGAAGCCAATTACCTAATGAAAGATAATTAAATTATAAATTAATATAAATGTTGTCATTGACTAAATATTTTAGTAAAAGAGCACATGAAAAATTACCATGTAAATTCATATAAAATTATAGTTACATTGAAAAGAGCATTACATACTTTGGGTTCCATAATGCTATGCTGATTTAATGATATAATGACTTCTTCCATTTCACTGAGAATGAGGTGCAATTGTGGATTGATATGGAATGTATCTGAAATTTAAAAATTTACCTATTATTTACACTTCTATATTACACTTCTAAAAGCTAGCATCATTTAAAAAGGACAAAGTTATTTTAAATAATTTTGGAATTGACCTCATGTACACAACAATTAATCACAAAACTAAAACAAGCAAGCTCTAGTTGTGTTTGATGTGAAAACATCAGTAGATATTAATATAAATTCCGATTTGAATTAATTTTTTTTATTTTCATTAGCATTACAACTCAAATAGAGTACTGGCCAGACATCTGTGTTCTTAGAACACTACTATTTTCTTTCTAGATCATGGTTGATGGGATCTACAGGATAGACAGGATTGTGTGTAGTCAATAGTCAGATGATTAGGGTTCTCCTACTCCTTGATTCTTCTAAAATTGATCTGCAAAACCTTTAAAAGCAACTGATATCTGCAGATATTCCAGTTATTCACATCATTCTCTCCAGCAACTTAACTGGTGCTGAAAATTCACTGCTGTTGGAATCAAACCTAAAACCTCATAAACTATATGGCTTCAGTTGCAAACTTGCCACCAGAGAGGCTAATACATGCAGATTATATTCATCACTCACATAAAACATTCCTACCAGGATTATTTCGGCATCCTCCAGCTGAGACGCCTCGTTGCCACGCTCCTTGGTAAAGGCGCATTTGCCATGTGTTTTTGTGGTGGAGAGACGGCTCATCTCGACTGGTGTCACTGTCCAAGTGAACAACTTCTAAATGAGTAAAAGTCTTCACAAAGTCTGAATATGAAATCCTGTAACAAAAAAGAATTATGTTCTACGAAGTTATCAATTTTTCTACTAACTTTCCTTTTATTTCCAATAACTATATACAATGCACATACATATCAATAGTGTTCCTATATCATAATTGATGTCTAATGCCAAATATTTTCTTTATTTGCAGACAATAACAGTCCTGCAATGTAGCCTCTCACTCCCTAGTCAACAAGTAGTTTCTTGTTGCATTTCTCTTTGTTTAAAAAACATTACAAACAATTTTGCATGTTTACAATTATATGTGTTGCATACGTTTTTAAGTTACGGTAGTTAATAGAATTTCCTGATATCATCCAACACAATGCACATGTACAGATGTTGGAAAATATAAAACATTTCAAAAAACATTTTAGAAACATTTAATTCTGTGTTCACAGTGATTAGTAACTGTATTGTTCCAGAATTTCTACACCTCCTTTATTTCTTTAGTCTTGGAGAATGGTAATTACAGGCACAATGCAATACTTCAGAGTTTTTGATTTTCCTTGTATTGATGATGTATTTATCTGTTGAATATTTCTTTCTTTTATGTGATATAATTGCAGGGTTCAGATCATAATTAATAAACATGGGGAGTTGACAGTGGTGTAGCTTCAGTTGGTGCCGCCCAGGGCAAAACTAATGGTATCAGCCCATAAATTAAAATTCACCCATTAATATAAAGTAATCTTTAAAATTGAGATTCTTTGACCATTAAAGAATAGGCACTCACACATTTTAGTTATTATATCTTTTATTAGTATTTATGATTTAAATGTATAATTATTAAGTTTATATGTACAATTTTAAGATAAATCATTTAAGTTCTGTAATTCCAACTACAAAATTCGTTGTCATCCCTCAAATGCTGCCACCCGGGGCGAACACCCCCGCTGCTCCCCTAACTACGCCACTGTTGGTAAGTTCAGAGAGCTTAAGTTTGCTTTGTGGTTGAGGATTCCACTTGAATGACCTCCTCCCGCTGGGCAGCGCTCACCAGAACTCGCCGTCGCTCATGTGTCGCACGGCGAGGCGCTCCTTCTCCTGCGGCGGCACCTCGTCCCAGTCCACGGAGTCGCGCGCCCACGTGCCCACGTACTCGCCGCCGGGCCCCATCGGGTTGCGCAGCTTCACCAGCTGCACGGGCTCCCCGCTGAACGTCTCCACCTGCGCACAGCCGCGCCCGTCCACTACTACCGACGTCCTTTACGTCCAAATTAGAAGCAAAGGGAACTCGAACCAAGGACTTCCCGCTCAGAGGCACCGAATCACTTGATGTCCTGAGCCACCTAAGCCGTTAGGTCAGAGGTTAGAGACGGGGTAGGGCCTAAGGCCAGGGTCGGGAATTAATGTTCGGGGATTTGGTATTGGAGTGAGCGATCGAGGAACCGAATGGAACTGAGGAGAGGAATCGAGAGAGCCTAAGTGGACAGGGGAGGCCTGTCAATAGACGAAGAACGGTAGACGGGTAACGGGGATGGTTATCCTTTTGGCCTCTGAACCCTTAATGCGCGGGTTTGATTCCGGATAAGGCGCGTGGATTTTCAAAGAGCGGAAGATCTTAGTGTCATGCTTGTAGCATGTGAAAGAACCCTGGTAACCTTAGGTGAAAGGAATCTGGGTCGAATACAAGAATGCAGAACTAAGGCTTAAATGTTACTGTGTAAATGTTAATGTACTTAAATGCTACTTAAATGTTAAAAAAAGCTTAAATGTTACTGCAAAATCTCCGTGATTGCCAATTCTGTCTGGAGAGACTTACTCTTTCAACAGCATACAGGCGGTAGTTCGTTCCTATATGGATCCCATTGGCCAATTTTTCCACTTGATTACGAAGCTGAAACAGAAGAAAACAGTTGTCATTACTAATATTATTTGTTTTTATCAATATAAAAACAGATGTCTAAAAGTACAACGCCTGAACATTCTAGTAATTATGAAATAATTACTAAGATTAAAATATAAAAAATTGCCAGGAATGAAATTCGAAGAATTGTAACAAGCTGATTGGCTAGGTAAGGGTTACCTTCAACCAGGCGACATAGACCATTCGGTCATCCTGGCATTGGCAATGGTATAAATCGCTCACAAATGAGAAGTTTATATTAAACTAGTGGACCCGGCAATACTTCGCTATTAAAATGTGTTGAACTTCACACTCTCCTGGTCACGTAATTGTTAATCACGTTTTACGTTACTCTCTGCAAACATTTTAATATATGAAAGACTTTCTCACGAGTATGCGTTTGCTCTATGTCGTAGTTTAGTCATGGTTGTCCAGTATCCTATTGTTATAACATTATCCCTCAAGTTTGGGCATGCATTCGTTATGACACTTAGAGAAATTTGATTTACTTATCCGAGATAACGTTCAAGTAATAATTCCGGCCTATATTTCACAATCGCAGAGGCAGAAAATGTAGCGAAGTGACACTTAATAATTGAGGGTGCGACGGGTTGCGTTTTTCTGACCAGAGGCTTCTGAGTCCGCATAATCGCATAAAATCGCCATCAATACGCGTCTATGTGCAACACACATACGCACATCTCCATTGTACTGAGCCTATATTCTTCTCGCAAGTGCAATCGATAAGTAGAGGCAAGTTATCGCAATCGGATGAACGGTACGGCAGCGCATAAAATACGAACAAACGAACATTGTTTTTTATATTTAAGATATTTAACTTGCGAACCCTTTAATGGTTTAGAGACACTAACCACACTCCATTAACCATGTATTTATAATAAATTCTGAATAGATATCTCTCATGAATATACCCAGGATTAGATACTCGTAAATTAAATCTAGAACTTTATTATGCTCTGATGTTTGGTTTTTTCTTCATTCTAAACAGTTATCTTGTAGTACAAGTATCTCCTACACTTATGTTATACTTATCATAATGAACGATAATAAATATTTGCTAGCTAAGAAACTTAGGTTTCTTCGAGTCCAATAAGTACATTAAAAAATGGGCTAATTGTGCTATACAATCACATATTCTTATTGGTACGCTTACACAACAACATATTACGCCTAACAATTCATCACTCTCTTAAAAAAATAAAACGGTCGTAACCCAAAATTACGCGAAAACTACTATTTCCAAACAACTGAACGTGATGTAATTTGAAGACCTAATTGTGATATAAGATGCTCCAGCTTCAATATTCAAAACAGGACACGATTTAAAAAAAATCACTTTTGCATTCAAGTGGCTTTAATGAAATTAGATCCTACGCTTTTTTTAGTAGGCGAAATTTGTCCTATAGAGAGGAAAAATAAAGAAAACAATTGGAGTATTTTTGGGAAACTTTCAAACGTGCCCTAGGCGTTTAACGGAAGATCCGCAGGAGTCTGCACCAAGAGGTGCGTCCAGGGAAACGCGGGGTGAGACATGAAGTAAGGTGCCCGAGACGGTGCGTTCACTCTAGGAATAGGTCACTCGATGCCACAAATTGAGGGTTTTAACAGTGAAGCTTATCTATTATCTGTCATCAACAACCAAATATCAAATGACATCAATACCGAAATGCAAGATAAAATAAATAAATATAATAAGTTGAATGGCTTTATGAGGAGTATTTTAAAAAATATTTTGAATAGCATACTAATGAGATTTCAGAATGTGACATCTCAACCCACCTTCGTTTCTCAAGTGAAACATGAACATTGAGAAAACAATTACGTACGATCAGAGGCTTCCCAAATGAATTTCTTAAGAACTCTCTACTGGTTGTATCTTTGAGGACCACAGTTCCAAACGAAGACATAAGGTCAGAGTTAAACATTGATGTGGTAAATGACATTAAAGAAACAATTTGCACTACTTTGGAAAACTGACCGTGACATTAATTGCAGATATAATTTTGAAAAACATCTTATAAGATATAGTTATTTTCCTTCAATAAGTAATGTTGTAGCAGGGTATTTTTAAAATTTTGGAATTTTCGAAAATTCAGAAATTATAATGAAAGTCTTGTCGGCTCCATTTGTATAAGCGTGATCGAAGCTGTCACATCAAAAAATTAAGGAAAAATGTAGAGCGATTATTGAGAAAATTTTGAAAATATCGGACTTCGTATAAAGTAACTTTAAGCATTAAAAGATTCGTTTCAAATTCGCATGATCTTGAGCTCGGCCAGTCCGATGGGGAAATAGCCATTTTGGAGAAAGTCCTACCCGCAAAAAGATCAAAGCGAAGTGAAGGGCTCTTCTTCCCTCCCTTCCTTCCTCCCGCCCTTCACCCCGCTTCACTTGCACTCTCCCCTAGTCTCTGTGGGTGGCTCTGATGGCGTTGCATCGTAACGACTTCAGTTCTGGGGCGATTAGAAAAAAATGTTCGTTGCGTGATCCCGAGAAAAAAGTGAATAGTGTGAAAATCTTAGGAAAATAAACCAGGTGAAAACTAGCGGTGCTACAGAATGGCACAGACTTATTCGCATTAGTTTTCTAATATTTTTAGTCTATGATAGCTTTCCGATATTGCCCTACCCTCTTCGAAGCTGCTACCTACCAAGAAGAGGCGCCAAAACGAAATTTTGTCACATTTCCTAAAGCTTTGGTCCCATAACAATAGAGCTAAATGTGTTTTTAAGAATATTACAGAAGAGTAAACACGCATGCCCAACCTATAATGCAAAGTTTCATTGACAAATTTGGAGTCTTCCTAGAGGAAATCAGCTTCGACTGCCTCGAGCGGTGTCTTTAAGGCATCCTATGGCGAACGTCGAGTGTATTTTTACTTTCTCGTATTCGTTTTGGTTCACATTAGAGATACGAAATTCGCACACACATTTTTTAATTAGGCGACAAAAATATCTAAAAGATTTACTTCGCATCTTTTTAGATGCATCTTTAAAGGGGGAGAAAATACATTGGTGATTATTTCTTTCATTTCCGAAATCCTTTTGTTTTACAAGAGATCAGAGACCCTCTCGAGACCAGAAATTCGCTCGCAAACGAAGAAGGGTGCATTCCAAGTCCAAATTAATCCTTCGGCGCAAAGCTGTCCGTCGAATCAATAGTGCGCACGGGGATTCCTTCTTTGGCTTTGTGGGCGGAAGAGACGAGCGGAGGAAGGGCAGCGTGTCGGAATGCTCTCTCGTGACATCCGGGGCCTGACGACACAACCTTCTATACCCACATCGCGTACTCACTACATTGGTGACAAGTTCCCCACACGCTTTAAAAGCATTCAGAAATCGAAATATTCATAAACGTATGGTTTATGTGCATTCGGTTTTGTGTGTCATTGATTGCGAAAAATTCGTTAACGGCAAAAAGTGTGCCGGTCTCTCCGTCTGTTTCATGTATCCGCCCGTTTGTGAACAATTCTGAAGGCAACTCCCTAAGCAGAATGGTTACCAAAACTGATATTGCGTGACGCCTTAAGGACATTTTCAAAATGTTCTCAAGTATGGCTCCAATTTTTTTCTTTAATTGTTTCTTCAAATAAAAGAAAATGCTCTTATAAAATTATGCAGATCATATTTTCTTGTTTTTCAATTTTCGAAAAAAAAAAAACCAAACCAAAACGCAATAGTTAAAATAATGCGAGAGAGTATGTGTTGTAGCACCACCAGTTGTATTACAGATATTATTAAAAAGTCTGCGGAATGTGAATTGAGCGACTTCGTAAGTCTGCCAACCTCTGTGAGGTCACTGAGAAAACTACGTTCGAAAGCCTTGTGCAAAGTGCGACTATCTGCACATGTAGACGTGCACGCTTTTGACTGTACTGTGTTACCAACAAGTCCACATCTGCCCGTACGATAGCAGAAAATAAACCGAATTAGTCGTGATTTGAAGAAAAAGACGTTACTCGTACTACTTAAAATGTGTCATGGAATACGAACGTCGTATGCAAGGAGAAAGAGAATTACCTCATCACCTTAATACAGAAGTTTTGAAACCCAGATGAGCCACAAGTGTAGCGTTAAAACACATGTTATACCGATAGTTACCGGTGTTCTGGGATTTGTTCCATAAAATTTGTGTAAGATCTTGACGAAATTCCCAGGTTATCCAAAAAATTGAAGTGGAAGATATCGCGTTATTGAGAACAATCCACAATTTGCAAAGTACTGTAGCGGTACCTGCAATAATTGAATCTGTTTCTTAGCTGATTGCAACCTGGCACAAAGGTAGGTCATTCCTTATTCAGGAGAAGTGTACTTAGGGAGTTTTGAATCGATAGTATCTTATAAATTGGACATACTCTTTCAAAGACCATATCTTTCTTAGCTTATATTATACACAGGAATTACCATCCTAATAATAATAATAATAATAATAATAATAATAGTGATAATAATAGTAATAGTGATAACAATAGTAATAGTGATAAAAGTAATAAAATGTATCCTTAAGACAGATACATTTATTGAAACTTCCTGAGTGTGTCAGTTACCATTATTTCCTTCTCCCCTATAAAATATATTTTTTAAGCTAACGTACATTTTTAAGAAAGGCGAAGGTATCTTCCCCCGCAAGCAATTCCCAATTTGCTATGACCGACCGGGCCGGATTAACATCTTAAGAAGTCCCAAGCATAACTAAATAATTTGGCCCTCGATAAAATTTAAACACATGTAATAAAATAAACATACCATGTAGTATAAAAATAAATGAAACTTAATATTTGAAATTTAAAAAAATATTTACGTGTGTATTTGAAGGGAGCAAGTGCAGTCAGTTAAGTCAAAAACAGTTTTTCGATTCCAAATATATTTAGAATACCGCGGCGCAGATTAGTTTTGTTTAGTTGAAGTAGCATTAGAAAACTGTTTTAATAGTAGGTGACTAAGCATCTTAATAGTATTATTCACCTCTGCAGTTTACTCTGCTACAGAATCGCGTTACGTTAATGAAAACATTCTCCGTTTTACAGAATAATTAATTTATGAGTTGGCGTCACTGAATTCCGTTTTTGAATTTCTTTATCGGTAATCTGAACGGTTTAAGCGCAAGCTTTGACCAGAGACAGTCAGACAGACCTGTTTTGCTGACAGTCAATTTTTCGGTATCAAGGACCAACAAACCAAGGATTCTGACAACACAACGTTTTAGAGAAAGTAATTTACTACATAAAGGAGGAAGATACAACAGTCTTTCCGTCACCAGGGCCCGGCAATAAGACTTTTTCTGTCGAAAAATTGCCGCACGATTACAATACACTGTATTTATTACTTACGTAGCAAGGTGAGAAAGTAAAACTGATTGAAAGCAACTGAATTGTGGGAATGCTGATGTGGTATTGTTGACGTAATTACGGGATGGAATAATGGAACGTCAAGTTAATATATTTATTTACAGAGAGAGTTGCAAATGAATGTGTTCGGTTGACTTGCAACTGCGGCGTGCGCTCACCTGCGTGGCAGTGCTCTGCACGGTGCACGTGGTGATGGACGTCATCTCGAGCAGCTTGCTGAGCATGCGGCCGCACGTGGTGGGGTCCTGCCGGATGCTGATGCTCTCCGTGATGCCGCCCGTCAGGTCGGACAGCCCGTCCAGCAGCGTGCCGTACTTGAGTGCCTCGTACGACCCGTGCAGCCTGCGGACGCACAAGCGCAGCGTCAGGGCGACGCCCACCTCGGCTGTGTGCCCACAGGGTCTCTCATCGGCCCTACACATACAGCAGGCTCACAAGGCCTTCCGCGACAACACACGTTCACGGCACACAAGGAACAAACAACCCTGCCCACGGCGGGCCTCGAGCCCGCCACCTTTCGGCACACGCCCCAGCCACCTCGGACACCCCGAGATTAATTGATTATATTATTGTGTACTTCCGGGCGTACAGCGGTAATTAGTCATGAAAGGATAACACATATCCCGGCTCCTGTCGGGGATCTCCGCTAGGAGGGCTCCTGCGCCGACATAGTACATGTGGGCTGGCGGAGATTTCCCTCCTTGAGGTTTCACCGCCAGCGAGACATTGTCCCAGCCGGGACCTGCTCTTGCCACCCGACACGTCAAGTAGTGGAGTGTGTGTATGTATATGCCAGGGGAGAAGAGGTGAAAATGAAAATCGCACGCGGATCTGGCATTCGCCATGTTTCAACCCGAGAAACTACTGCTCAGAGTAGCCGACATCTAGCATTCTTCTCCAGAGAGCGCCTTGATTGCACCTCGCTCATTGGCTAGAGTCAAATCTGCCACCGTTGGAATCTAATCCAGCCCGAGCCCTTACAGTGGCGGTTGTTGCCGCAATCCAACGCAGCCGCTGCAACCACAGGGGGGTTGTGGATACTGTGGACTGGTGGAGCGTCGCAATCGTTAGCAATGCCAAGCGTAGACCAGCTGACCACACACCAAGTCTTCTTAAGAAATTAAACTCTTTCTTAACAACACTATAGCTTTAGTACTGCACAATATTTCGAAGCTTCTAATACATCGAGTACTTAAGGAAATATCCAGAAAACTATCCACAGCTATAGTGCATCTGAAAAGCTATATAGGTCTACTCACTTCGAACTCTCAAATCATTCTGCTTGTTTATTTCATGTTCGCCAACAACTTCTACTGCTAGACACGTCATACCACTAGCAAACGTTACTACTACGTTACACTGGGATATCTCCCAGAAATACTAATGCTAATATTCTTATTTTATTTTGATCATTAACATCTGCAATCAATTTGATTCATTTCATATTAGAAGAGTTAAACGCTGGCCATCCAACTTATAACTTGTTATCCAGATTGGCGGCTAATGACTTTTGAACTAAACACAATTGTGATTGGCCTCTTTCGATGTAATTGTACCAACGTTTTGAAAACGACACGAAATGGCCCTTTATTGTCACTAAAAACAACGCATTTGGTTTCATACATTCAAGTTTTAAATATTTTATTTTATATTTAATAAGAATGTCCGGGTAACACGCGACTATTTTTTCATAAATATTCTTAAATGATAACATAAAACATTAAAATATCGATATATTTATTCAATATATCTTAACACCCCACTCCAAGCATTCCTGGTTCAAGAACTCTTGCTTTAATACAAGCCTCTAATAAACATTTTCTTTTAGTTCATGAATTCCTGGTTCTCATCCCTTCTAATACACTGTCAATTACGGAACACTAATTGCCCGGAATTTCGAGCACATTTTTAGGGCTCCGACTCAACACAAAGAAAGAAAAAGAAAGAAAGAAAAAGAGAAAAAGAAAGAAAGAAAAAGAGAAAAAGAAAGAAAGAAAAAGAGAAAAAGAAAGAAAAGAGAAAAAGAAAAAAAAGAGAAAAAGAAAAAAAAGAGAAAAAGAAAAAAAAGAGAAAAAGAAAAAAAGAGAAAAAGAAAAAAAGAGAAAAAGAAAAAAAAGAGAAAAAGAAAAGAGAGAGAAAAAGAGAGAAAAAGAGAGAAAAAGAGAGAAAAAGAGAGAAAAAGAGAGAAAAAGAGAGAAAAAGAGAGAGAAAGAGAGAGAAAAAGAGAGAAAAAGAGAGAAAAAGAGAGAAAGAGAGAGAAAAAGAGAAAAAAAGAGAGAAAAAAAGAGAAAAAAAGAGAAAAAAAGAGAAAAAAGAGAAAAAAAGAAAAAAAGAGAAAAAAAGAGAAAAAAGAGAAAAAAGAGAAAAAGAAGGAAAGAAAGAAAGAAAGAAAGAAAGAAAGAAAGAAAGAAAGGAGGCAAAGCGAGCCGAGGGAGCCATTTGGTAACGAGATGCATTCTGGCGCCCCGGAAGCGGGGCTTGGCCGTTCCAATGGCGGGAACGCTGCAGGCACCTCTCGCCCAGGCACCGGGGCCTTCACCCCCTCCATTGCAAGCCGTTGGCCTGCCTCCCGTAAGCCATGACAACGTTTTTTCTGGAGGGGAGAGAATACGACCTCGGTTGGAAAATGTAAAATATACACATAAAAAGACAAGGTATAAACCAAGTGCGTGGACATTTAATGACACATCAACATTGTTTCGCATATTTATTGACGTATTCGAAATTACAGTACTGGTTTCATGCTTCGAAGCTTTTAAGTAGTATATACAGTTCACAATATCCCAAAAGCATTCCATTCGTTCCACATTACACCCGATTAGGCAGATACTCTCTTACCACACACGTGACACGTCGATCCTCACCCTAAGAGAGCGTCACATACGTCGCTGATCACTGGTTTCATAACCTGTCATCTGGAATTTTAAGACTAAATGAGAATTCACTCACGTTCGTCACACGCCCTTGCCGAAACTCTAGCGCGCACATCGCGACGGCCCGGTGGGGAAGGGCGTCACTCCCAAGAGCTTACACCAATTCCCAGTGGCATTCTCCGCCATTTCTCCTAAGGAGAACGGCTGTCTTCAAACATGAGCGCTGCTCGGGACAAGTTATTTTCATTCAACAACTCATTTCACGTTGCTTTCTAGGCTATTAGAGACACAGAGCCATCTACTCATATGGGCACACAATGCTCCAGCATTTTTTCACGCTACAAATGAAATTGTGCGATCCCATAATATTTCTTTTAGAAAGAAAGAAAAAAAATGTTGCCATGATTTCAGCCTCATATTTCATAAGCCTGATGCATTCTGGTGAATACAATAAAATAATGATACGGTACGTTCGTATTAACTTGCTATTTTTATAGTTATGTGACTAATGACGTACTTGGCATGGCGCTTAACGACCTGCAATTCACACGCCGATATAAAATGCGATATTAGTCACGTCCATTCACGATAAACTCATGACACAAGCGTCGCTGGCGGGGGTGGGGGATACTCCTTCCAATATTTTCAAATCAATCCAATAGTTTTATTTACATTTAATATCAAGGATACTTTCAAAATAACATAAAAGGATTTATTTATTTCATTTATGGTACTCAGACGGAAAAAAATATCATATTTGGATAGTCGATGATGTAACGGTTAAAATATCGGACTAAGTTTGTTGGTTCAAACCCGATCGAAGCCGTGGAATTTTAAGGGTGAAAAAGTCCTTGGTACGCCTCTTTCAGAGGGGAAGTATAGCTGGCTGCCCCATGTTAGTAGGTTTACTGCACGTAAAAGATCCTGAAGCCTCTGAGCTAAATTCAAATCGCCTATTTCGTCGCCCCCTCAAAGAAAAAAACGTCTTTCCCCGCTAACTGGCGAAAGGAGCGTGGCCAGACTGAAGAACACGACTCATTGCCCGGGTCTCGCCACGTAAAAGAAGGCATCAGTTCATATTTTGGGTACAAAATCGTGGAGACGCTCCCGAACTGGCGGATATATGTTGGGATCAGCTGCGAGCATGCATTTTCATATCTAAGAAGGACGCCAATAAGCACGTTGTTTAACACGACTACAGATTTAACAGTCGCCGTCCTCGTCTCCGTGACAGTCGTTTTCTAAGGTCATGGCAGGGGCGCAGTCAGGTTGGCGTAACCGGTGCACGGCACGGGAGTCCCTAAAGTCAGGGGCACCGAGTGAGGACCCCTCACGACGCAGAAGAAAGGTTCACAAGTATTTTAAAGGTATCTCATGGTAAAAAAGAACTGGAACAAATTTCTCGGCAGAATGTTTAATTATGGATATTCTTCATTATAGCTGCAATTGCGAGAGAATTATTTCAAGAAACAACAAAAACATATCAAAGACGTAGAAACAACGATTGAGAGATAGGGCATTCTCAAGACGTCCGCCACGTTGTCATACTTCATCTACAAATTAATTCGTTTTTTGTTGTTTCTTTGGTAAACTACGGGGTTATGAAATGGCAATAGAACAGAGCGAATGTATAAGAAGTTCGATTGTTTGTGCTTCACTATTATTAATTCTTGTATGGTTTCCCTGTTTCGTAATTCTTATCAGCATTCCAGTGTGTTGTCTTTCTTATGTTTATATTATTAAATTGCAAAAATATTGAGTTGATCCTTTGCTTTGCATCTCAAATTCTAAAGGATCGTTATCTCTTTCAATCCTTCAATTCTCTTTCTCAATCCTTCAAAAGGCGCATTACGTAAAATTAATTAAATAAATAATAAAAAATAAATGAGTAATAAAATAAATAAATTGCAGCATACTCGACAATTTTTTTTATTCCTAACCTGATCTTATCTTCAATAAACTAAAATAAAAAAAGACTGACATGTGATTCAATTCTCGTACACATACACTTTGCCGCCTCGTGCAAGTTGTGGGTGCTAGAAACGCCCACAATCTTTAATATTACTATCGGGCGTGAATGGAACCTAAGAAACTGAGTTCACTCGTTTCATTCGAATACGTCCCGACGAAGTTTTCTGCTAATCGATCAAGCAAAACCAGGAACAAATTTGAGCGCAACACGTTCGAATTTGGCACCTTCTCCTTTGGAAAGTGTAGAAATGCGGGTTGCAACCCTCAGTCAGCTATATCGCTAAATCTCCTAAACGAATCGTTCTATGGATTTGAAACCTAAATTAAGAAATGTAACTCAAATCGTAATTTACAGGATGGGATCTTCTTGAACATTCTATTACATTTTTACCTGTTCGTCACTTATCGATATTACCAATGCCAACGATATTTCAATGGTGATGGTGACATCTTTGTGACATCCCGCTTAGAAGGCTTAAATTCCTCCATCTTATACAATTTACGTCTTGTACTCTGTGGTTTGTGTACTTATTAATTCAAGATTTGTTTCCGCCGCAAAAACTTGAAGTACTATTAATAGATGCTTGATACTGATTAAGACTGTTTCTTATGCGTGTAGTGCAATCATTGAATTGACGTTTTGCCGTGGTGTACAAGTGCTGTGTACCTAATTGTGAAGGGAATTACGATGGAAACAGATCACATGTTCCCATGTCTTAGTTTCACGATACTCTTAGGAGCAAATAGGGCGGGGTTTAACATGCGGAAGTTCTCGCACGGGTGCGTAAGTGTAGGACATATTTGTCAATCAATACATAACCACATTACACATTATATTTAGCGCCGAGGTTATCGATAAAACCACTTACAATTTTACGACGTTCTTGACATCCTAAAATATTGATTTGTGTGTTCACAAATACAAGTTTTTAGGAATCTCCTCAAGACCTGAAGTAATTGATTTGAATAAAAAATCTTCGGTTTTATCCAAGTCTGACGACAATAAAAGACTGACCTATCTCCTCCAATTTGATTCAAGCTAACGACTACATTCCTGCATTTTCTTTAGCGGCATCCGGGAGAAATGCAACTCATCTGCAGAGCATAAGGTCAGCATCTGCGCTGTAAAAAGTATTGAGTGTGCAGCTCGTGCCAAGCCACAGCCATTCAAGGATAAACTTTCCCTGCGAGTGCTGCATAGACAGTCACGTTGACATGACCATTATGCCCATTACTGACTTTCTAAACGCGGTCATCAAGGGCAATAAGAGATGTATGTAAATGTAATAGATTACAGAATGTTTGCCAATTAAACAGGTGCATCGTCTGTGGGAAATACCTGGTTGAGGGAAAAAATAGCCAGCCGAGTGAAGGTCGGCGCCTGATCTCGCCATCCAAAAGGAGGATATCACCGCCAGAGTCGACGACAAGACATGCGCTACACTTACGGGACTAGTTACCGTGGCAATTGACGCGCCAGGAAACACCAATCAATCAACCAATCAAATACACGTCTAGTATCAATTAACTTTGCCAGCACGCAATACTGAGCACGTGCAGTTGTCACCGGCCATTAACTTCGCACAACGAGTAGCAAACCCGAGACTCGAAGCAACAACGCACTCTTTCCGCAGCGAGTGAAAGTCCATCCGAAGAGCTTTACGAATGATGCGTCGTTTGTTTCCGAGCATCTCGCCAATTACGGCTGGAAAGGCCAGCGCTGGCGCACTCGCCGGGCGCATTCCGAAGGAACGGGTTCAACGAGCCCAGGAGCTCGGCGCTTGCGCTGTGCGCCGAGGCGCATGCCTGCCCTGCTGCAGGGCTGCGCGCGCACTTGGAAAAAGCGCCATCACGTCCCTCCATCCGTCGCTTGAATCCGAAAGAAGAAAGAGCTGACGCGTTTATTCAACCGCGTCCGTGGACAAGACCGCTGCGATGGCGGAAAGAGCGAAGTTGGACACGAGGGCGCGGCGATGGCGGCGGCTAGTCGGTTGTTGATGTGCTTGAAATCATCGTTACAAGGGTTATTTATACAGGCAAGGTGGAATGTGCAATGACATTATTTATTTAGTTTTATTATTGATTTATTTATTTAATTTGACGAAATGTGCGTTTTGAAGGATTGGAAAGAGAGATAATGAAAGCAAGAGATCAACTCAGCATTTTTCAGCAAATTAATAATATAAATATAAGAAAGAACACACTGGAATGCTAATAAGAATTACGAAACAGGAATGGCAAAGTGTAAATATGTTTCGTATTGAAGTTCCTCTGTCAGGAGAAAAGAATAAAGGTACCATTGTCAGCGATAAGTGTGACGGTGATAGTAACGGCAGTAATGGGACCGGTCCTACACCAAGATATTCCAGTCGTTTACAATGTGATGCAGGTATTGCGAGGAACGTATGCATTCGAATGTTTGTATTCACTTTTTTGCATTGATGGCCTTTAGCCAAGAAATTGATGGCTTCTGAATTCTCATGATTTTTTACACACATTAGCGGGCAATGTTGCTCTTGGTAAGAAATCTGATAAATCACTCTAGAAACAACTTTTACTCTTCAGCCATATGTAGCATTCTATGACGAAATGGATTCCTTCTCGCATTAATCATTGTTGACCATTATAATTGACGATATGAAACAAATATTTGAATGTACGGTTATTGCCAGTACAGAAATTTACATTTTGTATAAATGTATTTTGCGGATAAAAGAATAGCCTACAGTTAAATATAAATTATTATCGAATAATCAGCATTGTCAAAACATTTTTATATTGTATAAAAAACCGCAAATTGAATCACGAATTGTGAAAGGTGTTTTCCAATCAGGAGATGTAGCTATTTTTAATGATGAGCCAATTTAAACGACGGGACTCAAAGTACGTAGTCGATCGTTGTAAGCAGTAGTGAGGACCGAAGATTGTCCCTCCTTACCACAAAGATGTGCGTTCGCAGTTCCTCGAAGACTGATTTTGTTCGGAAGGAAGAAAATGTAAAAGAAGATACAGCAAAGTCTAGGAAATGTATAAAACGAGAGCTCTGCTTAAGAATAATACGCTGACTTACCGAAATACTGACGGAATTATTCTTTGATAACGATAAGTCATCGAATTCAGCCAAATCTGAAGAGACAGGACATGTAAGCTGTTTCACAACCGAAGCACAATTTTGCCAATTTCTGATTCTTTCATTGTGTTGAAAGGCGAGGCCGCACAAACAGTTCAATTAAATAACATGAACTTTGATGTTTTGGAGCGTTTGGAGCTTTGATGTTTCCGTCGGTACTTGCAGGCTCTCGCCACCGACATTCAAATGCAAGTCAATTCATGGGACATTCTAGTGGGACAAGATTGCCCCACGTTTCAGCAGGAATTCTTTCGTTCTTCTATCTTTCATCCCATTATTGATCAGCCATTATCATTGTCTCCTCATCACATAATCCACTGTTCTTGGATCACCTCTAGGCTCCCGGACAAGGAATTATCACAGGTAACACCACGAGTGCTTTGGAAATTCTCGATAAGCGAAGCGAGGAGCCGTCTCCTGAGATAGAAGAGTCACAGTTTACGATTGGCCAGTAGGGAGAAGCGGTAAGCAAAATAGGATAGAAAAAACGATACATTTTTTGACATACAAAATGCCCTAATCAGGGTAGTGTATGTACACTTAAACACTATTGGTTTTAATTTCACGAGTGGAATAGTCAAAAATAAACTCAAACACCTTGTTCTCAAGATGGCATCACTCGCGTCATAACCCTACAGTGGAACTAGTTACCTTTAGTTGCGTGCAGAGTGACTGCCGCCACACCTGACTGCCCCTCAGGCTTGTCTATTCTTTGGGTACGTAATGGTAAAGCTAGGTACGCGGACGCGAGTATCACAAACAGCCATCACTTGGCGGCACCCACCACACACACACGCACGCACGCACGCACGCACGCACGCACGCGCGCGCGCGCGCGGTTGCGGTAGCCGAGCACACCCTTCCAGCGCTGCTGCCCCGCGGGCGCCAACGCGGTTTCTCTCTGCGCGCGCTGGGGCTGCTCCAATTAGGCCTGCCAACTTTCCCCGCTTCCTTACACTTCTCGTCCTCGGCCACCGCCACGAACCCGCCACATTAGCTCACGAAGGGCACTTCGCCGTTTGGGAGGGAGCGGTGGGGTGGGGCGGGATGAAACACGGTGTCCGAAAGCGAAATCTTAGATCCTAAAATTCTAGTTTACATTTACAGTGACATACGCAACAAACATTTAATGGTGTATTTTCTTCCGTTACGTGTGTAGCATGGCTTCTCCGGCGGGCATTTTCAAGTTCAAAACATGTATTTGTGTTATAAAAGTTCGTAATAAAAATATTAAAAATAATACATTTTCCTGGCTCGTCTATTATTGGGGAGAGGAAGTATCTATAGAAATACTTTAAAAATGGTTTCAGTACCAAATTAGTATCAATTTTCATCAATCTAATGAAGTGTAACGATTTACAGTATGCCAGAAAGGAATGACTTATTTGTAATTCATAATGTTCTAAGGCCCTATAGTGCATTGGTTCAAATACAAAAATGTTTTTACAGAATTTTTCAGAAGAATCTAGAGCGATCCGGCTGAAAATAGTGACCGTCCATTCATCTTTTCGAGAGGAAGCGAATTTGCAATTCTGTAGGTGCCAATGAGCGTATGTTTTATCACCCTCAAACGTGTGTTAGATATTCAATACCCCAAAGCCCTCTTTTGAAAAATTCTCTCAATATGGTTTAGTGAGTTTCAAAGTCGATGATTCGATATGATAAGGCATGGATGCTTTTACGTTCTCTCGCTAGCAAGCAGTGAAGTATTTCAACCGATGCAAAGATTTCAAATCGGGACTTCGGTGTCAAAATCCATTTGATGGTATCTGAGAAGAAAAAAACGTTTTTGCCATGAAGTCCACATGGGTAAATGAATGAGTGTATCGGATAACTTGGACAGATTAGAAGCTTTTCAGCTCTGTCTTGATACATACGTCTGGAAAAAGGTCTGTTAGTGCCATTCCAAAGAAGTTCAAGATTGAGGTAGGTAGAGGAGAGATAACAGCAAAACAACATAAAAAGTGTAGATTTAGAGCAAATGACGAAAACTGGAATTGGATAAGACATTACTGGTTCCTTTGTTTCCAGTCCCCTCTACACACATCACCTAGTTCCTAGGTCTAAGATGAGTTCAGTTGGTGGATTGATTATTTCATGTACCTGAGCGCGTCAGCCGCTACGGTTAAGAGCCTCGTAAGTGTAGTGTGTATCATAAATCAGCAAGTGGCGGTATTCCTGACCCGCTACAGCTTGAGATCCCAAACCGACGTATACGTCTGTTTGGGAGAGAAACCTAAACAGGTGCATTATGAATATTACATATTTTCATTCCATGCTGCTAATTTTTAAAACTGTTTTTATGGTATCAAAAAGATGTACCTGCAGGCGGTGAACTGATCTAATTTCCGAGTCTGCCCCTGCTGCTAAAAGGTCGATGAAGTCATGGGATTGCTCGCGAGGGGATTGCTGGCGAGGATCGCTGGAAAGCGACGCGAGGGGGCTGGCCGGGGGCCGATTTCTTCAGCGCGCGCCCGCGTAATGGCCCCCACGCGTCCGCCCGCCCCTCGCTGCGCGGTCGTCGACCGACGGGCGGCTCGCCGGAGGGGGCTGGGCGTTCCGCAGGGGGCGAAGCGGCTTCGGGAAATGTACGGGAAAAAGGTGCGCTGCGTATTTTATGTCGTTTGCTTTCCCTGATTAATAATTAGCCGCTGCGATGTAGATCACTGAAAGTTCAACATGATGTGTTTTTGATGGCGCAGTGATGGCAAGCGTGCGTGTCTTCTTTGCGCCAAAGCCTGGTCACCCGATTCCGAGGGGACAAGAGCGATTTGCGGCTTTCTCTACAATGCCGCAGCCTCTGAGGCTGGGGCAAATAAGAAGCAGGGTGTGTGAGGGGGAGGGAAGACATTCACTGCTGAAGAATAGCACTGGTGCTGTAAAAGGACCTGTAAAGCCCTCAGTTTCTCCAATTACCTGAAATACCCCACTAGTGCTATTCTCCAGCAACTCTTTCAGGATCCAACCAGCCTTCGGGCTTATGGCTGTGTGGATAGTGTTTTTGAAATAATAATAATAATAATAATAATAATAATATGATAGAGCTAATTATTTTTTTCTTTGAGGCTTTGCCACAGGAAATTCATTAATACGTTAGTTGACTTATTATGACTTTATTGACTTTTGCACTTAATGAAACGGTAGCTGGTGAATCATACGTCTCTTCGCAAGATACTCATACCCTGTCGTCATTTATGATTTTGTGAATTCATTTGGCTGCATGAGGTTGGATGTCTCGGTTCTAAGTTAACAAAGTTTACTAGTTTTATTTTCCTTTCCTTACTCAAGAACTATTTGCTGATATTTACACGTAAAAATGTGGATCGAAACAGTGTTGCTTCCTTGTTTCATTTGTTGCTAAGGTTTTAGTGAAATGAGTGTAATTTAGTGTACAACATGAGATAAAGATCAGAAGTACGGTACAACACAGCAAATTTTATCTTTTAAAGAGCTTTTGTGTCCTAAAATGAAAAGGGACAGAATAGGTTAATGAATTAATTTAAATTGTTTATCATTTGTTATAATACCCATGCACAAACTGATAGAGCGACATAGAATGGCGGATACAAAATAAAGAGTTAGAAGAGGCAAGTCAAAACAAGGTTAAGAAGTTTGTAAAGGGTAGTTTCGATAATTGTAATACTTTCTCTGGTCGAACAAGAAACAAGTGTTGTTTGACAATCAAAATGTGAAGTAAACTCTCTCTACAATCTTTTAATTCACCGAGTCATCGACTAGCTCTCTCCATTTACTATAAACATCGCGATTTGCGGCTTGCAAGACGAGGCCCCTGTCTGAGTCACGTTCTAAGATGCGTCAGTCGCAAAAGAGCAAGCTCACTGCATGTTTGTTGCGAAAAATAAGAAATTTATTCATGGAATGTATTCCCTGTCCGGAATTTTAAAGAGATAATTCTTTTCTATAATATTTCCGGTTTTTTGTTTTACTTTTTGATACCGAAACAAATGAAAATGAAATATTAGAGGAAAACTTAGTGAAAGTCTAAGAGGACGACGAAGTTCCATTACAAGTATTTTAAATTTAAAAGAAATGTTCTCGATTGCATTTCCAGAGCAGGCATTAGGCAGCAGTGATCAAATAGAAGCACGGCAGTCCTTTTTGATCGACTTCATTTTTATTTCATGTTTTATGTAAAGAATGAATACATAAACGTCTTCTAATCGGGAAATTGTCACTAATAACTCTGCAAAGAATATTTGAAACGATAGAAATCTCTGACACTCAAGTCCCATGAGACCAATTTTCTTTTAACCATTGAGCAAATTCAGGGATGGTCCGTTGCTTGTGAACACATCAGTGTAGCTTTTCTCTCTCTTCCAAACGTCACAGACTTTGGCATCTAAATACATAAGCCCATTCAAGACACTAACAATCGACGAGACGCCATAGGCCCAAAACCCGAAGACAGGAAGCGATCCAAAGCAAATGAACGGAATCCCCAGCGCCGCCATTGCTCCCGACGTCGTCAGCCCTGCCACTGCCACTGCCACTGCCACTGCCACTGCCACTGCCACTGCCACTGCCACTGCGACCTACAAGCCGACGGTGAACTTCCGGCCCAGACACACCCTCACAACAAACCCATAAAATACCTACACCTTTACTTAGACTCCCATCTCAATTGGAAAAATCACTAATAAATTCAATAATAAAACTATTCAGCCAAAATTAAACTACACAAACTTAAAACAATAATCAACAATCTGCTAAATTACCATGTAACACCATGCAAACCGAATACCAAAACAACGTAAAGTAATCCCAAAACAGTTTCTCCCCACCATCACGAATACTTCATGATACATCTCAAATGCATAACTTCACAAAGAATTCGAGATAGAACCGTTAACCAAACACATTTTTTTTATCCTTCCACTTTTTCCCAAACCTCTCAAATATACCCAATCTAGTTCTTCTAAGACGAATGCAATACACTAAACCAGTTTCAAGAACAAATTACCGTTTCACAGTTTCGTAAAGAGATTCTCAAATCTCGTTCCAAAGTAGAGTTATCATGTAAAGATACCTCTACCATCCTGGTAAGTAAAAATAATTGTAAGTTATTTTTAAGTAGATTTAAGCAATATTGACAAATGTAGTGTTTTATACACTGCCTTTGTATTGTACTAATCAAAAGAAAATCAATAAGCAAATACCACGATTACTAAGATACGAGTTCTACCGGCACACGCGAGGATGGGATGAATCTACAATTGATTGCAAGGGTAATTTTGGTTCTCTGATCTTTTGTTTCTGTTATTTATTTTTGTTTTGTTTTTTTGTTTTTATTCTGTTTTGATTGACTTAACTTCTCGATATTTGAGTTAATCACATTACAACGTAATAGAACTTACATCTTCTTCATTGGTATATGGGTCTCTTATGCGTTTATAATTTGTATTTCCGTTCCTATCAACAGTGTAACAACCATCGCTGAGTTACACTCTTCTTCAATGAAAAAAAGATCCAAAGAGCGCGGAATTTGAAGCGACATTAAGCTTAATGTCACATATTCGTCGCATAAATACTGATATCGTTTGCACGTTATCCTAAAGTAACGTCATTATCCTTTTGCTTGATTTCGGTGATTCCTGCTGTTTTCAGATATCCGTTGAACCTATCGCATGCACCAATCGTTGTGGGCAGGTGTGTGTACTGAAACACTCAATGAAACGACAGGTGCTTCTCCCAAGAAACACTCAACACTCATCGCAAAGTAGCTTCACGTCTTCGCCAAGACCGTAAATGCCTGCAAATAAAATGGCAGGAAGGGAGAAATTACTTTCGTTTACTTTCTAATGTGATGCAGAAGGATATAGGAAAGCTACTGAAGTACACTCGTCTTGATTGAACGTAGACAATTTCGAAATGCAAAGAAACAGGTGGAGACACCAGCAGACATATGGACACACCGACTCTTACGATGCGCGACTGTTTGGAATGTGTGAATTAACCTCGTCTCCCTTGAGCGCAGTGCAGCGGCGCAGTTCGTTATTTATTCAGTGCAATGCCCCTTCGGGAATGGATGGAATTTCCTTCTTAAACCATGCTGACGAAAGACAATACATTCAAGGAGCATTGAAAAATATCCTATTTCGAATCTGAAGATGCACATGCTATTAAGGAGACAATATCGACTTTGCATGTTTGCCATCATGTCGACGCAGAGAGTAGGACCAATAGTGAATAAAACGAACTATAAATTCTGAAAAAATGTGCTGTTTAAACTTGTGTGAAATTTTTCAGTCAAACATATACATTCATTTCTCTAGACTCATCTGTTATGCAGAACATAATAAATGTATATCTGAGAAAGGTTTTAAAGTGAGAAAGTTTCTCTTCACATTTATTAGATAACCATTTTTGAAATTTAAGTACATTTAATATTTATCATACAATATTTATATAGATTTAATATTTATTTCGTATAACGTAAACGCGATTTTAGCACATTACGCACACTCAATTCTGATTTCTCTCAATTTAACTAATAGGAGGCACTATCAATAAAGGAATTCATTAGCTCAATACTAGTAATTTAGTTGAAATCCAACATGTATTTATGCCGTTTATTATGGGTACAACCATCGAGATTTACAAACGTCACGACTCCCGCAAGCAGGGCTTCTTCATCGCCTCAAGGAACAAATGCCCGGACCGATTTTCCTCCGAGTGGGTCTGCGCTTCTTCGGTCATCCACCTGCTCCTGGGCGCGCCCGCCCGCGCCGCTTTCTCGCGCCGCCCGGGAGGTCTGCCAGGCCGTTTCATGACGCGACGACATAGCCGCCGCCGCCACCATCGAACGCCTCCACCGCCGCTTCCACCGCCGCGCTCTGTCGCACGCGGCTGCCAGGGGCAGCAGACACGGAGCGGGTGCTCGGCGGTGTTCGCGCGGAGACGCGTTCGCCATCTCGCCGCTCTCAACTTCAGCTCTTCTCTTGGTCATTCACAAGTATCACCCAGGCCTTTAGAGAATCGCCTATGAATGCGAATGAGCAATGAAGGGTTAGGTCGCCAAATTTCGCAGTTAATATTCCTCCCTTCCGCCGGTTTGACTCTCGATGTTTTAACTATCTCCTAATTACATATTCGATTCGAATTGCATTTACTCATATGTGTATTTTCATCTTCCACAAGAAAGCAATTGGCAAACGAAAATAAAATTCCCACATATACTTCATATTATTTTCTATTTTTGAAAGCACGATTCATGAACTACGACATGCTATTCAGTGAACTGCATATCACGTTTGCATTATGCAAAATACCTAGTCTTTCCCTAAGAATGAAGCGTACTCAGTCAAGAGAGTACTTCACATAATCAGTATTTACCTTGGAAGGTTTCCCATCAAAATACCAGAGAAGTTTTTATGCATCATGAGGCATTTCTCTCACTGCCGTTGCACGTAAACGCCCGCAGCTTGTCAGAACAAGAACAACCTCTGTCGTCTGACTTCCACTTGAAGAAAACGAAACTGCTGCCACGTACGCGGCCGCGAGTCAGCGCAACCCCGCGTTCGCACTCGCCGCTCCCGGCGCGCGGGCTCTCCCCAGGCGCGGCGACGCGGGCGACCTTCACCTTCCCGGAGGCGCACGGGCGGCGGCGGTGGCGGCGGCGCTCGTTAGCGCGGGCAAGGCCGTCACACGCCCTGCAACCCCGCCTCCGCCTCCGCCACTTCCCCGGCGAGCGCTCTCGCCTCCACCGCCTTCGCATCGCCCCCGCCTTCTTCACAAACTTCGCATTCACCTTCGTCTTCGAGTATTTTAGATTCTCCGCCGCTTCCACCTCCGCCCCGCATTGGTTCCGCACCCGTCTCCTACCCTCTCTTCAGATCTAATTTCACCACTGGCTCGCCTTAGTCTCCGCGTCCGCTTTCGCCTCCACCTTCTTCTCAGTGCCCGCCTCTGTCTCCGCATCCACCTTCGCCTTCGACTCCGCGTCTGCCCTTTTCTACGTCATTGCGTCTCGCTCTCGCTAGTGCCTCCGCTTTCGCTTCACCTTCACCTTCCCTAAGGATCCAACGAAGCTCCTTCTGCACCCCCAACAGTCTGTGCCTGTGTCTTCGCCTGCGCCCCAACCCCAGCGAGACCTCCGTCGGCCGGCGCCGCAGGGGAGAAAGCCCGCAGAGAGAGCGCTCGCGGAGGATGAGCGCGCCAGCGCCGCCGCAGGCGCCCCGTGCGTTCGGCCGCGCGAGAAAGCAGCCGCCTCATTGGCCTCCCGTTGGGGCTTCCGGCAGAATACGCGCGCAATTTAGGAATTAGTGGAAGCGGCCTCGCCTCCAAGGCCGATGACCTTGCCCCGCTATTCATCAAGAAAATTGCCTACTTACATTTTAACACTCTGTAACATTACGCGCATTTTCTGATGTCTTGTCATGAGAAACTCATCTTATTGGATGTTACAAGTAGTATGTTACGGTCGTTGCTTACCCAGAGAGCATTAAGAACTTGTCTATTTATTAGATTTTCGAGAGAGTATGGTTGGTTGAGGTATATCGTGTTTTCAACTTCTTTTCTTTAATAACACACCTTGCCGTTGGTGAAAAGTATTACTCACGCGAGAAGAAACGGTTACTCCTACCGATTTTCACGAGAACGAACGTTTAACTTGTGGTCATTACTTTTACGTTACGACAAAAGGAATTGACCCATTTTTATAATTCCCTTTTTTGTTTTCTAGAGTATTGAATCTAAGGTTCCTTTGACCCCTATCAGCGTCATTGTCGGTTTAGCCGATTTCTCGATAAATAAAGACCGCGATTTCTAGAAAAAGAACTGTCCACACCAAAATCCTGCAAGCTGCGTTCAGTTCAGGGAAAGGAATTAGACTCGGTTTCGTCTCAGTAACATAATCAAATAGCTGTTGTTCATCTGAACTAGTTTTGATTCATTTTTTAAAACAGTTTATTGATATTTTTTTGGGATGTTTTAGGTCATTAAAATCCAACCCCTAGTTATCTTTCCGTTGCTCCCATATACTCCCATCTACATACATCTGCTTCCGTACACTATCTGGTTCCCATGAGCAGAGCAGAGGCAGCTCCCGTGCCGTGCATCCGTGTCACCCGCCTACAGAGACGCCTGTTGCCCCACGTACGAGCCACATAAGATGCATGGGATTACGAAGTACACTTCGAAGGCAATATAAGTTAATTTTGTGAACAGTCTAGAGTGAGTTATGTGTTAGTTACTATTCCGATGTTCATTCCCGCTGCCATGAGCTTCGGCTGCGTATTTGGCTCGTTATCCCGTTCCCGCAGCTCCCAAGCGCCGTGCCGTGCCATCCGTCTGCCGCGCGCCGAGGCCTGCGTTCCCGAGCGCCGCGCGCCGTCGCGGTGCGTGCGCACGGGGCGACTTCTTCCCACGGGCCCTTCCGCCACCAGGCCCTTATCCGGTGCGCAGATTAGGCTGCCTGCGGCGGCGGGGAACCATTGTTGCTCCGCGGAGCTCGCAATTAGCGGCGGGTTCTCGCGGGGGCGTGGGGCGGCCCCGGCTGCGCTCTCGCCCCGTCCGCACAACACCGCTCTTTGCTCCCGCCGTTGTTGCCAGGCGAGGAACGTTTTAGCCATAAACAAACTCTACCGCGCGTTTTCTTCAACAGATACATCAGACTGACCAACGGGAGCTTCAACGCCATATACACGCTTATGTTTATACCACTTTTATTTCAATAGACTCATTCCCTTGACTGCAGAACTTTGATGGAAACAAAAATGGAGGTGCGATTTCACTGGCTGAAACGACGGTAGTGATGAATGTGATGGTAGTGAGCGCTGGAGGCAGTAGTGACGCCGGCTGTAACGGTGACGCTGATGGCGATGGTGACTGTGGAGACGGCGTCGCAGGGGCGAAGGAGCGGCTGGGGCGGCGGGGAGGGCCGCTGCGCTCGATGGAGTGTTTGCTCAGTTTGGCGCCACGCGGCAGATGCGCGGCCACCGGCGGCGAAAGTGGAATCCTCAGGGCCGCCGGCGACGGACGCGAAGACGGACGACCACCTTGCCCGCAAGTGGGCCGCTGAGAGGCAGGTGCCCGCCCGCCCGCCGTTATAATTTTGCAGCTCTCGCTCTCCCCCTCTCTCTCTGTTTCGCGGTGGATCCTTTGTGCTGGATCATTGCCCGTTCGACGAAAGGATCGGAGCGTCGTTGTTCATTGGCTCATGATTTGCAGACAAATCAATCTCTCTCACGTGGAAAGTGAAATTGAAATTTCTTCTCGTCGGAACAACCTAATAATTCAATACGTACAAACAAGGGAGAGGTATTGCAATATGAAATTTTTTTCAGTGAAGCAAGTCATTAAGCTGGTTTCACCTGCGCATCCATAACTATACATTTGAGTAGCATTTGTATGTAGTGAGTACTAAGAGTAGTGTAGCACTAAGAGTCTGAATTTATTAGTAAATTAGTAGTGAAAGCTTTACAAAATGAACAATCTATTTTGCCGCTTTACATTGAAACGATTCATCGTAAAATTGAGAATTATCGGAAAATCCCATAATTTTTACACATACGGATTGTACATATAACCGCTGGTGTAAACAGAGCAGACAAAATGATTGTTAATCAATAAACAAACTCTTGTGATGCATTTAATAAATAATGTACTCTGTCTTTGTAGATATTGAGTTCGTATAATATAATATAATACAATAATTCGTATTAGAAAAGTTCGTTCCTATTATATCCCGCCGATCAATTCCTATTTATCTCAAAATTGTTGATGTGTTTCAATCATTACCTACCTTTTCAGTAGAATTCACAAACAAAAATAAGTATTTAATTTGCATGAACAAAACAGCAATTCATTTCACGCATCTCTCATGCAACACGACAGCTAACAAAGCAAAACACATCTCGGAGTGAACGGGGAGCATCTGGCCCGCAGCGGAGCGGCCAAGCCGTCACGCCACAGGGAAGACAGCGAACGCAGCGAAACGGCCACAAGGCGCGAAAACAACTATTCTCAGATGAAACACTTCCTCCAAATGCTCAACACCTTTTCAAAAAGAAAGCTGATAATCCATGCTTTGTGACAGCTGTTTCACAATTGCAAGTGATAAAAATGCAATTATCACATGTAGTCAATGGCAAACCATATTATAATGATACAAACATGAAAAAAAAGTCCAGAACAAGAAAATGTATCCCCGAAACTACTTAAATGAGGACTTGCACTTCCAATATTTCTTGGGGCAACTGTATTGGGTTGAAGATAAAATGCAACATTGAATCTCTTACGAGTGCATTCGGACCATAGTGATGATAGAGATAGTGGGGACGGTGATGGTACCGATGATAGTGACGGCGGCGATGGTGGCGGCGGTGGTGGCGACGCCGGCGATGGTGACAATGACGGTCGCGGCGGCAGAGACAAGATATTGGCATGACGGCAAAGTAGTAGAGCAACAGCGAGGGCCGCGAGGGCGGCGAGGGCGGCGAGGGCGGCGAGGGCGGCGAGGGCGGCGAGGGCGGCGAGGGGGCGGAGAGCGGGCGAGCGGCGGCGTGTAGGCCGGCGAGTGGCGTCGGAGGCGCGCGGCGAAGGAGCAGGCGAGTGCGGGAAAGGAGGGCGGTGTGGGCGGCGAGGGCGGAGGAGGCGGCGGGGCCGGCGAGGGGCGCGAGAAGTCGGCGAGGGCGGGAGGTGTCGGGAGGCGGGCGAGAGGGCGCGATGGGCGGCGAGGGCAGGCGAGGGCGGGAGGGGCGGCGGAGGGCGGCGAGGAGAGGCACGGGGTGGCCGAAGCGAAGGCGGCGAGGGCGGCGAGGGCGGCGAGGGGCGGCGAGGGGTGCGGCGAGGTGCGGCGAAGGCGGCGAGAGGCGGCTCCGAGGGGCAGGCGAGGAGAGCGAGGTGCAGCGGAGGGCAGCGGAGGCAGTCGAGGGCGGCGAAGGGCGGGCGGAGGGGCGTGCGAGGGCGGCGAGGGCGGCGAGGGCGGCGAGGGCGGCGAGGGCGGCGCAGGGCGGCGAGGCGGCGAGGGGCGGCGTGAGGGCCGGCGCAGGGCGGCGAGGGCAGGCGAGGGGCGGGCGAGGGCGGCGAGGAGGCGGCGAGGCCGGTCGGAGGCGGCAGGGGCGAGCAGGGGGCGGCGAGGGCGGCGAGGGCGGCCGAGGCGGCGAGGGCGGCGAGGGCGGAGGGCGGCGAGGGCGGGCGAAGGGTCGGCGGAAGGGCGCGGAGGGCGGCGAAGGCGGCGAGGGGCGCGAGGGCGGCGAGGGCGCGAGGAGCGGCGAGGGCGGGCGAGGAGGAGTATGGGGGCAGGCGAGGGCGGCGAGGGCGGCGGAGGGCGGACGAGGGCGGCGAGGGTCGGCGAGGGCGGCGATGGGCGGCGAGGGGCGGCGAGGGCGCGGAGGGCGCGAGGGCGGGCGAGGGCGGCGAGAGGGCGCGAGGCGCGAGAGGGGCGGCGAGGGCGGCCGAGGGCGGCGAGAGGGCGGCGAGGGCGGCGGAGGGCGGCGAGGGAGATAGCGAGGGCAGCGAGGGCAGCGAGGGGCGGCGAGGGCGGCGGAGGGTGCGAGGAGAGCGAGGGCGGCGGAGGGCGAGGCGGCGAGGGCGGAGGGGCGCGGCGGAGGGCGGCGAGGAGGACGCGCAGAGGCGCGGATCGAGGGCGCGCGAGGGCGGCGCGGGCGGCGAGGGCCGGCGAGGGCGGCGAGGGCGGCCGAGGGGCGAGCGAGGCGCGCGAGGCGGCGATGGGCGGCGAAGGGGCGGCGAGGGCGGCGCGGGGCGGCGTAGGGCGGCGAGGGCGGCCGAGGGGCGGCGATGGGCTAGGAGGACAGGGTAGGGGCTATGACGAGGCTGCGGGCGGAGGGTCGGCGAGGGCGGGAGAGGCGGCGGAGAGCGTGGCGAGAGCGGGCGAGGCGCGGGCGAGGGCGGCGAAGGGCGGGCGAGAGGGCGAGGGCGGCGGAGGAGAGCGAGGAGCAAGGCGAGGGCAGGCGAGGGGGCGAGGGCGGCGAGGGCGGCGACGGGAGAGCGAGGGCAGCGATGTGGCGGGAGGGCGGCGAGGGCGGCGGTAGGTGCGCGGCGCGGGCGGTGCGAGGGGGCGAGGGCGGCCGAAGGGCGGCGAGGGCGGCGGAGGGGACGGCGAGGCGCTGCAGAGGGGTGGCGAGGCGCGTGCGAGGGCGGGCGAGGGCGGCCGAGGGCCGGCGAGAGCGGGAGGCGGCGAGGGTGGCGGACGGGGCGTGGCGAGGAGAGGTTCGAGGGGGCGAGGAGGAGCGAGGGGGCAGGCGAGCCAGCGAGGGCAGACGGAGGCGCGGGAGGCGGCGAGGGCGGCAAGGCGGGCAAGGGGCGGTCGTAGGGCGGCGAGCAGGCCAGAGTGGTGGGCAGCGCGCAAGTTAGCGGACTCGCGCACGGCGCATGGCGGCCGTCATGCCGTTTGAGGATGTGGCTCGCCGCGTCTGGTCAAGGCGCGGATTTCCGCCGCAGGGCAGAAAGGCCGCTCGCGGCTCCCACGGACCCGCCCCCCCGCCCCGACGCCTCGCGGGCGGCGCGAGACAAAGGCATATTTGCTGCGGCCGATTCGTCGTATATGGCGGCTTTTACAGGCTCTTCTAATTGTGAGGTGGAGAGAATGCGCGGGAAATATTGTTACACGAAGCAGGGTGATGGGGACAAAGGGCACGAAGAAGACTGTCTCGCAAAAGAGTCGATATAAAGCGAGAAACATCACAATTTCAGGCCACGTTGAACGCATGGAAATGGGAATTTATTGACCTTCAGGCTCAGTGTACAAGGTGAGAGTAAGTTGTCTGCTTTTATTGGATTTTGAGCAGCCGGCATAATATCCAATAGCTAGTACGACGTCTAGATAATTGTATACTCTCAACAAAATACTTCAATCCTGCAATGTCGAACCGATTCGACATTCCAGGTAATGTTAACAGAATACCCTCGATGAGTCTCTTTGAGATTTTATTTATATTTCATCGCAACTTTTGTAAAATTCATTAAAAATAATCGTTACGGCCACAATCTTAGTTATACTTCCAGTATGTAATGAGTAAGAAAGATAAGTAGAAATGATTAAGCATTAATAAGCGGTCTATTATACGCTACATTCCATAGATTGAAGTCTTTAATGTGTATTAGTAAGGTAATGAGATTACAATGATCATGAAGAGTGCATGATAGAAAGTTAACGTAATTGGGAATACTTATTCATTCAGTACCGAACTCTTATGAGTATGATGAATAGATGTAATGTCACGCGAAATGAAGTAACAATAGGAGGCTTGCATAACATTCTGAAACAAAAGTGCATTATATTGTTTCGTGTAGTTTTATTAGGTACCTTTGATACATGGATCGTTTATTCTATTCATTGCCACATGGGTTATCAACCTTTTCAACGTAAATGCCGGTATAGTGCTACCACAAATCAATAGCCCTCTAAAGAGAAGTGTCGTTTTTTGTTTAAAACTTCCAATTATAACGAGGGATTATCATTACAGAAATCATGAGTAACAGTTTCTAATACTTTCTTTTCTGGTGCGAGGGTCAGTAGACCAGTCACGAAATATTACTTAAGGAAAAGTAGCGGTACTGAGATTTCAGTTTAGTTTTGTCCCGAGAATTTCATAAAGATCAAAATCTCTATAGACATATCTTTGTCATTTCGAAAGAATATTGATGTAATCATTAATGAAAATGAAAATTATATAGTTTCCTAAAGCATTTATGGAGTATTTAAACACACATAGAGTAGTAAGTGAATTAATTGAAACAATGAAAAAAGTACAAAACATACAGCATTGGCTTATCACAAACTATAAAATTAAAATCACTCGCTTATCACATTACTTTTCAGAATGTAATGTCATCATTGAAGATATAAGAAGAGATAAGCCGTAACCAATAGATATTGTAAGATTATTAAAAGAGAATGGAAATGATTCTGAATGGAAAGGGAAGCTTTGAGAGTATACCTGCGGTGTTACATTATTCGTCGAGTTTCACGATGGAATAAATGATTTTGTTTAACAGATGACCTTTTAAAAAGAACTGATAACTTAATTCTTAGTTGTTAAAAAAATAATTTTTATTATTCATTGATGACTACGTAATAATATGGCCACCAATCCTCTCCATACAGACAGTTTCTTTATTTGTATACATAAGCCGTTGAACTGTTATTCCATAACACAGGCCACTTCATTTTCACACACTCGTCATGTGTGATGAGTACGTGATTTCCATTTCCTACTCGCAACACCAGTTCACGTTTCTAAGCCAGTTTTTCACCGGCTGGAAACTATTTTGGCGGAGTGAATGCCCCTCGCCGCCGAGCAGTTCCTGCGCACGGTCGCACGGCGGTCACGACGGTCCCATCGGCGCCGCTGCCCCCCGCCCCCGCCCCCGCCCCGGCCGCTGCCCACAGGCTGCGCTTCCGGAGGAAGCAGCCCCCCCCCACAGCCCTGCCCATCGTTCGGTGGCAACCATCTCCGATTCCCACACACATACGCCTATGTCGTTTCTATTGCGGGAGATGGCAGCTAGTGATACCGGACGTGTCACTACTCAGATCATTAGTCCCGTAAGCGTAGAGCATGTTTTGACTCGGGAGGCGGCGGTGGTCCTCCCCCGCTGAACGGCGAGATCCGGTGCAGACCTACCGTCGACTAGCAGGGGCTTCCCGTACCACCAATCTCCCATCAATGGGGCTCCGTCCCAGTCGGGACAAGTTCTAAGCTCCCGACATGTGTAGAAGTGTAGGGCATGTTAGTGTAAGTGTGACCTGTGTATAGAGTTGCAGAGTTGTCCCCATCCAGGTATCTCCCTAGACGAGACAAGCTCTAATTTACGATTGGTCTCCCGACAACTGTTGCAGTGTAGTGAGTGTAAGTGTAAGTTAGGAGTGAAGATAGAACAGGGAAGAGGGAGGAAAGATCGCGCGCGATTCGTGGCCCGTTTATTAGGGTACGGCTCCGGCAGTCGCCTGGTGTTGATCGAAAAAATCAAAAAGATGATCAGAAAAGCCGGCTTCTAGAATTCTCCTCCAGACAATGGCTGACCTCAATTCAGCTATCTAGTTGGAGCCGAAAATCATGCGCGCCGTACAGATTCGAACTCTACGACCCCCGGTAAGAGGCACTATAATGTCATCATTGATGCCCGCGAAGCCGGTATGAACGATGGAGCAATGGTGGGACGAGAGGTTCAATAAACAGGAGCACAGGGAGGACACCCGCTGCAAATCCTCTTTGTCAATCACAAGTCCCTCATGGATCGACCAGAAACTAAGGCGCGGTCCCAGTGCTCCGAGGTGAGCTGCCTGACCTCCACACCACGGGTCACACTCTTCCCTTCCGAGAAAAATTTTCCATCCTCTAATGTTCAAATGCAAGTGTCCATTAATTTCGTTAAATTGATATTTGACCCCTCATTTTCAATAAAAGATGGACAAAAATAAACTAAAAACCAATAATTATTAGTTCGTAAAAACAAAAAATTGGATTTTTTAAGCTAAAATGAAAAAAATAAAGTTATGTTCAAAGTACTACAAACACTATGCAATCTTCATTTAAAAATTCAACCGCTTGCGGTACGGTTCCATTTGATTTCCTTTGAGCTTGCAGCTAGATTGGTAGCACGTTAATTAAAGTTTTGATGGCAAAAATCCTATTTTTGCCCAAATAACGGCCGTCGGAGTGCGTACCGGGACTACTCATGCTGCTTTCGCAGAAAGAGCCGGGAGTCCTGGGTCACGAAATATGTTCATGTTTGCTAATGGCAATTTTCATCTACAGTTCGTAACAAGCTTGATAGCGGTATTTTTGCGCAATTATAATTAAGCGACAAGTATTTCCTGGTATTATTCACGCCAATAAATGTTTTCTGAGAATACAAACAATAAGGACATTTCTAATAACCTTCTTCCTTCTTATTTGACTCTGAATAATCTGGAATTAGTAATAATTGATACACAAGAAGGATTTTTCGATACAATACACTCAACTTACAGGATAATACACGTGTGTACTAGAATTGAGACAATCAAATGGTCACACGAAACAAAGTTACAAGAAAATATGCCTTTATCAGACCTCTTAGATTTATAAACATAAGCTCTTAGTGTATTAATAACAACAGTGATAAATAATACAATAATGCGACAGGCTCATATGGATACAACGTAATTCTGCAATTCTCAGAAACTTAATATATCTGAAAAGAAAAGTAACAACCCAGCAATTCCCACAAGTAATATAATTTTATCTAACAAGCAAAAACAACACACGACTGATAATAAATGATTTCATTTTTATTGATCAAGTCTTCAACCAAGGAAGTACAAAATATGAAGCAAGAAATACAACATTGTCTAATATTGCTCAAAGATCCTGTATGTCTTTCACGTATTACAACCCGCACTGCAGCGTTATCAATCCCCGCTCGAGGTGAATGCCTTGTCGAGGCCCTCGCATGCTCTCGTGTGGAAGCCATCTCACAGCAGCAATCGGCGAATCGCCCCCCCTCCTCCCCCCCCGGCGCGTTCTCAAGGAAACGCGCGCCCGCCGGTTCCCCTTCCCACCGCAGCGCACCGCCCGCGCGCTCCACGGACGGAGGGACTCGCTTGCAGAAAGAGTCCTCAGGAACTAGTCTTCGATTTAGTCGTCAGGGCACTTGACGTAAAACGGCTGTTGCGGTGCCATCAATCGGGAGCTTTTAAATGTCACTACAGTGACGTCACTATGATGACGTTCAATCTCTCGATCGGATGGCATCGTAACAGCTGATAAAAACATCAAGTGCCGTTACAAATAACTCGAAGTATAATACTTGTTTCTGCGGGTTGTTTACGTTCACGACAAAGACAAGTCTCCGGGGAAAATCTAAGGGTGGAGATCAATACGCCCCTTACGTGGTACGACCGTGTACACAGTGTGCACGCCAATGTCCATGTAAACGCAGACAGACCACTCGTCAGAGCGCCGAATAGCAAAAGAAGCATTCGAACAGAGACCAAGGTTTAGAATTTTGTTCAGCAAAAATTGGGAGGAATCCTTTGCTAAATCAGATTATATATTCTTAGTCAACTTAACATCGACGATCGTTCATTTTGAATTCGGATTAATCGAATTGTTTAAAAAAAATTGTTGGAATTCTGAATAACGTTATTTATCACTTTGCTTGAGGTGCTTTGCTAGAGGGAATAAAAAACAAATAACCCGAAGGAGTTTTCCTAATATCTTTGTCAAGACAAATCAACGTGCCAAAAAAAGAAAATTTTCATATTCGACTGTGCAAGTGTCAACAGAAGTGTGTCTCAGATTTTCATTGCAACATTGATCCATTATTATTGAAGATCATAGAATATTTGTATGTTTGAAAGAAACATATTTTCATTTATCTCGATCAACGGTGGATTTAATTAAAGAATTGTGTCATACCAAAAATTCTGATTTGACAAAAAATACAAATAATTTACGTTATCGGTAATGCGGAAACCTTCACTAATTACTTAATGTTTCGAAAAATAAGTATTTCCGTCGATTGTGAATTATGCATTCCATTTTACGACTGAGTAGGGTAGTAATTAGATTACCGCCGTTCAACACTATGTTTGCAATTTCATGGCAATGATCCAAGAAATCGTGCTCGATTAACCGCGGATCCGGCGAGTGTAGCAACATCCTTTGGAAACCACAGCGGCGAGTTGAAAGCGCCTGCCAGCCCGCCGGAATGCACCTCCCCATACGCTACTGCTAGGCGGGCGGCATCGAGCAGGCGCAAGGTCGCCGCGGCCTGAAGTAAACAACGCCACGCGGTGTGGCGTCAGTCGGGCAAGCGTGGGCGCCGGGTCGATGCTTGACCTCAGGCACAGTGCAGGCGCGGAGGCGGGGGTGGGGGAAGGGACGGGGGCGGAGACGGGGCCGGGCAATTCACCGCGCGGGTGCGTACGAGGAAGCCGAACGACAAGCGCGCTCCTCGGGCAAGGACGCCGCGCCGCCGCGGTAGCTGACATAGACTGAAAAGAAACTGGACGCCCATTCCCCAGATGAGCTTACGACAGGATCATGCGTGTATCGCGTCACTTGATAGTTAGCGCGCTGGCTGAAATGCTGTTTCTGATCCGATTCCTTCACCCCGCGGAACCAGAAAACAAACTGAACGGATCTTCATTGGACTTATGCGAGTGTATGTGGAAAACATAAGGAACATATACATGCCAAATGACTTTAAAGTGAGTATTCGCATAAAATGAATTGAAATCACGTGTCAGACAGACTCAAGAATGTGTTATGTTAACGCAAGGCTCGAGCCTCGTCCTCCACGTGGACGCGAAAATGAGTCGGCCGCGCACACTGGCTGGGCCGCCAGTGACTCACTTTCTCGGAATGCGCGCGCATGAACGAATCCAATCACAAACTGGATTTTAACCAACGCATTTTCTAGTGTTTCCGTTTAGAGCTTGTTTTAATAAAAAATACTTTATATAACTTTAAAGCGTCGTACGAAATGTTTACCACTATAAATAGGCATGTCTTCCTATCAATTTTTATGCTGACATAGTTCTATGTTTGGCATGTAGAAATTGCATATTTGTAAGTTACCGAAGTGAATGATATTCTGAAGAAACTCGACGCAATAATACCAACAATTTCATTCATAAATGCACCTGACCAGCGCATGCTAGCAATCAGAAGTGTTAGTCAGGCAGAAACTACTCTCGTCCTTGTTAAGTTATGTTTATTAAGTCTCGTTTAGTGTAATAGTAAAAATTATTTTCATTGTAGAATTCATTCGTTACTTTCACAGGAATGAATCGGGTGTTATGTGTAAAGCTGTTAATGCATATACGTCACTGAGTTTATTTCCATCAACATTTACATACGTTACAGTATTGGAAAGTCGATAAATAGGAAATGTGTACAGCAAACACAAGCATTAATTTGTAAATAAATAAATAATGAAAAGCAGGGAACACAGCGTCTGACACTTTGCCCCTCAATTCCTACGTCAAGGCCCTTTATGCCACGCCACCAAGGCCCCATGCCCCGAGCAGCGTCGCGCCTCACACGAGGAGGCCGTCACACTCCTTGAAAATTAATGTATGCGTGTTCTTTGCCACAACAGCTCTTAATGAGCTAAGGCCGCCCTTGCGGCCATGGGTTAGGGGGCACGTATGGTTATCACATAACGATCCCTACACTATGTTGAAAATAAATAAACAATAATATTTCTTTCCCGCCTTAAGCAGGGTGGGATTGACAGAAACAGATGGGTGTTGATACTGTCCTATTGGACTTAGGCACGGCTCCACTGGCCAATTAGCGGCTGCACTGTAAGGGCTCAGTATTTGGGCAAGTGCGGAGTTCATAAGTACATACTGAAAATCCAGCCCTTAAGCCACTTCGGTGCCAGGGTAGGGAACAAGGTGGAGCAATATTATGGTGACCGTGCCGGGCGGTTAGCTAGTCTTAGCCGGCGGGAGGACATTTATCCACATTGGGCAGTGGTGCGTCCAAACACTCGAAAGATTCGAAGAGGTTCAAACGTTATAAATAATGAAAACCAACATTGCGCCTGAACTTATGTTCCTCCTCTCCGCCCCGCACCGCGCCGGCTCGCCACACCCACCCCACCCCGCCCAGCCCCGCCCAGAGCCCGTCGCCGGAGCCTGCGCCCGAGTCCCGCGCTCGCGCCCGCCCAGCCGCCGCGGCAGCCGCCCAGCCGCGCCAGCCGCCCAGTCCCGCGCGCGAGCCCGGCCAGCCCGCCAGCCCGCCAGCCCGCCAGCCCCGCCAGCCCCACAGCCCGCGCCCAGCCGCCCGCCCAGCCTACCTGCCAGCCCCGCCTCGAGCCGGCCCAGCCCCGCCCAGCCGCCCAGGCCCCGGCCCAGCCGCCAGCCCGCCAGCCCCGCACCAGCCCGCCAGCCCCGCACCAGCCCGCCGCAGCCGCCGCCAGCCCCTGGACAGCCCGCCCAGGGCTCGCCAGCCCGCGACAGCGCCCGCCCAGCGCGCCTCCGCCGCGGAGCCACGCCCAACCGCCACCGCGCCAGCCCTCGGCAGCCGCCGCAAGGGAGCCCGCACCGCCGGCACCGCCAAGCTCCGCAGGCGCCGGCCGCGGCTCGGGGGCCAGTCGCGGCCGGTGGGCGCGTAGGCGTCGCGACCGGAGCGGCTTCGCGCTTTTCGCTCCGGGACGGCGCGCGGAATATGCGACGGCCGCACTTTCGGCGCGAACTAAATGTTCGCAGCACCGCGCTCCGCTTGGCGACGCGCGAGGGCGATCGGCGCGCGCCCCCCGTGCAAATCAATCGCGAAAGAGAAGCGCTCGGGCGACCAGCGCGGATCCGCGAAGGGCCGTGGGCGCGGGCATGCCGACTTCTGGCTTCTTTGAGTCCCCGAGATTGAAGTCATTGAGGACGTGTTGCCAGCGACGACTGGTTTTCGCCGCTGCCAGGAGATTGGAATTTCGTTGTCAAGGAGCGGAAAAAGCTGATGGTTTTACCTGGGAGATTTTTTCGAATACGTACTTAAAGACGATTTGCCAAATCTAATTTCAATCAAAATTACACTGATTTTACTTTCGTGTACCAAACTTTTGTTGCAAGGGAATAAGCTAAGTATTTTGCAGAAGTCGGGCATAGAGAATGATTCTGGTATAGGAAAGTGTCATCATGGAGAGCTTCGAATGGTTCTATTAGTTGATATGGACTGACATTCGTAATATTTAAAATATAGAAACAGTTGGTAGCAAAATGTGCTCGAAGTTTTCACTGCGATGTTCTATGTGATTTTGTAAGGTAACTGTAAAAGTTTCGTCGGAGGAGAATCTTTTATATCCAACCCACACACCTCTATGTCCGAATCTTGTCTTCGCCTTGTAACGATGGCGTAAATGGTTTTCAGAAAGACAATAATAACGTCATTACGTATCCCAAGTAAATCTTGTACAAAAGGAAATTACTATTTTGTTGAATTTGCAAATTAGAAAATGTGGGAACGAAAACGAGTCTTTTTTGATTCGCGTGCAAAGACTTTCAAACTAATATAGATGTTCGTGCGCTGCACCACGAAGCAATCGAAAAAATGCTATCTATTCGATCTCATTCTATGATTCAACTGCAGATCCAATTACGCGTTTAGTTAACTAAATTCATTCCACGTAAATAGTGAAGCATATGACAATTTCAGTTCTTTCAATCAATTCAGCTCGTCGTAATTGCCTGCAATCAACTTTAAATTCAGTTTTCAACGCCATTTTTCGAGTTTTAAAGTGGAGATACAATTCAAGGCATGTTTAAGCTGTATTAATTATTTGAATCTACGCAATCCAAATACGGTTTATTTTCGTGTTGCAAGTCATATGCGCTCTTTAAGTAGATTATTTCGAGTCCGCGCGTAGAATAACAGCGATCAGCGCAGCATTTGATTTTTTTCACAGCCGTCATTACGAAGAAGCAGGTCATTCTGATCACACGTCCCGCTGAAGCCGTCACTTCCGAATCCTCCTTCGTCGGGTTCAGTATTGATACCAATGTGTGTTGATTTGATTCATTGGGTTTCCCGGTGCGACAACTGACTAAGGTATTACTCGTCGGTATGTGTATGGATGTGTTTTATCACAGGAGGTGACGGTGATTCGCCGACAGCTAGCCGTGGGCTTGCGAGATTTCTTAGAGATCCAAGCAGCGGGGCGCGGTAGCAGTTCTGTGTAGGCAAGGTAGTTTCATGCTGAGGTGTGTGTACATGTGCAGTGGTGAAGGCGATAGGGGCAAAGAAGGTGAGTAAAGATCGCGCGATCCGCGGTGCGCCGTTTGGTTAGGGTTATTCCTTCACCGTTTTGATCTGCATTAATGAGTACCACGGAAAAACGCCACCGCTCAAAGCAGGCGGCCAAGAAATTCTCGTGTTATGATCACGAGTGTTGGCAGTTCGATTTGCCGCGCTGTGGGCTGGCGCGCGGCCGCCGAGGACGTGGCCCCGGGCGGAGAAGGCGCTTCCGCTAGCGCGACGCAGTTACTGACGGCGGCGGTGGTCGGGGCGAGCGCCTCCGCTGGGGCGGCGTCAATGAACCTTCCGTGGCCGCGGCGAATCCGCACGCGGGTCCACGTGGGAAGGCTCGGGGACGAGCGATGGGGGCCCCGGGCGCTGCTTTCCAGAGAGTGCACGGGGGGTTGCTACCGACGTCGTGGTAGGCCGGGGAGGTTTTGAAATAGTTTTCGGTTTTGTAAGTTAGTAGTATTGCGTTAAGACTTTGTGGGCAATATTCGCCAGTCACTGGGTGTCGCATTTCGAATCTTGCAGATACATAGAAGCCAATAAAGGCGAGCACAGAGACGTGAAATCGTTGTAAGATATTCGTGGGATCTTTAACCTATCCTTGTATATCGGTTAAGCTCGTTATTTAGTTGTCATTCCTAGTTGTATCAGCGCCACTGCCGTCCGTCTTTGCCTAGGTCGGATTGGCACCTACTCAGAAGTTAATAAAGATACAAATGAATTTAACGATAAATCAAATTCGTTTCTTGCTTAGATTTTAATATTTACGAGTGCCCGCATTCCGTTGATGGAATATTATTTACATTTCCCGTAATAGACGACTAATATTATTTGCACGAGTATTTAAACATGCGTTTATTCTCGTCATCATTACAGCATTAAAGGTGAAATTCAAATTACAATGTCAAGCAAACATTCTGTAGCTTATTGTATAACGTGATTTGTGTAACAGTACTGGTTTGTAGATAGAATAGGTTTTATGTGAAAAATATTTTGAACTAATGCTTCGATGTGGCACAATATGATGAATAACATTAGGGTCTGAATTAATGTTAATCTCATAACTAATAATTGTTAAGTAAGTAAGATTTTGTTTACTTTGGGAGAAATGGCACCTTATCGTAACAATCACCGGCAATGTGAATACTTTCTTCAAATGACCTGCCAAAAGCAAAATACAATTTGTGAAGAAACTAAAATAAAAATCTTCATTATTGTAAGTGCGATGTTAAGACCCACTGATTCAAATACCGACTTCACAATATGTTAGGGAAATAACATTTTACTAATAAGCGAAGCAATAATAATAAGTAATAGAGTAACGAATCAGTAATGAAAGTCTCAGCATTAAAGTGGGTCAAACAGCTTTTTTACGGAATTTATCGTATTTTTTGAATTTTTACCGGTTAATACAAAGGAATGCTTGAGTGTTTCTGTAGATGCTGTGTGGTTTAAGTCCGCAATCCACTTCTGTCTCAGCAGATTTCACAGAACAACGTACTACAGGAGTTTTTCAACTTTCAGAGTAGTGACATATAGTTATCAGAGGTTTAGAATTTCGTTACTAATCTGTTCAATAGATGTGACATGCGAAGGAATACAAAAGATGATTCGCATCAGTTTCTCTTGCCAAATGTCTCAACCGTGTCACTCTGGGAAGAAAAATGCCGCCGAAAATTTAATAGATGAGCATTATGGATTTGGACGAATTAATATAAATAATAATAATAATATGAGTTATGAATATATAAGAATAATTATTAACCTCGAGCGGAAACAATGACGCGTGATTTCTCTGATCCCCTTCTGCTCGGGGTGGCGGCCGCAGTCAGATACCATCGCCAGCTCTTCGCATCTTGTTCGCGGGCGAGAAACATCGCGAAGCGCTCGGTGCTCACGCTTTCCGAGCTGGGGCGGGTGCGGAGGCGGGGGTCGGGGGGCGGGGCGGGGGCGGGGGCGGGGACTGCGGGCGCAGATGCCCGCAATTCGCGCCGTCCACACGCGACCGCCGCAGCACGAACGAGCGGACGCGGCGTCGCCGGCGACTCGCGAATTCGAGGGCTCGGTCCGCGGACTTTGAGGAGTTAGCACACAGTGATATAAGGCCGAGTGACTCGAGTGTCTTCGTTGAGCGAACCAGGCCATGACCCTTGGCGAGCGCGTTGTCCGTCTTGGACGGAGGTCGTGGGGTAGCCGGAGCGCTTCGATCCGATGCGGTGTATCACAAGTGTTTCGTCCGCTGGGAAGGAGAACATTGTTCAGGGCAAATGGGCAGGTGTTCGATGGGAACGCGGGACTTTATAGATGGTCAATGGAAGTAAAGTCGGTGCGACTGCGAGGTGCTCTGTCCGCGCGCGGCTCCTGATGGTTTCGATGCGTAGACGTCGCCGGGTGTTTTAGTTCACGCTAGATACAATATGCTGGGCTACGAGGTCAGGCTCGCTATTGGGAGAAGCATTTAGCGGCTGGCTGCGCGGTAGTTTTCCGCGTTTTTCTCCATTAATTAGGCGAATGCCGTAGCGGATTCTAGACAACGGGCCACAGACCAGCGCGCATCTTTCACTCTCTTCTTGTCTATGCCCACCGTTACTTTACAGCACACTTACATTTTACGTGCACTGCAATACACATATGTCAGATAGACCTTAGAGCTTGTCCGAGCAGGCAGTGTCCTGCTGGTGGAGATAGTCGATGTTGGGAAACCTGCAAGCGACGGGTAGGTCGAGGACGGGTTTAGCACCTCGCGGATCTCGCCTGCCGCGGAGAGGAAAGCAGCAATCAGTAAAATGCGACACATGTTTACGGGGAGAGCGTAAGAGATCGAGCTTGGTAGTTTTGCGCCATGGCGCGAATCAATGAAATATGGGTGCGAATTTTCGTAGACATTGAGTTCAGTGAAATAACGTTTGTCTTAAACGAGCATGTTACACACATAATATATGCGCAGTATGGTTTTGAATAGCAATTCCTGCCTAAATTGGCATTCACCAGTCATATTTGACAGAACATGAGAGCAATCAAAACGATTATAAATCGCAATATTGACGTACTCAGAAATTGGTTCAGGGTATTCCAAGAGAACGAGTGAAAGAAGAAGGAAGTGGGAATCAACTATTCTACGGCGCCTTTGACAGCTCGTGCTTCTTACTCTGGCCAGCATCGAGCAGACTGGTGTGGCTAGGCGCCGTTAGCCTCTCTGCGAACGAACGAGATTACCGCAGCAAACGGAACCCTCCATATGCGCTTCGCAGTGAAGGGCGGGCAACGAGGGCCGTCATACATAGTGTAGAATCGCAAAATTGGCGGTATTTTGAGATAACCCTGCGGTTAACGCGCTTTAAGCGAGCTTGAACCCCTCTAATAATTACTGTAAGATTTTAACTCGCCTCAATTCTCCAATAAGTTACTGCATAATTTAAGCGAAACGAGGTTTATGTAATTGTATTTGTGTTTACACAGAAAATTTATTATAATTAACGTAAAAAGTGGTGGTGCTGGAGCTGGTGTCGCGAATACAATAAGTTTTGAAGACGATGTTTTTAATGAAGAAGGGCTAAGAAAATGTTTTTATTAATAAACGGCCATCGGCATTACGCCCTGAGGAAGGTCGCATAATGGCGACTAACCGTCGCACCTCCGCCATGGACGCGGCGTCCCGGACAGCCTAGTAAAATATCGGACCCCGGCCGGGCGGAGCTAGCGCTCTCAAAAAAATGTCTGACTAACGTGCACATGCGTCGTGGATGACGCATAGGCTGCCGAGTCTACTGAGTCAAATAATTGATACTAAGAGATTATACGTTATAGAATCAGGTTTTGAAAATTTTGTTTTCGTATCTAAAAGAAATTTCAATAATGTATATTGATGAAATATTTTCAATTTATTGTAACAATTTATCCAAGAATAATTATTTAATTTTTATATTTTAATTTACTTTGTTAATATGGCATTGTTTTAGACATATGCCTGAATAAAGCAGGGAATTTATTAGATTTAAAAATAAATATTAAACAATGTAGGTAAAGCTCAACTATGAACCGCTACTATCAAACGCAACGTAACGCTGTCTCAAACCCCCCCCTCGTCAGATTTTCGTAATTTTATGGACGACCCTAAACACCTGAAGAGCTGTCGCAGCTTTTTAACCTAAGAGGAGAGAGCTGCAGAACAATTATCTTTTTCAGAGTTAGTGTTCGCCGCACGAGTGAGACTCGCATTCCGCTACAGTAATGTGCGCGATGCCTAGAAGGGGCAGGAGGCGAGATGAATACTCGAGTGGATAGAGAATGAGAATTTGTCCGTCTATCTTTGGAACTAGAACCCGTTCGGAATAAGTGCTAATTAAACGTGTCGTAATAGTGATACGAGACGCTATCTTGCGATTTGCAATGCTGTTAGTGAAGTTTGCCACTACGAGCTCTAAGAGGGTCCAACGCGAACGCGTAGATAACTTCCAGGGAAAAGGAGGAATGGTGAAAAAGCATGGTTTGCACTGGTACTGCGAAGAGAATGTTTCTCATAAGTCTCAACGATTTGATTTAATATAAGACCACGATGTCTCCGGTCGACGGAATTAATTTTGTTAACGAAGTTTTCTGAGCATAGGTTATTAGAGTACATTTAAATTATATGAAATTTAATTAAGATCATGATCATAAAAGTAATAAGATAAGTCTAAGTATAATGTAGTTATAGTAGTAAAAAATAAAGTATTTAGTGGACGTATTATTGATATTACTAGATATTTAAAGAATGTATTAAATAAGATAAGTAATATTATTTGTAATAATTATAATAAATAGTAAATTGATAAGCGATATTAAGGTTATTAAATTTAAATAATATCATAATTTAAATAAAATATATTAAATTAGTTAATAATTAATATGAAAGTAATACTATAATAAGACGGTCGAATTATGAGTATAAATGTTAATAGTAGGTCGTAATTGAAAATAGTAAATTGTATTTTTTAGTGTATACATTATAGTATATATAATGTTATAATATGTATAAGATAGTAAGTAATATTAAGATTTATAATTTATATAAATAAACTATAATAAATTATATAATAAATTAAGTAATGTAGATATAAGATATATCTTAATCATATAGTATTATCTGTATAACTTACTAATGTATTAAATGATTATATATTATAAATAATTTATAAGTAATGTATAATTTAAATTATTTTATTAAATAAATAAAATATGATCAATTTGATTAAATTGGTAATTTAAATATAATTAGTATGTTATTAATTTAAAATATAATATATGTTATATAATATAATTTAAAGATAATAAATATTTGTTAAATATAATAAAATATTAAGTAATCGAATAATAATTATAAAATATTATATATCATAATATATATGATGTAAATTATATTAATGTTAACAATAGTGAGATTATACTAAATGATATATAAAAATAATAAAAAATATATAAAATATATTTTATATAAATAAAAACTATATTATAATAATTGTAATATATAAAATAAATTATAAAATAATTTATATAATAATATGAATAAATGGTATAAAATATTAAATAAGTTTAAATATAGTTAGTATATTATACTATAGTAGTTAAGGTATAAATATTTTATTAATTAATAAAGTATTTAATATTTAATGTTAATTAAAGAATAAATAATATTATGTTATAAAAAAAAATAGATTTAAAATTGATAATTAATATGATAATGTTATGTAGTGGTAGCAGTTTATAGTAAATGAATATCTAATTTCTTGTAATAAATAACTATTTTAAATTTAAATAAAAATAAATGTTTAATTGGTTATAAAGATATATAAATAATCATTTTATAATTTAATATAAAGTAATATATAAATATATTTAAAGTTATAATATTTATATATATTAAATAAATTAAAAATCTATATAAAGTAATCATTCAATAAAATGTTAGAAGATAATAATTGAGATAATAAATTAAAATTATAAAAAAATAAATATAAATATAAATAGTCTAGGACATATTTAGGGTAAAGTATATATATGGTAAACGTTATAAAAAACGTTATGGCTATTTTATATTTTTATTATTTAATATTATTTTATGTTTTATAATATATATAGTAAATTTTATTAATATATTTTATAATTATAATTAATAATAAAATATTATTTATATAATATTTAAGAATAAATATTAATAAGTATAATATGTATTTATAATTTATTATATAATTTATTTATATAATAATAACTTATATATTATATTTGAATATATTGTTTAATAATATTAAGTATGGTATGTGAATTTTTATAATTATACATATCTTATATATATATATTTTTTTCTTAACATTATATATTTATAATACCTAATTAATTATTGTATATATTAAAAAGTAAAAATTATATAATTAATTTATTTATAATATATATTATTTATCTTGTATTTATGTATGTTAATTATAAAATTTTTAATAACTATTAAAATAAAAATTTGAGCTAGAAATTATATATTATTTATTTAATTTCTAAAAACTAAAATAAAAATTAGTTTTAAAATAGTTATTGTGTCATAATTATAGATATTTTATAAATGATAATTTATATGTCATATTTTATATAATAATAATAAATATGTTTTTTATTGTAAGATTTATTAAGTATATTAATGAATTATATTGTAATTTATAATATATTATTAATATAGTTAATAATATATAATTAGTATTATTAAAAATTTCTATATGTAATAACTTATTATTATAACGAAATTAGTAGTAAGTTGAGTGATTATATGTTATATCATTTTAATTATAAATCAATTGTAATGTATATTATATTTATTTATTAATTATATATTATTTACAGTTATAAATAAATTTATTTATATAAGTAATAAATAGTATGTTTTATGTTTATTATATATTAGTAGAGTAAAGTTAGAAAACGTAATATGCATAAAATTAGTGATAAGTAGTATAGATAAATTTATATTAATCTATCGTAGAAATTTAATTTATATAAATTATAATCGTAAATTATCCAGAATATCCTACTAAGATAAATATTAATATTGTTTAGTGTGTATATTGTACGGTAAAATTTAATGTTAGTTTATTATGATATAATATAATGTTATATCTTAAATATAATATATATGTTTTTAAATAATAATTTTAAGTAAATATTTGTAATCTTAGATATAATAAAATGTTGTATAAAACGTAATAAATATAAAGTGATAGAATATAATGAATATATTAAGTCAAAGATATATGATATTAAGTAAATGATAAAGATGGATAATTGATATAAAAAAATATTAATTATAAATTATATATATAATTATTTAAAATTATAATAAATTTATATAAATGTTTTAAGATTTTGTAACTTGTATTAAAGGTAAAAATAAGTAAATACTGTATATTATAGTTTAGTGAATAGTATTTTTATTAGTTAATAGCATAAATTTATGACTGAGTATTATTAAAATTGATATCTAATATTATAATTGTATGTAAATATATTTATATTGTTCAGTTGAAATGAAAGTGTCTGATTTATTTAATATTTAATGTACTTTAATCTAAACTTTATAATCATAAAATATATTGATAAATTTAGAGTAAATCAATTTATACTATTTATTATATTGTGAATATAATATAATGTATAGCGTTATTCGGTGCATGTGATAAATTATATTGTATATTAATAAAGTAAAAATTTATCTTATATAGTACTAATGTATATCATATAAGGTATGAGTAAATGTAGTATTTTAATTAGAGTTCATATATTTAGTAAAAAGTTAAATTATTAATTTTATATGTCAAATATCAAGATCTTAAATACTTAATAATATATATATATAGAAAATGTATTTACTAAGTTTAGTAATATTAAATATAATAATTATAATAATTTAATATATATTATTTAATGTGTAATTTTACAATATATAATTACTATATACAATATTTGTAATCATAATTGTAAGGAAAATTAATAGTGTAAGTAGTTATGAATAATGTATAAAAATTAACTATTATTAGTATGTTAATAAGAATTTAAGAATGTGTAGTTAGATATTTAACATAATAATCTTAGATAGGTAATATTAATAATTTAATATAAAAAATATATAGTGTTATAATTTAATAATATCGTATACGATGATTAATATTTTATGGTTTGTAATAATGATATTGAGTAGTGTTGAATAATACTAGCTGATAGTCTTAATAGTTACTGACGGGGGCTGGGTGGCAAGGTATCTATTTTATTATAATAATAATAAAATATCAAGTTAACGTAACTTATATTAGTTAGATATTTAAAATAATTATTAGTTATTATTATTATTTTAATAATATATTATCTTGTACTTATTAATATTAGTTAAACTATATTATATATGATTAATTCTAAAATAATGTTAGATTAAATGTAGTATAGTAGATAATAAAGTAATATAAGGAATTCTAAGTTATAAGAAATTAAATTTAAATATATATCGTAAAAGCGGATAATGATAAATATAGTTCTTAGTACTTCGGATGTTGAATAGTTATGTTAAAAAGCCTGTATAAGATGTGATAGATAATATATATTTATAGTTATACTCATATTATTTAAAATAAATAAATTAAGATTAGTAAGTAAAATGTATAGTATGTGTAACATATAATCTGTATAGCAGTTATAATATTATTTGACATAAAATTATCTTAGTATAAAAATAAGTATATGAATTTTAAAATATAATAGTTATACACGTATCGTTAATACTAATGTTTGTTTTAAATTTTATTATATATAAGTACTAAATTAATAATATATATTATTGAATTATATGTAATACTTAGAATAATAGTATATAGTGTAGAAAGTAATCGTAAAGAATTTAAGTTTTATAAAAATAGCTGTCAATAGTAAGTTGGTCAATAAATAGGTTAGAATTTTACGGTAGTGAATTATAAAAATGTATATATAATATTATATTGTAGTCTAATGTGGTAGAGGATAATGAGTATAATATCGTATTAATTATTAAGATGATGATGTAATAAATAATTAATATAAATACTCGTTAGATGTTTTAAAGAATTGCTATAATTCTAAGA
>BOPP01000198.1:115698-198616 GCA_017312745.1 Gryllus bimaculatus
CCCCACCCCGTGCCCGTGCGACAGGCGCCGCGCCAACCTCAGCGCTGAATCGCCAAGAGGAGCGACACGTTCGTCATCATTTAGGTAACAGCCGAGGAATTTGCACGCACCACAAGATGTGTGCAAGGTTTGCAGAGATTACGTGCCCAGGTTTTACCAGAAGGGACAATTTTGTTGCCAACAATGGCGAGATTGGATAGCTTCTTTGGCATGAAAATCGTGCTGCATTGCTGAGTAGAATCTAAATCATCTAGTGTTCTCCAGGCCTGATAAACCTCTCTTAATAGATAAATATATGTAAACACTGCTAATAATTTAAAATAAAATAATGTTTAAATAGTGTAGAATCGTTAACTGAATATAAAATCGAAGAAGCAAATATATAAAATATAGAGCAGATGCATATCGCCTTGTGCCCTCAGTTCTTTTCACAAGAGCTATTCAATTGAAAAGGCAGGAAAATCATCCGAAACTGTGTGTAGACAATTCATAGAAATTCGTGTCCAGTCACAGTGAATAGATATGTTTTTATGATTAATATTGACAGTTTCAATATTACCTAAATAATCCGCCAATCCTGAAAAAATCTTCCCCCAAACATACGTCTTTTAACCATACTGACAAAAACGCTTACAAATCGTAACTTAATAGTGATTTAAGACTATTTTTTAACTAAACCATTAGTCGTATAAGACTTGAAAAAATAATAAGGAAAGAAATAAAGTAAATATATAGAACAAATCACGATTGGTGCTACCCCGGCACTACATACCACAGACGACAATTCTTATACGATAAAATGCTTTCCGAAAATTTAACACTTTGTTCCTGAAAATAAATTTCCTTTCACCTGAAGTCAATCTTTTGGGTTAGTTTCCCAATCACCTAAAAACGTACCTCTTCCACAATTTACAAACCAGCCCCGCCACATTGCGAACGCTTTTCCGCGCTCTACAAACGGTAGTCTGGCAGATTTGTGAAGCGACCTCCTCGCACCTCACACAATTTGCACGAGGAAGCACAAGTCATTCTTTCCGAGCCATTAGCACGAGCCGGCCGCGCCCTCGCCCAATCGCAGCGTCACGCCTCCCAGCCCGGGGAGCCGGCCTCGCGGCCCGCCCGCGCCGCCGCCACTGCAGCGGCGCGGCCGCGCGCCCAATTGGAAAGTGCAGCGGGGACTGCCTGACTCCCCACGTTTTAGATTCTTACTAGTGGGCCTGGCAATGCTTCGCTATTGCAGTGAATTACACATCGCACGCTACTCGTCACGTGATTGTAAATCCCTTTTACGCTAGGTTCTGCAAAAAGTCTAATAGACGAAAGACTTTCTCGCAAGTTTGGTTTTGCTCTAGACCCTGGTTTGGACGCGGCTGTCAAATATTATATTGTTAAAATGTTCTCCCGTAAGCTTGGGCGTAGAGTTGAGTTTCTGTTGAGGGGCGCTTGAGACAATATAAACACATAAATCATTATCAACAACGTTCCCACATGTCCGATTTAATTCCAACCATTCTTTAAACACATTCAATACTAATAAGAAGAAAGTGATAAATTTCAAGAGAAATCGGTCGAGTAGGTTTTGCATCCATATGCGACAGACGTACACACATTCTTTTATATAAAGGAGAGAGGGAGATTACATGAAAAAAATTGAAGTTTTTCTAAAGAAAGATAGATGAAGCTGAATGTATAATTGAAGAGCGTAGAGCAGTAACAAGAAAAGTCACACCGGCCATAGCAAATCACCCGTTACTCGTATGGTAATACAAGTACCGGTACCTCTATTTTTTGTCGAAGCGTTTCTCACTTCGTAACTACCTCATGCTCTTCATAAATTTGAACAAGACTTACAAAACAAGAAACAAAAAGATATACAGGAACAAGATACGACACACTTTCACCAACATCGAAATATTAACATACACGAATAGCGGCAGCTTGTTCCTTGCCCCGAGCCTTTCAATTCAAGGAATCTGCTGAATTTTGCCTCGGAGACCGCTGTGAGGGCGCCATCCTCCATTCGAAGGGTTGCAGGTTGGAGTCCGACGTTGAGCAAGGATATTTATGTTGAGAATTGAGCGATTACTTTTTATCAATTTATGACAAGGTATCAGCCTCACCAGCAATACGTCAATGATACTCGTGTTGTTAATTTACCTTTCGCCTCCGATAAATAACTTTTATGCCTAGCAATAGCAGTGAAACAGGAGAAGTTGCTCCCGTAATCAAACACACATAGGACTCCGCCGTATACGATTGGAAAACATTACTAGGGTTCAGTGCAATGGAAATAATTTGGCGATCCACATGAGGTAAAAATGGAAATTTAAAAATTGTCAAAACATCCAAAATGTATGTAGATATAAAAGGGCAATACGTTATTACTTTGTGGTAATGTAAATCGGCATTAATTTAACCAATGTATCGATTTCTTACAAAAAGAAAATTATATTCCAGAGAATCTAGGTGAGGCAGTTCATATTAAGAAACAGTACATCATTGCATTGAACAATACGTACTAACTTGTTTATTGTAAGTTATAGCCTTTGGCTCCCCTTTCGAAGATTTTGCTTGAGACAAATAACTAAATGTATTTTTGAAGTATATATTTCGTGAAAGAGTGTCTGAATTTTTATCCTGATCGATTTGATGACATTAGTCTCATTATACAGAGGTACACAGTTTAATGTGAGAAAAAATATCCTTTGCGGTAATGTGTATTTGACAAAGTTGTATGAGCAGAACATTTGTTGAAAATAGTTTTCTAATCCTGCCCCGTTTCTCGCTTTCAAGATAATGTCAAAGAGAATTATCAGACTCCAATAATGAGTGGGCGATAGTGGAAAATATATTTAAATCCGTGAGAGTGAAAGAAATATTTCTTAAAGTAAAGTATGATTAATTTACCTAAAGCCTTGAAAACTATGAATGGTTTCTCTCATAAGATGCAGAGATGTGAATAATTTCTGGAAGACAAATACAGAATTTGAGAGTGATGGAAATATACGCGAGGTCATCCGTCAGAATATCGAGAAAAACAAAATTAAGAATTTAATTATTCGCGAAAGAATGACGGTAGGTAAGGGTTATTTAAAATTATATAACAGATTACCTTCGTACAACCACAAAAAGTACCAGAAAGAAGAACCCTGAAGGCAGTGTTGGAATGCGACAATGAAGGGAAAATACTTTTCTAACAGTTGGATATCATTAAGGAAAATATTGACATTAGACGGTTGGCGATGGGGTTCGTGTAAACAGAGATAAATTCTAGGAAAATAACTTAGTAGTGTTTTGCTGAGGAAATGCCCGAAATTGTTGGAAACTTCTAAATTCTGTATGAAACAAATCCTTATAGCACAACGACTACGAAGTGTTCACCGCGTTTCCATCAGCATCGCCCCGCTGCCACCGCGTCCCAAGCAACGAGCTCAGCACGAAGGCCGCAAAGGAAGCTGCGCGCGCAGGGCGAGGCGGTTCGCACACGGAGCTCAAGGGCTCCGAGGAGCGCCTGCGCTGCGCGGCCTCCCCCCCCCCCCGGTGCAGGTTGCGTTGTTCTCTCAAACGATTGAAGGAACACGTGCGCCATTGAGTACACGTACTTCAGTACTAATTACGCGAAAGAAGTAAGTCAAGAACGCCGCATTTGGAGTTTGGAGTAAAAAGCGTTTGAAATGTTGAGATGGTTAGTATCAAGAATGTTTTAAGTAAATCGCTCATGTCGAAGCCGATGTACTGCCGACGGCTTGGAAATACGCGAGCAAAGCTAGTCATGTTGTCGTGACAAATTTTTTTGCTAAGCTAACTTACCCTCACTACCTCAACACATCATTTGAATCGCCTACTCTTATACCATTCTACGCTCATTTCATTTATCAATTTGCTTGAGCGCTTTTGAAATATCACTCAGCCCGTTGCTCTGAAAATTAATGAATAAAGTGAGAATTCTTAGACACATTTCAAGAAAGCCCATATGACCGTACAGCCATTCCATTTCCAATTGCATATTTGAAAACTTTGGTTTTTGCGAACTCGCAATTACAGATATAAGTATATATTAATGTGGCAAGAAGTAGTAACCTTGGAATTTAGTATCTCAACACAAACTTGAAGTGTAACGAAATAAATGTAAAATAAATTGTCAACTACTCTTCTATCCTTCTGGAAAGAAAAGAGATATAGCAACAGTGGTAGACAGAAGACACCCAAAGCACGATGGACTGATCATTTCATCGCAACGGACCAAAATCAATAACTATTAATGTATTCGAGAGAAGAAATGATGAAGAATAAAATAATGCCTCCTCTCTAAATAGTCATATTTTCACATTGATAATGTTAAAATCAAAATTCACATTAGCATATTATGAAATTTTCAAAAGCGTATCAATTTACAAAATGCTCATGCCTTTCACTCTCAATGTCTCACTAATGGGAAATTATACGTCAGGCGCTACAAGGAAACGCAACGCTTCCTGCCATGGGAGTTTCGGCAGCCGGGAAAAGCGCTCTCTGCTTCGTCCCGGACGTTGCGGCTTGTTCGCACATTGGAGCAATGGAGCGCGAAAGCGGGCGGAAATATCCGATTGTCTGCGTAAGCGCCTTTTTGTTCGCAGGGGAAAGTGGGCGGGGTGTGGCGCCGCGACGGCGCGCTGCGCTCGCTGCCAAACGGGCGGAGACGGCAGAGTTGGGGTTATGGTCATTCCAACACGGGTGGAAAGTGTCTTTGGCGCAGATGGCAGAGTTGAGATTATGCTCGTCACCAAACGGGTGGAGAAGGCGGTCTTGGCGGAGGAGGCAGAGTTGAATGTATGGTCGTCACCAAACGGGTGGAGAAGGCGGTCTTGGCGGAGGAGGCAGAGTTGAATGTATGGTCGCCGCCAAACGAGTGGAAGATTGTTTTGGCGAAGACGGCAGAATTGAGGTTATGGTCGTCATCAAACAGGTGGAAGATGGTTTTGGAAAAAAGGAAGAGTTCCGGTTATGGTCACCCCCAAACGGATGGAAGGTGGCTTTGGCGAAGACGGCAGAGTTGAGTTTATAGCCATCACCAAACGAGTGGAAGGTTGCTTTGACGGAGACGGAAAAGTTGAGGTTATGGTCGACACTAAACAGGAGAAGACGGTGGCTTTGGCGGAGATATTATGGTTGAGGTTGTGGTCGTCACAAAACGGGCGGAAGATTGATAAAATAGTACACAATACATGTACATACGATATTTAATCATAAAATTTAAAAAATACTAACAATTGTTTCTGACACAACAATTATTCTCATCGAAATAAAGGTCACCCTATTGCTTCTCCTCCATCCGCGCCGTAATCTAATGTCAGTATCAGTTTTTGATCGCAATATATAGAGTTAGAACACAATACTAATATTAATGAAACAATAACATTATGGAACGAAAGTCGATTACAATGGTTAGGCTTGGCATAAAACTCTGTAGACAGGTTGGCAGGTACCTCCTCTTTCACTTTGCCTTCAAACAATTAATCAAAATTAATTCCACGATTACCTACGAATAACGGCAAAGTGTTTAACAGAATCATCGCCGGTCCGGTTGATTGATTGCGCTAAAACCTTTGCATCGCAGCCGGCCCCCGCCTTGGGCGCCGACGGACAAGGCCGCCCGGCGCCCGCGAGGGCCACTGGCGTCGCGTTTGGGACCCGCGAGTGTGGACATAGCTCGTGCGCACGGCCTCCGCGACCTCGCGTTCCGACGCGCACTCGCGGCGCCTGCAGCGACTCGGCCACGCGCGGCCTCGCTTTGCTCAATGGGTGGAAGGGCAAACAGAAGAGACGGGGCATTTGGAAAGTCCCTAATAATAGATTCTAATCTGGGAAGACAATGTTGTGGTTGCTGTTGTTATTTTTAAAGATTGGACTACTGTCGCAACTCAGTAAAACAGTGTAGTGCACAAAATATATAAGACAAAGCTGTGTTGGAATTATGTGAAAATTAATTCTTAGTAATGAGGGATTAATTTCGCAAAATGTGGAAGCCCTTGGCACTCACTTGGCGTAGGCCTTCTCGAAGAGGCCCGGCCAGAACTGGTCCGAGTTCTGCGCCTGCAGGAAGGCGAGGCGGCCGTGCACGGTGGGCAGGCGGTCGTCCACCAGCACCTCCACCCACCCGCCGCACCACCACAGCCGGAAGCGGAACACGCCGGCGTACTGGTCGGGGCTGCCGAACGTCTGGTCGGCCGGCACCACGCGGTAGAAGAGGCCCTTGCTCAGGTACAGCACGCCCAGGCACGACACCAGCCACCGGTCGCCTGCGGGCACGCCCCAACCACGCGTAAGCACACACACACACACATTTCTACAAGAAGGGACCCTTTTGACAGCTACTGCTTCACCGCTGCTGGCAGTGTAACTACTTGTTATTTGATTACACTCGTTTACGGTTAGCTCATTTGTAAATGGATTCAACACTATTTTTTGCAGTGCCATCGCCCTGCATGACGTTCATGTTTTCGTGACCTGTCAATGTGGTCCCTTCTTAGAGTTAGTCCTCTATAACAGAGGACCGTACTGGAAATTGGTAGAAGTAATAAAAGGACAGGAAACATTAAACGAAAAAATGACATAAAAGCTTAGAAAAGGGAATCGAAACAGGATATAAAGGGCATAAAATAAAGGAGGGACAAAAACATCGCAATAAAACAAATCAAGAAAATAATGTGAAAGGAGAAGGTATAAGAAAATCGGTGATGAAAACAATTAAAACGTGACAATAAATAGGACAAAGGATTCAGGATGAGGGCGAGACGAAGAGACAAAGGAACATGATCCACGTTTAGGAAAGTTGGTACAACACACACACGTTTATTTATGAACAAGAGCAATCACTGTATTGTTGCAGAAGTTTGTACCTTTCAATTTTAAAACACAAAATAAAAACACATCATTGCGATAATAGAGAAAAAATAAAACATGTACTCATGAGACACTATTTTATACACTTTTTTTAATAATGAGAATAAATCCCTTTTTATAAGTCCCTATTTCTGAGCCTTTAAAATCATGGACTCAACGTCTTATAATGAAGTATGAGAAAAATGTAAAGTTTTCTCTCCTTTTTCATAACTTGATCTTATTTTATCAAGAACGTGACCATAGCTCAAAAATCTATGACTTACAGCAATTTTCTTAATCATAAAATAAATATTACTTTTCGCTTTCGGAAATAAATATCGAATTCGTGATATCCATTCTCAGTTTCACGCATGAGTGTCAAGAACGATCTACTACACTCGCACGAACAATTACTGAAAGACGCAATGCGCGTTAGAATTCATTTTTTGCTTTGCATACGTTAAATATAGCTGATAACAAGTAACATCATTACTCATCATTCAACTGAAGTAAAATATTAATGAGCAAACATTAAAGGATTGTAGTGGTAAAACGCATTTGCGAAAGACAGATGGACATACTCCAAGGCATTGGAAAAAGACCCAGCTTCCTTTAATGTAGGAGTAAAAAGATTTTCTAGCTTTCACTCAAGGATGTTCACCCCGAGGGTGACTGTTAATGGCAAAAATGACTGCCTCTATGGCCGTCTTCAGAGCAGATTTCTCTGCGGAATCCGCGGAGCTGCAGGTTGACATGACGTCGCTCTCAGAGGACCAAACAGGGATTTGCTACCAACGGCCAAGAACTACTTTAAAGCTGTCTTCGTTATCTGCTGTGTCATCTCAGTGAGAAAATGAGAGACAATATGCGCATTTCTCTCCCTGCATTTCTATGCTGCCGCTAAGACCCAAAATTACAAGGAAGCCAGAGAACTATAAGTGTCTACGCAAAAGCGAAGGATATAGAAAGACAAGACACAAATGTCTTTTGAACCGTGGAAAATGCATATTAAAGATATTTTATTTTACGAGCAACTATTTAGAAAAGTTAAGATAATCTAAACTTTATATAAGTAAAACATGTTTATTTATGATTACATACGAGGTCTAGTTGTGCACTATTTTAAACACTGTCACATAATTATTTTTCAGTGAAGTTTTCTGCATGGAACCAACGGGGTGCACTATCCTTTGTGAGACACGCGAATTCTGTAATATTTTTATTGAAAATTATTCATTTTAGAAGGGTTTCTCACAGTGATCGGAAACCAAATTTAATAGCAAAAAATTGGATTTGAACGTATTGGTAAATATATGTGAAAGAACAACAACAAAATTGTGTTTATACAAAAAACCTAGAAATAAATTCAATGCTAACTTTAAAAAAGTAATGTTTCTACTTCTGCTCTAATATTCATTATCCCCCATATGCCATTCTAACATATTGATAAACAATTACTTTATACAATTAGAAAACTAGACTTCAATCTTTAAGACAAAATTTGATCAATATTCTCAACCCAGACACGCCGTCATAAATCGTTTGGAACGTCAATGAAGTTGAAAAACAACATTCAGACTAATTTGTGAATTTACGCAGAAGTTTTTGCCGGGAAGAAAGTTATTCCTGAGCTTGCGTGCACTCGCAAGGGCGCAGATACCATCTGCGACAAGCGTTGCGGTAGCGAACTGTTTACGCCCGAGCACAGGCAACACTTGGACGCCGAGGGAGGGCTTCCCGACGAGCGCGGAGCCCTTGGCCAGGGACCGCGGCGGAAGCGGAGGCAGGGCGCGCGCACGCCATTCCGTATGCAAATGCGGCGGGCGCGGGGCACGCCAAGGCCCGGCCACGCTCGGTTTCACTGGCTGACGCCGAGACCGCCCCGGCCCACGTCCGCCACCGCCGCGGCCGGCCCCGGCCGCCCGCACGCCCGCGCGCGCAGTGCTGCGCTCGCCCCCGGCCCTAGCGCCGCCGCAAATGCGACACTGCCGCCGCCTCGGCACCCAGTCTTTTTTTCTGAAGCTCTCACAACCGGTTCTTCTGGCCAGCCACTTTGCTCCCTCCTGCCTCGCTCGTCTGCCCGCTTCTCCGCAACACACCCTGCATCCCTACCTCCCCCCACTCTGCACTACCCTTCTGCCAGTGGTTCACCTCTCCGCCCCCTTCTTCTTCTCCTCTCACGCAACACCTCTACCGCCGACCCGCCGTCCATCATTGCCAGAGGGCTTGGAACTCCATCACCCTGCCGGCCCTGCCGAGTACACCCATCACCGCCCCCGTCCCCCGTTCCTAGCCGTCTCTTCTCTCCTGCCACCCACACGCCGCGCCATTTGATTCCGCCAACCGCCCTGTCACTGGCAACCTCTACACTCCCCACCCACATCGTCCCACCGACCCACGCCGTCACGCCCCGCCCCCGCGCGCTCATTCCCTTCTCTACCTCCGCCGCCGCTGCCGCTGCCGCCATTTACATAACCGGCGGCGGAAACTGCAACACAGCCGGGGGTAGGCGTGGGCTACTTGGCGAACCTAACAGCGGGTCGCTACAGGGGCAGGAGCAGTTGGTGATCGGGCGCGGAAGCAAACTCGGAGGCGCAGGGATGCACACATTGATTGGTTTAATTTTAAGAGGAGAAATCCCAACCGTGGCATTACTGTTGTAAAAGAATTATTCAATTGCTCTTAATTGCCCTGATAATTCTTTTTGTTTTTCTCCTTTCAAAATTCAGCAGTTCAGCAGCTATAGCGAAGACAGTGCAGGGATACTCTTTATAGAATTACAAGAAACCTGCTCAGGCGTTCCAAATAATTATTTAAAAGAAAATCATAGCGACGACGAAGAAACTTTGTCGTGAAAGTACATCTACTGCAGTTGAAGAAATATATTAATTGGTACGTTCTGGAATAGGTGGAGTCATAAACTTGAAATTAAAGAAGGCTTGGTACAACGCAGAGAATTATCACAGGACACCAAGTAAAATCAAAGTACCACGAATTTACAATTACGTAAATTTGCTGAGGTAGTCTGGCTTGTACACATGAGAGGATATTTTAAAAAAACACAACTAGAGACTAGGGATGATACTTATAATACATGCAAGATAGTACGTACTAGAAATTGCAAGTAAAAAGTATAATAAATGACAAGTATATATGTATAGTAAAAATAGAGATGACAGAAAAACTAAAATGAGAACACGATATACACAAAACATACAATCCATACAACTTTCGCGGGATTACTATGAATGCGCCTGAAATAGAAGTTGCGCGGAACAGGCACAAACAATCGCAAGAGGAGAGTCCGGCGTGGACGAGAAATGTTAGACAAAGCCGTGAGCTGGCATTCTCGCGGCCTGCCTCCGCCGACGGCAGCTGCGGTGGCTAGTGCAAACTGTGACTGGCGCGAGCGGTGCTGGTTCCGCACCACGGACTGTGGGACCACACGTTGACACACGCTGCCGTTAAGCGTCTTCACGGGTGTTGTTCATCGTGAGACCGGAAGGACTCAATGCTACTCTTTCATTGCCCGGTTCCACGCACGTACGAAAACTTCTTTTGTCTGCAACTCAAGACAAATACGCGAGCTTGTACTAATAACTCGGCAGCATTTCTTGATCTTTTCAGTTCAAGAACCACCTCGAAGATTTGCAGAATACTGAAGACCCCTACACTATTGCTTGATTGTTTTTGCGAATTACAAATGAGGTGCGTATTTTTAACATTCAAATATTAAATAAAATGGCGAAAATTTAACACTAAGGCCCTAAGGCGTTCGAATCTCGCCTCGGGCATGGTATACCCCTATCATCATCAGGGTTACCATAAAGTTCAATGCAATAGTGGTCGCTAATGACCTAGATGTTGATACGACCGTAAATAACAAAAAAAAACAAATTTAACACTAAGGAATTGAAAGCACCTATTTAGTCAACAACACATTCAAATGAATAAATATAAACTAATTCTTACTGATACTACCATAATAACTAGAAATTATGATGGAGCTAAGATGGCAACAACAAAGGCAACCAAAAAAACAACTGGTTCTTCTACTACAGCTGAATGCAGATGCTCAAGCACTTCAGACAAATCTTCTAGATGCAAGCAACTGCTCTAACGTTCAGAAATTGGCGAACTTCATAATTTCAAACACTTTCCCAATTTGCACGCTTCTTGGGAATGATATTTACGGAATTTTTGATACGAACAATATAAAAAACAAACAAATAAGCAAATCTCATTTCGTACAATCACGACATGTGCAATTACTTAAGTAGATAAGGTAAATTGATGGCCAAAATTGCAGGCTCAGACGTGGGTGAAAATCTTCCGCATGTGATGTAGACACGCAAACTCCAGTACAAGAAAACTGCCCCTACTGCAATATTCATCGCCGTAAAATTTGTTCTTTTTTCGTTTTCTTCATCAGCAGTCTAATCCTATCGCATTTCAGCCTCATCACGGAATATTATATAAACGCCTATGGACACAATGAACGCATGTTGCGCACACGGAAGTTTCATGGTAATGCAATCAATCACGTGATGGCAGATGTAAACACGGTAGTCCGAAAGAGTCAACGAACTCGGACGGGGATTACATTCTATGCTAAACAGGGACTCCAAACACGTCACGGCACCCAGCAATCAAAACGATCTTAACCTGTTTGCTAATACAATACACAGTGGTATAATTATTCGAAACATTGCAGAATGGAAGCACAATCAGGGCGACAAGAAACAAGACACATATAATAACGAAAAAACAATAGGCCAATAAGCTTCATTGTTAACGCGTTTGTCACATTAAAACAATCTTTATATTTAATGTTTTGCTTGAAAACATCCGTTCTTATATTTTAAAATAACTATGCGTACGTACATAATTAAGCGTTGCAATATATCAGCATATGAATTGCTTAAAAAATAATTTTTAAGGCACATAAAAAGACAACAAAAAAACCAATGAAGAAAATTTGAAACTCAAAATTTTAATTACGGTACAAGAATATTTTTTCTCAAAGTGCAAGCTATAAAACGAATAACACGGCACTAATTTGTGTTTAAGTGATGTTACGTATGTTACGTTAGCGTGAGTCTTGACGTGTGGGCGAGTGTGGGAGGAAAGAACGCGCATGGTCTATGACCTGTTGTTTAAGACACTTATCCGTTTGCGGTATACTGACATTCATTTGGAACTGAGCAGACAAAAAATGAAACCGCCGATCAGAGTAATCTATGTCTGCAGGTGACTCAAAATTGTCTTCTATCCACTAAATGTCATCGTCATATGGTACGTCGTATATGATATTCTGCTCTTGAGAAATCGAAAGAGTATTCCCATAAGCGAGAAAAAAGGACGCACCCCATGGTTGCAAAACTTTTGATGAACATAGCCCGAGTCCGCCAGCTGGGCGTTAAGAAGTAGAAAACTTAAGTATTAAAGCGACGATTCTGAGGAAACGGCGACGGTAGCAGGCTTGAATTTCATTATTTCGTGCGCATTATCGTGAGTTTGACGTCAAAAACGGCACACATTGTACCTTGTACATACAGTATCACGTGGAAACAAAATCGTTAAGGAGGACATCACGTTCTAACGCATGACAGGCAGCATTTCAAGTTTGAAAACTACAGCGCTCTCTGCATTTCTTTTCACAGAAATGGGATGGATAAAAGAAGCTCCATCTTGCGGGAACAACGGCACTTTTGTTGTATCTGTAGAAGCAGCCCTTGGATCAGCGTGGGTTACGCTCACACTTGTACGTAAGTGACTCGCATTGTGCAGATTCCTAATTTATGTTCACAATTTGCATCTAGTCTGCACTCAACTCGACAACATTCAGGCAATTCCTGTGCTTCTGAATTCCGATTCTATTTTTCTGGATTTGCCTTCGCATAATTGAGCAGAAATAATAACCCACATTTCATAATCAAAATAGAGATCCCGTACTTGGTGTCGAAAATGCGTCACCGTTCGGAGCATAGCACAGAACCTCCCGGTCCACGCCGCTTCAAAAGCGACCTTGCAGCCACATACCCCGACGGTCCCGCCAGAATTTATTTTAAGTAAAAAAAAACATTTTCACAGGCAAGGTAAAATATTAGACGTTATTCGAAAATAAGTAACCACATAATTCACTCACAGTATTCGCTTCAGTCATGTACGTTAACGTCACTACATCCACGCCACTTCGGCATTTCTAGCGGCATGCCAACCTACAATTCAACTCGTGTGAAAAACAAGCCATCTATAGGCGATGCTTCGACTGGCAATACGTACCTATAGTTAAAATCCACCTCAACGCACCTGACTTGTAAATAGATGACGTTCGTAGAACAATTGTTCGAATGTAATTCTTGATATGAAAAAAAAAAACCTTAAAAATTCTAAAACACGCTGCCTGTTCCTGATTTACGAAGCTTCGTAGGTAATGCAACTGATTTCTAGCGTATGATTTTCGCGTAAAGCATATTCACCGCATTGCACGGCCGCGCACGCGTGGCCGAAGGGGCCACTGTCGTGTTCCATTGACCGTGCTCCGCAACTTCCGGGCCGTTCCGGCGCTTTGCAGTTTCGAGCGGTGCGATTCAACGGGCGCGGTAACAGAAGCCATCCATATGCGATTGCCGGCCCTCGGCCCATAGTGGAAACCCTCGCCACCGCGCCCGCCTGGATTTCGAATGCAGCGCGCGGCTCATTTCGCAGACCTCTGACCTCGGGCGGGCGGTCGATTCGCGGAAGGAGGCGACCAGGATGCGATCGCTACGTTCCGCACGCCAAGTTCAAGGATCGACTGCGCACGCGACACGGCGACGTATTTTGGCTAGGAGCAGCAACGGCTGTGCAAAAAATGCACACATAAATTCAGATTTATAAGAACGGCACAACGTTAATACAGTGAGGTGAAGGTACAAACGTGGAAAACAGCGTAGCAGTGACAGCAGTACAGAATAGAAAAAAAACGTAAGTGTTCGGTACATTGAGATAATTACGTGAGTTTACTAAAGAACTTTTCATAATAGCAGTGGTTTATCCACGATTTCTAATCTTCCATAATATTCAGAAATTTGCGTTTTGCACGAGTCGAACTGATAAGACAAATAATGTCACAGGTGAGTAAATCTAGTGTTAGGGCACGAAAAAAAAATTGTTGACATTTTTGAGTGAATAACGACAGCTCTGAATGAAATCGAAGCGCAACGGTTTTCTTTCAATTTATGTCAAGATAAAATAAGTTGTCACGGTTATTAAGAAGAGAGTGATTATTTGATATCCTTTCAAATGAGAATATTACGAATATAATTATGAAAGCAACCAATACTAGTTGGATGAATACTAATCAGTATGCAACATCACTATAACAACAATACTGGTTAAAACAGGATGGGGCGACACAGAAGGGAAGAAACACGCGGCTAGCTTTTGAACGGACACCCTGCATGCACGCAGCCGGCCGAGGCTTCCGCGACGAGGGCGCTACTGCAGCCGCTGCGAGCGCCACAGCCCCGGGGTCAACAACCGGCGCCGCTGGCCGCACGCGCTCTGGCGGCGGCCGGCCACCCGTGCTATACGACCCCGAGTAAAATTCAGCCCCACGCGGCCGCGACCACGACGCTGTAAAGGGGCTTACGGCCCGCTTTCTCCCGCGACGCGGCGCCGCCCCGCGCCAGACGAACCAACGCCTGCGCGCCTGATTTACGTCCTTGAGTGCTTCTGGACGGGCACGCACTGCCAATGGTGGCTTAGGGTATCAACTGATGCCATTGCGGTCCCTCTGACCGGCAGGTTCTCGGGTTCCGTTCCCGTTGGTGGCAAGAGTTTCGACACGACGTAGCTAGGTCGACTTCAGCCGCTGTCTGGAGGAGAAATCTAACGACCAGCTGCTCTGATTGGTAGTTTACCGTGGTTCCACCGACCGACACCAGGCGAATGACTGAATGACCCTAACAAACGGGCCACGGATCTCGCGCGATCTTCCCTTCCTCTTTTTTCTCCTATCCTCTCCACTTACACACACACTCTTACACTACACTATCACATATGCCGGGAGTCCAGTCGGGAGCTTAGAGCTTGCCCGTCTGGGGCGGTGCCCCGCCGGTGGAAGAAATGCCCCGATTGCCGATGGTAGGTCGGCGCCGGATCTCTCCATCCAGCGGGGGAAGATCACCGCCACCTCCGGCGACACAACATGCGATACACTTACGGAAATAATGACCTTAGCAGTTGGCGTTGACAAAAAAATTTGCTTACGACGGGCGATTAATTCATCTGTATATCTTTCGCCAATTGGAATTGTAAAATGAACGGCTACACAACCTAAATACATATTCTAACATAAAATCTCTGTAATCCTTACTATTTAAATTTTTTAAAAAAGTAAAAAAACACAGAGAAAATAAAGATAAGAAAAAACTAAATGGTACTACAATTTCTTAGCATCTCGCTGGGATGAACATGCGGAAAAAAAATTGAAATTGCTTAATAAAAGTTTGTGAAATGTAACCTGAAAATACTCCTGTCAGCTTAGCCTTAAACTTTACTTAACTGAAACGTAAGGTTTCCTTTCATGCGCACCTGAAAAAATCTCAACATTGCACGTCAACTGGCTGAAAACAACATACCTCTTAAATGTATGAAACTAATTTACTGTGTAAAATTAGCGAGCAAAAGTAGAAAATAGTGCTGTTGTGAGTTACGAGAGAAAAGGGTAATGCTCAAAACATGACTGAATATCCATTTTGGAGAAAATAAATCTATATTTTGAAAGATTAATTCATTTTGTATTACTTTATTGCTATCTATAAAGTACGAAAGAATAAGACGAGAATAAGATTTAAGGAATTGAACTAACCAGAGAAAAAACAGTGTGGTAAGTCCAGAAGATGGCAGAGCAATGTGAAATAACACTTGCAATAGGTGAATTTGAAAGACAAAATGATCCGGCTAGAAGCGAATAGAGAGCCTATCAATGATTAATTTAGAAAGAGAATAAAAGAAATAGTCACGAAATCGTCATGCAGTGTCCTTGTTTCCGAGTGCATGGATACAGAATTAGAACCGAAAATGATGCAATGGAAATTATTCCAATTCCATGTGTATAGCTCTGACTTAAAGCAATAATAAACGATGTGAAATAAAGTTACATTTCAAGAGCAAGGCCTCTTGGTAGTCATGAATAAAATAATCCCAATATTTTTATATCGTGAATTCATGAATAGGAAGGGAGCTTAAATTGTGTAGGCATGTCGTGGCAACCTTCAAAATGCACATTCCGTGACAGTCTTCAAGTTCAAGCTAGTTCGGGTCAGGTATTTTTCTCTCTACAGATCAGTTAACATCTTTCAGATTACCAGCTATTTTCTGTATTTATAACTATTATTACAGTTATTGATCAAAATTTAATACACATCACTGTACAAGATGTGACCAATTATTCATGATACAGTCTTTCACAGTTAACTCGATATAATTTGAAATACCCTACTTGCATTCCACATGAAAATTCATGGCTCGTGTCAAGTATGCAAATGTGTTTTATTCATCCAGAAGCCAAAATATTTTTCTCTGAAGGGACAACATATGGCATTTAATTATACATATGGCAAGTTATTTCCTAAATATTTTCACCTCTGCTAATTTCGTATGAACAAAAATTGTAAAAGTATTCCTCGTGATATGAACCGTCAAAACCAAACTGAATTAGAACATTTCAAGTGAAAAGAAAATACGTAGATTAGATAATTAAGCCGTCGAATTTGCAGTAGAACGAACTTAGCAAGTTGTTGGGAAGAGAAAATAGACAACTTTAATTGGCTTATGCAGCTGTTCCAAGTTTTCTAAAATAAAAATATATGCATCTTAAGAAGTTTTACCATCGTAAAATTCGTTAAAATTGTACTTTCCATAAAGAAATTGCAGGTTCCGTAGTTTCTCCTCAGGTAATTTTGTATTTTTTAGATTACACGTAGATTAATAAACGAATGCAAAATAAGAATGCGACGCCAGCGCTAGAACAGTTACAACTAGTTTATGCTAAGGAAGTACATGCGTATACTTTCCAAGACAAATGTTGATATACGGGAATGACAAAAGCAAGTCTTGCAGATATCTTCCTTTGCCAGATATCTTTGAGAACCGCCAACAGGTCTTTCTTTACTAATTCGTTTCTTATTTTTCTCTAGAATTACATTTCTGTACTTACATTTTTCTTACATTACATTCTCCATAATTTATGATTGTTTATTATTAGTTAGAATGAAGTTGAGATCATTCTCATTCATTGTTGCACCGAAAAAACTACTTATTTGAAGAGAGCACTTTACTGAGGAAGGATGGAAGTGAAGACCAAAGAACTAAATATTATAAGAGATTATTGCTTTAATAAACATCAGATGGCAAACAATATCCAAATGATATGAAGCAGCGTACGTTTTTTTAGCTTCCGTTCATGGAAAGTATTACGTACGTTTTCTGTTTATTGTTTGGAAAGCCTTACTTTGCGGAACGCTAAGAAAATGGGCGAAAATTTTCGTGTAGTATTTGATATATGGTTCCTATATATTTTTTGGATCGCTGAACATAAATATGAAGTTTGCCAACAAAAATTTTGCACGGAATCACGATTTCTAAGCAAAAAAATGTGTAAAAAGCACATTCAAATTTTGAAAAATAACTCAAAACGCATCCAACGTTTCAAAATTAAGGTTATATTTGAAATAAACGAAATTAACATAACTACACGTAATGACCTTCAGACTTTTTCTCCAGTTTACGATTTAGCCGTGGGAGCATCTCGAAATTTAGCGATGGAAGTAAAACACATGGAAAAAAAGGAATTATTCTAGTTTATTTCAATACGATTTAAAAATTATATTTTTTTCGAAAATATTAACCTGAGATGAAATTGCTTGTTTCCAGGCCAACGTTTTGTGGACAACTCTGATATTCGTGATCGGCGATAAAAAAATATAGAAAGAAAATATAACTACACCAAAACTATCCGCTATTTGCCCTTTTTGAGCACTGTTTAGCTGGACTATAATATTTGACTGGCAACAAAGAGTTCGCCGTTAGCGTACCGCAATTAAGTCATAACCATATAAAACAACTGGGTAGTGCAAAGAAAAAAAATACTGTTCGACATGAATGAGCATGGCTTCCATCTCGCTCATTTAAAATTACCCCAAGAGAATATTCCAGAAAATTTTCATACGTTCTTTCAAAAAATATGAACGGAACTCGCACGAAAGTAGCTTTGGCGCACTCCTTTCAAAACGGCGGACTCGTCCTCGATCGAAGCCTCGTCTTTCAACATTTAATTCGTACGCCAACGACTCACTTCACGCACTAGTTTCACAAGCAATTACGTAATACTACTGTGAGACAGTGATATGTATATAGTGTTGAGAGAATATTTCATGTTTAGATTAATAAATGAGCAAATACTCATATCTTTCCTCATTCCATAAGTAAGCAGAAGAATAATTCATCGCCCCCAAATTCGTTTCGATGCTGTTTTTCTCTAGAGCCACGACGTTGTACAAGAACACGAGAGAAGGACGTGACAAGACATTCTTCTGTCATACTTTTAGACAGAACAGGTACGCAGCATTTTACGACGAAACTTTCACAGCACACCAGATGAAACGTAGCAACTTATTAACAACTTTATTGTAAAACCATTATAGTAAAAGTGTCATTGAAGATAATATTTCGTAACATTTGAGGATATTTGTAAATGTACAATTATTATCATAAGATTGCGTTTAGTATTTAGAAGATTGTGCGGCCAGTCTTGCATCCTATTTCTTTTTTTTTTTTATTTTTTTTTATTTATTTTTTTTTATTTAAGGTCGCATCAACTACTAGGTCATTAGCGACCACTATTGCTTGTAACGGTATGGTAACTGTGGGTTGACACGATAATGATGATGATAGGGGGTGAAAGGACGAAACACAATACAACCATGCCCGAGGCGGGACTCGAACCCGCGATCCTTCGGTCCGAGTTCGCTACGGCACTACTGCCTTAGCGATCTCGGCCACCGGATCGGCTCAAATCCTCTTGTAGGCCACCAGTCTTGCATTTCATTAATTCAGCCCTCCTTCAGGACGCAAGACATTCAGTATAGTGAACTTTACCCTCCTCACTCTCTCTAAGAATGAATTTAAACTATACAGGACATTGTGGTAATTATACATTTCTTTTCTAAATATTACTAAATAGCAGTTTAGACACTTGCCAAAGCAAATGAGTATTTGCTTTGAGATTAATTAAAGAAAAATTGAGGATAGAGATCGTACGAGCACGCAATTTACATTTCGATTACTACAGAGAAAGTTTATCTTTAGAAACGAGAAGTCGCAGTGCGTCACAAAACACAGTGCTGGTTAGAAGTTTCAAATCCTCTCGTGAAAAATTCTTTATTTTGAAAGAAAGAAAAAAAACATTTCTTCCATAGAAAGGTCGTCTACAACGTTGTTTATCGCACAGCACTGCTAGTCACGCTTAATGATACATGGTATTGTAGAACACGCTGCTGAGGTTCGTGCGTAAATTACATGTATTTTCGTTCCCCCTCCCTTTGCTCAACTTGAATATTGCTTTAGTTCTTTTTTTTTTTAATTTACATAGCATAATATTGAATACCACAGTTTACGTAGTTCCCGTTTTTGGCATTTATTTGTCAGACCCTGTCAGTGTTTGTCTGAAGGTAATTGGCGACGAGTGTGATGAATATAAACGTGCGACCTACATAGTAATGAAAAGACTTTTGTTCGCTGCTACACGTCGCTGGGTGCCACAAAACGCAATCTGCTGGCCGCCAGTTTCACATTTCCTCGCGCCGAAAACAAGCACTACACAAAGGATCGTCACCGCGTCTCTCGTTCGGCCTGCGTCCGTCTTTCTCGGTCGCGGGAGGCGCTGGAGCGAGAGGTGCGTGCGAGAGTGGAGGCGCGCGCCGACAAGCGCGCTCCGTGACCAGCGAAATAAGCGAAGCCACAGGTGAATAGCATTGCCTTTCTTAGATGTTACTTCCAGTGATCCTCCGAGCTCACGTCCTTGCCTCGCCATGGGAACTCGTTTCCATCAGACTACACTGATCGCTTACTACTGCAAATTGAAATGCTACGTATAAAAGCAATGTTTTCTGTACCAAATGGCTGTCAACAAACTGTTCACCTGAAACCCCTCGTCTACCACAATGAGTTTAAAAATAACTTTAGCAGGGAACCACGACAGGCTTTACACCGTTCTCTACCATATTTCATTTATAATTTGTTTCTGTGACGTTTTCTTTGAAAGGGACTTGTTTCAAGAGGAAGTTTGAAAACGTTTGAAGAATGTTTACGAGTATAATATTTACACTAAAAATGCATACATTAGTTGTAATACTTTGCAATATACGCTAACATGCACTCTGACGGTCACAAGTTTCATTCCTTTTCACAGCCCTGGCGCAGCTGCCCTGAGTTCAAACGCCCCTCGACTACGAGCGCCCCTCTGAGAACTTGTGCAAATCTCCCCCCTCCCTCTTCGAACACCACCAGACGATTTCATTTAACAATTACTTTGTTGTTGTAGGGCGTAGCAGGAATCGTATTGGTCTGCGCTGTGGGTTTTTTCATTTTTTCACATGATCCAATAGTAAGGCCACCTTCTCACCTCTCAGCCTGTCAACTCCCGGGTCACAGCATCTCACTGAAACGCGTCACGATCGAGTGGGACATATGACCTCTGCCCTTTCGTCCAGCACTTTTTCTTGCGCAACACTACGCTAACATTGGCGAGGACAGCATATATCATATGTCTGTTACATATCTATTCTGCATGTATTTTAATAGTAACAGTTTCTGACTCTTTTGTGAGATTCATATCAGTGATTGCCTCAATTTCATTTCCGACGTATTGCGTCTTAAGTTCGAACGAACAATTTACAATTAAAATACGTTAAGTATAATTGTTAATGTTCCAAAAAATGAACCTTGCGGTTCACCATTTCCTCGAGCCGCGACAAGCGGGCTGTCGTCTCCCTCTCAGGCGCGAGGCTGAGCGGGGGAGGGCGGTGTCGCGCACGAGCGCCGTTCCGCGGGCGCAAATGTCGCCCTCCTTCCTCGAGCGCATCGGGCGCGTGGGCGCTCGCGGGCGCCTCCGCCCCCCCCCCGCGCCACTTGCGCCTTCCCGGAACTGTCCCCGCCAACACCCCGGGGCCTAAAAGGCGCAGGTGGATTGGAGGGGGGATTAGATGGGAGAGTGGAGAGGGGAATGCGAGTGCGGGTGGATGGATGCTAGGTTGGGTGGGTAGGTGGATGGATTGGGAGGTAGATGTGTGTAGGAGGATGAGCCAGGAATATGATGTTTGGGTAGGTTGGAGAGAGGATGTTTGGGAAGGTCAGAATAAGGATGTTTGGTTAGGTTGGGGGAAGAATGTTTGGGAGGGTCGGGAGAAGGATGCTTAGGAGGAAGATGTTTGAGCGGGGAATGGTAGTTCTATGGGGGAAGGTTGGGAGGGTGGAGTGAGGTGGGGATCGGTGGGTGTGTGGATGGGTAGGAAGGAAAATGGGATAATGAGTGGGTGGGTAGGATGAAATTCGTGTTGGCGGGTAGGTAGATAGGGTGTTTGGGTATGCGGGTTAGTAGGACGATGGAATGGGAGATTGACGGTTGGGTGGCAATGATATCACTGATTATTAATCTCCTAATTCTATCAATGTTTAGCTTTTTAACCATTTCACACATACAATAAACTCGTTATTTCACCGTGGACACAGATGTACGGTTCTACCATCATTGTGGTGAGAATCATAGGTTACCGGGATTCGATTAAGAACTTTTCACATTTTTTTTCTATTGTGTACGGCAATTCATTATTCCCTAAAGTCGAAGAAAATATATTACAATAAGTGATATTTCACTTAAAAATAAAAGTATAAATGAACAGAGAAGTCATCATTATTCACCTTGAAAATTTTAAATCAATTAATTTGAGGTAACAGTACAGGAAGTCACATCTGATTAGCACTCAAAGAGAAAAATATCAAATTTATTTGTCATTTACTTTCGGATTTCTGTATAAACAACATATTACAGATTTTAAACCACACTCTTCATTTTCGATCTTCACAAGTTTACAGTACCTTCGGAAAAAAAGAACTTCGTTGAAAGTCATGATTCGCGCCCACCCTTCCTTTCATGACCTTTCTTTCTCACTGAATCTTCTGGAAGAACTTCACACAAGAAATAGAGATAAACATTTGGGCGAACACATAAACATGATCACCCTCGATAACTCTTGTGAGAAAATGAGATCATGAGCAAAATAAAACATACATTGACGGATTCACGTAAATAATTTTATTAGCAGAAACATCTGTATCTATTAAGATATTGTAAAGGTTGAACCCTCAATAAGGCACGTGAATTTTTTACAAATTTAATCTTTTAATTTATTCAATATATTTGTATGACATCAGAACTGTTTTTTTAACCTTCTTTCATTTTTATTTTTATTTATTTAGATGAAAAAATATAACTTGCTGTCAAAAATCAGATATGTTGATGACCGTTACTTAAAGTATTTAAGATGGTAATTATTAGATACCTAGGCAGCACTAGCGTCACCTTAATTATCTGTAGCTCGCCTTTTTTGTTTAAGGGAAGTACATTCTTTTCTGAACAGATTTTAAGAAATTAACAAAATACAAAAATGCAATAATCATGTTTTGTCACACATATTATTACCGAAAAAAATAAAAAAAAAAATAAACGGGGCAAATAATTGAGAGATCAAAATCGCTCTGAAAGCAGATTCTGTCTCAGTGCCAACTGTTGACATGCGGCATTTGCCCTCACGCCTGGCGAATCTTGTAGACTAATTTAAGCTTAATTGATTATTACAATATGCGATAAAAAGTAAGACTTCCTCCATATACGAAACGACTATACAGGAGAACCTTAAAGTTTGTTTTTTTTAATTCACAAAAAATACATTCACATAATATAAAAAATGTTCGGAAAATATACACAATAAATTTTCTCTGTACCTACATATTAATCTTCCGCAAATTACTGCCGGTAATGTCGAATCTGTTTTGAAGATAGTACACGCATTTCGTGTTTACAGGTCCAAGACGATGCTGGACCTCGAAACGAATAAACTTTGAAGTGTGTCACTAATCGACAAGTCAGCTGTAGACACGAAGCGGCGACATTGAAAACGTGCCACCGCGAGGTGTCTGAGAACAGGGTCTGGGCGTAGAAAAAGGAGACCTGTGGTCTGGTCGTCGGCGGGCGGGGCGCAATCGTGACTCTCCCGCCCCTTCCAATTCGTTACACTTCTCGAAAACGGTGTCGCTGAGCCAGGGACCGCAGGACAACCTGGAGTGGATAGCAAGGAAGGTGAACTTCGTTACCATCCAAGTTTACTATCGACATAATACTTTGCATCGAGTTTTTCCTGGAGCCTACGTGGGTTCAAGGCGTCGTTCCGAAGGATCATCGTTTGACTCCCGGCATTAGCACTTTTCCGGTCTAACTTCTCTGGCAACTGTCCTTTGTGATTCAAGTAACTAAGGAGCGTTTTTTCTTTTCAAATTCTGAAGTCCAGTGTGTACTTTTAAGATGTCAAACAAGAATCTGGTATTTACTAATCTAGCGTAACATTGAAGATAACGTATTAAAGCAGGTTATTTTCTAATTTACAATAGAGATCTCAAAGATATTTTTTGAGGAAGACAAAAGAACTGAAAATTGCAAGAAACATCAGTGGCAGTAAAAAAATATTTTTTTAATGAAATTAGAAAGAGTAATTTCTTCGGCGTAATTTATAGCAGGAATATATCCCCACTAGTTTTAATCTTTCCCGAAATATAACGTGCGATGAAATTAAAGATTTTATTACCATACGTTACTTAAAAGATCACTAATCAGGGAATAATGTGTATAGCAGTAGGTACACAAAATACACTCGTTTCATTTTCAATACAACACCAGAATGTCGTTTTCCTTGACCTGAAACTATTATATAATGTTTGAAAATGCGCTAACGTAAAACTGTATTTAATTTATTATATCAGTCATGTATTAACATTGTTATTTTAATTAACATTATTATTATTATTATTATTATTATTAAAATTATTATTTTAAAGAAAATTATCCAAGAGTACGAGAAAATGAAAGTTTATTATCCTATGAATAAAACCAAAATAAAGTTTGAGTGTCGATTTCAAAAACTGAATAAGAAAAATATATTCAGAAATATTTCAGACTATTGTAATCTTGTTAGCAAGACCAAAATCCAATTTCTTTAGCTTAAAGTCATAACACTGAGTATTTTTGTCTGGTTTCTTCTTAGACCATGAACTTTCTTCCAGTGAGGGTTTTGAGGGAATTCAGGTAATTGCGTTATTTACACATCCTCGATTTTCTAGTGAAAGTTCTTTTCACGTTTGGCTCTACACACCATAATGAAGGCAATAAACTAAAACACACAGTCTCAGACGAGAAAAGAGAGAAGGGAAATAAAGACAACATATATCAGAAACTGCAAAAGGAATCTAGAGGAAAGCAATAAAATAGCGACGAGGAAAGAGTTATCATTTTCGTACAATTTTGTGAGGAATGATTCTGGATGTAAAAGAGAAATTTTAAGCCAATGAAAGGATATAGCAAGTCCAGAAAAAAAGATCAATACAGAACAAGAAACGTTTTATGAATCTCGTAATGTCTCGCACTATTTTTTACAATCTGAAAAGAAATAGTAAGAGCCCACCTATACTGATTGGTCTTACTTCAGCAGCAGAAGTACTGGAAGTCCAGTATGAGGCCAACCAGAGATGAAGATAAAAAGCCCGTTGTCCAATGTAAGTATGTAAAAAAGCTTATTATAACATTATACCAATATTATTGTTATTGATAAGAATTCTAAACATCCTGAAGAAGGATATACAGTTCTCGAATGAAGCAATGCTCAGAAACGTGATTAGCTCTGTGTGCACAACAAGAAACTAAAGGGATTTGTAGAAATTGTGAACAGAGTAAGGCGTAAATAAAACATAATTTTTTTCTTTGCTGAATATGTAGTGATAGTTTCATTCAACTCATCAAAATTCATTTACATTTGATTTGCAGCGAATTATTTATCATTCAAATTACTGAACGTACACCAAAGATAAGGCGAGTCAAAGAATATTAAATACATTAATTTTTTTTTAATCAGAAAATTTTAATTGAAATGATGACTACTAAAAATCTTATTGCATCTGTCACTAAGTGAATTATTTTGCTATTTCACATACGAGATTTTGAGTATTAACCGACAACAAGAACTATATAAATATGATGTCCTCAAAACATCCTGGAATTCGCAGTACATCTTTCCCAGTATAATGGTATAATCTCCAGTCAAGCTGCCATAATGCAGTGACATACCAAGTTGTATTTATTATTATTATTTTATATAGGCGTATTTGGACCTTTTTGGCCTCACATTGAATGGTGAATATTTTTTTATGTGCACACAGTGATGGTGTACTATGACGATGAAGCAATGATGAAATGAAGGCAGGGAAAGTACGGGTGTACCTCGAGAAATCCTATTAGGAAGCTACACTGACAACCGCAAATTCCTCATTATTCGACCGCAAATTCAACCACGGTATCCTGGTGGAAAGCTGGAGCTCTGCCTGTAATGTCAGGATTCGTTGAGGTGATACCATTTTCTCTATATTTCTCATTAAATTTTTCGACACCGCCCTTTTAGTGTGTATGTTGCCACACTCATCATCATCATTATCATTGGCATCATCACCATTATCATCACGATCATTATTACGATAATAATAGTAATAATAGTAATAATAATTATTATTATTATTATTATTGATTATTATTATTATTAATTTTCTTGATAGAATTCACGATACGTTTGTTCTTCCTGCTCAGTCAAGCTGGTGGGGAACATCCCGACAACCTCAAAACGATCCGATTCGCAGTAATTTTCCTCGTTGATCCGTGGTTTAATTCCCGTCCACGAGCTGCAACTCACTGTTGTATTAAATGAAAAACATTATCGTACCTGGAGATACTGTCCATTCATTCACGATTCAAATGCAAACATTTGAGAGAGATGAATTATCAGACTTGGGAAATGTCACAGCCCGGGCCGCACTATTCCATGGCATTATTAATGACGCTTCAACCGCAATGAGTCTTGCCGGGTGTGCAGGGAGCGGCGCGACAATACTGACATTCTCAAAACGATATACGATTCGCAATCATTCTCCATATTGATCGTGGAGTGATCTCCGATCGTTTAGTTACCACTCGTTGGCAAACGAACTCAGAGGGTCACGTTCCTCGAAATACATGGTTCCGGAAATATGCGAAAACAGGAAAGAATCCGTTCTCGAGGACCCCCAAGCAAAGTTCACGTAGCACTCTTCTACGTAATTAGGCACGAGGCTTCATTTGCATTCTTCCAAGGGAATCAAGCTGTCTTGGGTGCGAGTGGGAAAAGTAACAGTCCGAAAACCAGTCGTGACTCGCATCAATTCCGGTGGTCCAGCCCCTGGCGTGCCAACTGACAAAATCACGTCTCCGGAGATGTTGCTCTGAAGATCCGAACATAAGCTAGGAGAGCTGCGTTCTCGAGGCGTACGGAGCACGCACTCCGCTCTTCCGCGCCGCCAATCACGGCGCTGCATTCGCGACGCCTTTGCTCTTCCTGTGGATTCGATCCGGCGCGGCGCGGCGCGGCGCGGCGCGGCGTGTCCCGCGAGCCTCACCGCCCGGCGGTCAGGATGTGGGCCAAGGTTCTCCGCATCATCTGCCGTTCGGGCACAATGTACGCCCCCGCACGCGATGACACAGAGCCACTCTCAGAGGCGACACTTTCCAATCTCCATTTTAATGACGCCTTTTGTCTCATTATTTGCTCATTATGCCGCGTTTTTTTCTGACTTTCCCCTTTCATCCTCACGTTTCTATTCAATGCCCTTAATAGCATCTCGATGTGGCACCATTTAATTTAGAATGAAATGATTACTCATCGGACACTGAGAGAAATTTACAACGTACAGCGTCAAAAACGTCAGGAATAGTCATTTTGAATAACAAATGTCAAGGAAACTCTTACGTTCAACTTTAATGTGCAACTATCTTCATATTTGTGTAAATAAACGTTTTTACTAGTTGGAGTTTAATAAATAACCCAAAACGTTTTTACTACACACGTAGCGGATTAGAGCATAATGTGCACTGAATATATTTTAAAATACGAATGAAATAAACAAGTGTCAGTGCTTCTGACTTTACTAAGGCACGTACATGTTGTCCACGCTACTAGAAACACGCTTTTTAATATTCATACATACGAATGAACAGATGTTCTTGTCACTTTCTCATATCTCCACAACTATCCAATCTCATCAAAAGCTATTAGTTATAATTTATCTATAAAAAGTTGCGAATTATTACTATGAATAAAATCCCTGACTCTTACTGCCTACCATGTCTTTAGGTATAATATATAGGTAACTACTATATAATTACCTTCCAACCATATTAGTTCATTATTACGAGTATATCAAGTTATAAATATTATATACTTCATGACAAGAAAGGAAAGCGTGAATAGAAACCGGGTCATGCGAAGGCCGTAAACATAAACTCTTGTTATATAATTACTCCGTGGAGCTCCGTAGCTGTAAAAGTTTTGAGGAGAGAAACCAGGAACACTGCAGAGGCGCGGCCTTGCAGTAGGCGCTTGGGAAAGGACGCTCGCCTAGCTACGTGCCTCCAGCAGATTGGGAGTTCGGGGACAACAGATGAACCTCTCCGTGTTGGAGATGAACAAGAAAGATAATATTAGAAGTAAAATGTCATTATTTTTAGATATATTTCTTATTATTCAGTTGTTGGAAAAAAATACATGGCAATTGGATTGAAATTAAATACTAAGTTGATTCTAGTCGAACTAAATGTATGAAACAAAAGAATAAGAAACAACGGACAAACCAGCAAAACAAGGAAACGAATGAATTACAGAATAAAGACATCTTTAAAATTAATTTCTAGCGAAAGATGCCATTATTTATGCCTTGAGAAAAATGAAGAAATATGGCTATTTTTGAAGTAACTGGTTAAGATAATAGAACGGCAACTACATATTAATTTTGTCAAATATCATGGTCTTCATCCAATCAATCATTAACTCTAAGATGTAACGGTATTGAAATATGAGAACACTTCTAACCTCGAATTTCGGCAGTGTTTCCCTAATAAATCATCGCGTAGGAGAGACAATGTAATTTCACACGTGTATTATAAAACTGGTGGTGATCTACAAGTCTACAATATGACAGAAATAATAAGGAAATCGAACATTGTGTTTCAACAAAAACTCGATTTGCTTTCCAATAACATAGGTTTTCATCACTTGGCACGTGTCGGACGTGTATGCTGCATAATCCTACTGGACATTTCTTTGCTCCCACAAATCAAAATGGTATCTGTGAAAAGGACTATATTATTCTAGTGAATAAATGACCATTAATCATGTACTGCCACGTATCCTTAGCATATATACTTATTGTTTATGGAAATCAGATTGTGTATTGGCAGTTGACAAATATACACGGACACTTGTCAGAGTGTCGAGTTTTATTTGGTCAAAGATCTTTCCAACCGGAAGGCGGTTACTCTCGTTAGAAGAAGCCCACAAACTGTACGCGGGGCTGTTAAAACGATTTTAATTTTGCGAACTGAAGAAAATCAGAGAATCGTCTGAGTATCCGCAGAATATTGTATTCAGCTCAACTGTTTGAAATACGTTTGAAAAAAATAAACGTCGATGCCACTACAATATTGTACATGAAAATAAACTACCAACCAAGAAGTTCAACGTTACTCAAGGTCTTCTTATACTTGTTGGTTTATTCTGTTCATACTTTATTGTATCTCGGTTTCTGAAAATCTTCAAGAAATACAGAAAATTATTTTTTGTTCCCACCCCATTTTGTTACAAAAATATTCTACCTCACACACCATGAAAACCGCTCTTTATAATTAACAGAATTACAAAAATTTAATGAAGTAGTGTTTAAACTGTAGATGTGAAGAAAATAATATTAACCCACTAAACGTATTTTTTCGCGCCAAAAGGTATTTTTTAAGATCGGGTCGGGTCTATTCTAAGAAAAATCCTTAAAATGAGAGATGTTTTTGTTGAGTACACTTTTCAGTTTACCCTCCATAACGTATGATTTCTAAACCAAAAGGACAGAAAATGGCGTATATTTATTTCTTAAATTTCATGTTAACTAGTAAGTCATTTCAGGTAAAAAAAAGTCTCGTCAATTAGATGAACAAAATGTTTCTTACGCCATTTTGCTACAAAATCTTATTACTGCGAGGCAGTTTCTCGACGATTTCTCTCCTTTTGTAATGCCAAAACGTTGAGACTCAAACCGCAGAGGATATTTCAAGTATTGCTTTTAAAAGCTCCCGAATACTCTGATAAGGTAGTGCATGTACGAGTGAGTAAAGGGCAGGATGCAATTGTGAGGGAAAGGTCAACCGCGGTTCGTGGCCCTTTTGTTAAGTTACTGCTCCGGCATTCACATGGTATTGACCGGATAAACTACAGTAAAATGCGGAAGAGCAGCCGGCCGCTAAAACGCTCCTCTAGGCAACAATAGAATCAGACGAGGTATATAGGGAGTGTCGAAAACCTGCCACCGTCGGGACTTCAACCGTAAGACCACCCGGTCAAACACGTTGCAGTGGCAGCAGTTTTTCCTGAATCACTTCCGCCGATTGCCTTCGTAGCCAACTGGTACACCGGGAGAAGTGGCTCAGGGCAACTGAGGTATCACTGCAGTGTCTCTGTCCGGGAGGTCCTAGGGTTGGGGTCCAAGCGAAGGCAGGCTTTTCGACTCTAGCCACATAGTTCTGTCGCTGTATGGAGGCCGGTTGTTCTGACAGGTAGTTTTCCGTGTTTTCTCCTACCAATACCAGTCGATTTCCGGAGCAGTTCCCTTACAAACGGGCCACGGACCGCGCACGATCTGACCTTCCCATTTCGTGTCCTCTCCTACCCCTCACACAGACACACACTTTCATGCACTACACCACCACACACACAAAGACACCAGTGGGGTGTTTTGAGACTGTCCCGGCTGGGACAGTGCCCCGCTTGTGGGAGATACCATGCTAGGGAAAATCCTGCTATCCGGCAGTCGGTCGGTGTCGGATCTCGCTATCCAGCCGTATAACCCCTCTTCTCCAACACAAAACATGCACCACACGTGCGGGACTAGTGACCTTAGTTGACGCGCCCGGGACCACTAGTAATCAATCAACCAGCCAATTCGGACCCTTAGCAAAGACGTGTTACCGAATCGTGACGCCCGAGGCGTCGCCCACGTTACACAACCGGCGGCGGCGGCGGCGAGGCCGGCGCGGGGCGTCGCGTCGGTTACGCGAGGCTGTCGGAAGAGGCGCGGCGCGCGGCCGGCCTCGTAACCAGCCCAGGGGCGCAATCTGGGGCGCCGCCCCCCGCCATTCGCACCTTTCCCCACGCCGTCTCCTCGGCAAGAACCTCCGCGCCGAGCAAACGACGGCGCACGCACGCCGACACGCTCTGCGGGAGCGACATTGCTAGGTACGCGGGTAAGTAGGCTTGTTGGTTTCAGGAGCAGGGTGTCAAAAATGCCGGATGAAACGCTTTTGCTCTTGGGTGCAAAGTGGCGTTGTCTTTCTCTGGGTAAAGATGATTCTTTTCTTCTTCAAAACGGCAGTAAGAAGTTCCGAGGGTGCCTTCAGCATCCGCTGCTTGACACTTCACCAGAACGAGAAGTTAAGTTTCGATCGATCGACTGATTGATTAGACATTAGAGACGCGACAACTGCTTAAGTCATTATTCCCGTAAATGTAGATCATGTTTTTATCGCGGGAAGTCGCGGTGAACTTCTCCCCGCTGGATGGCGAGAGACACATCGGCTTGTGAGATTTTCCCTAATCAGGTATCTTACAACAGTGAAGCGCCAACCCAGCGGGGACAAGTTCTAAACTCCCAAGTGGTCTCCCGTACAATAGAGTATGGAAATGTGTCGGTAAACAAGAGGTAAGGATACGACATGGAAAGGAAAGGAAATATCGCGTGCGGTCCGTGGCCCTTTTTTAGGGTAGTGTTCCGGTATTTGTCTGGTGTTGATTGTAGAAAGCCCGGAAAACCACCGATCACAGCAACCGGCTACTAGAATTCTTCAGATAGCGCGGCTGAATTCGACCTAGCTATCTAGGTAGTGACTCAAATCCTCCAACCGTAGGGACTGGAACCCTAGAATCTCCCGATCAAATGCGTCAGTGACATCAGTTGAAGCCCTGAATCACATCATCCGAACCCCAGCTCGAACACACGTTATAATTCTTTGCGTTCACCGTGATGCTACGTGAAACCCCCCACCTGTTGGAAAGGGGGGGGNNNGGTTCACGTAGGGGGGGGAGGCGTCGCCCCGCGTGAGTCGTGGCGCGCGCCTCGCCTGCCTGCCCATCCGACGCCCCGCCCCCGGGCAGCGAGGAAATGCGCCACGCGTTCGCTCGCCGTCGAAGGGCACGGACGCGAACGCGGCGCCCCCTGCGCCCCGACGACGCTAACTGCACTCGCGCCTTCACTGCTCAACATTTTACAGCGACGGGATAAAAAGTTTCTCGTAACACTGTTCTGTTCTATCGACTTCACCAAAGAAAAAACACTTAATAACGGACTGGCTGTCAAGGACTTTCACAGTTTACTGTCCGTTATGAACAATCGAAACAAGTCAGTTACAGCTAAAGACTATGTGTGAGCACTCCTATTTCAAGAACAGTTATTCAGGATGCGGGTAACTCGTCAGTAAAATCGAAACACTGTGAGATATGTCGTAACACTGTTCTGTTCTAACCAATTGACACAACCACGAACGGTAAGTTCCTTAACAGACGGTGTCCGTTAAGGGATTTAACAGTTCATCGTCCGTTAAGAATAATCGCAACACATGAGTTGTACCAAATTTAATGTACGAGCGCTTTTATTTAAAAAATAGTCATTTACGATTCGAGTGGTAGAAGTGACATTTTGTCAGTCGGTAAGGTTGTTCGGCGAATTGGCGCAATTCTACTAGCAAAATAAATTCACTTTTACCGCATGCGTCTTACACACTTTTTAGGATAACCTCATTCTTCCATTCCCATCGACATCGACATCCACTGGCATATAGGAATGTTCGTACCACTCGGAACTTGTGTTTGGAACTTCGAAGGCGTTGCAGATTTACTAGAGGAGGTAACTACAAACCCTATAGCGGGTCTATTCATGTATTCGGTATAGGCTACAATTGGTTTCTACGTGTTCTTGTCAGATGCGGCATTTATCATCTTTTATTATTATTATTATTATTATTATTATTATTATTATTATTATTATTATTATTATTACAATCATGTGTACGTAAGGTCATGTACGCAAAAAAGGAAGTAAAACTCCTGCGAGATAAGCGACCCTGGATGTGAGTTGGTGTCCCGCCTAAGGAAGATTTTAAAATGAGTATACTTATATGTGGTACATTATATGTGGATTGAAGAGACCGCTTAATGAAGGTCAATCTACAAACTGACTCTGGGCGCAAACCAGGTGAGTGCTGAACAGAGGGAATATTTTCATATGGAAAAATCAAGCGGTTCTCCTCAAAAGACCGTTTGTAAAGGTGGTCGCTTAATGGAGATGGCCGTTCAAGCAGCTTTCACTGTAGCCTTCTTTGCGTCAGCCTCATGGGGCAGGTGCTCGGGGTGAATGTGCCTAAGTACGAAGGCGCTAAGAATGTGGGTAGGAATCCCGTGTTAGCCACGGCCGCTTCCGGTTGTATTTTGTGCACGAGGTACATTACCAGTACCTTTCTATACCCCAATCCTTCTATAATAGGTGGTCGTGACTGATACATGTGAGTAAGAAACATTTGCGATCATTGAAAGAGGCGAGATCTGAGAAAAGGCTACTAACAAATAGCGCACTGATTCAAGCGCCGATATGTGCCCATCGGCTTCTTCTATAAGCCTAGACAGGCCCGTGGGTGCAACGTTCGGGGAGCGGCAGCACCGGGAAGGTTTTCTCTGGGAGTTGTTCTCAGGGAAGCCTTGGAGGTCACTGAGCTACCGATAGTTGGCAGTGGGAGTCCATTAAAACCGAAAGGTGGTTGACTGAAAACAAAAGGCTATCTTTCATAAAATAGATTATATATATATATATATATATATATATATAAAAAATGGAGTTTTGTGGAGTGTTTCATATCAGAACGATGTGATACACCGAAGCAATACGCGACTACCGTGGGAATCGTGTTCTGGACGCACACGTGCGTGCTAGCGTTGAGCTCCTGGAGACGGAGACGCTACAAACAAATTCTAGGAAACACCACAAAAAGCCTTTAGAAAGCAGAACTTCGCGATCGGAAGAAACAAATTATCATTGCGAAAAGCAAAGAAAGGACATCAAGATAATTTTGCAAATTTAGCCCAGGAGCACCTGCACTCTATTCAAGAACGTTACTAGCGGAATACAGACAAGTTGATGACTTGCTGCCATTCGGACATACGAATACTCTATCAATAACACATAAAAAGGCTGCTCTCTGCGAATACGGGAGTTTCTAAAGGTTCTTAAAACTTTCTATTTTCAGCTGCTCCAAATTGTGGTTAAAGAGTGTTTATTACTGTTTGAACGAAAGTAGAATTCCCAAACCACCTCTGATCTGATGATAAAATTACACTCACAAAATAAATTCAAAATATAATTCGAAGAACCTAGTGTAATGTTCCATTAACAAATATTTTATATTAACAGACTTTGTAGATTACATAATTTAAAACGTAAAGAGAGACGTTCTTTTGCTTCGAAAATGGATTCTATTACTTAAGTTTGTATGGCCAAAGTGTTCGGCTCCATGTATTTAATCATCTATCTACCCTGATTATATAAAGCTATGATTATTATCAACTAACCAGAATATGTCTATGCACATTTACAGGCATTGCTTATCTTTGAGCATTCCGGAATGTCATTCCTTGTTCCACACACCTTGTATAAAAATATGAAATAAAGTGAATTCGAACTCACTTCACAAGCACAAAATTGACTCATTCAAAATCGCAAGTTATTTGCCCTGTCGCAGCGCCTTTCAATGTTCCGACATCAATTTCGTTGAAAACTTTTTACTGGCAATCTACATGCCTTCCTAGATCGTATCACGTTTCTTGTCACAAATTCTTTCAAATATCAGTTAATTCATCTTCCATAAAAAGTATCATTTTCCAAAGTGTTATTACCAGGATGCGTTTGGTTGCTTAGGAGGCGTGAAGGTACAGAGGATTTTTAAACTCTTCCAAATACCCAGAGTAGAGAAAATTATTGAAGGTCATGTTCTAAATATTTTCATGATAAACCACAAAATATTTAATGTATTTTCTTTCAAGGTTGTGCAGAGTTCACCGACATGACCTCTATTTTAGCTTTAAGAGATCCGCTAGAAATTTTATTTGCATTTAATATTTATTTACATGTTTCCCGGTGTGCAAAGGATTCTTGCTGCACCAATGTAATGGAGGTATAGGTATATAATTTAGGTTTATTCGACAAAATTACTGAGTGGCGTTCTTAATAATCGAATTTGATTTATTATGGTGAATGTCCTCCAACAGAAATGCGATGAAGTGAGAATTACTAATTTTTGTCCGCAGGATAGAGCAAGGACTTACGTATTTTTTCTCTCCCCTTCTAGACACTTAGACCATCATATAGATTGTTTAATTTTGACTTCCACATACGACAGTTGGGGGATGACAAAGTAAATGACGTAACATGAAGGGCTAGAAATGGAACCCAAGCCTTAGGTGGGATTCGTACTTGGCAGTCTTATGTGGATTCGATGTTTCCAGAAACGTAAATTGTCATTGGTCCCGTTTAGTGTTGTGACTGTTTTAGGGGGGTGGAGGTGGAGTTGCTATTCCCCCACTGGATGGTGAGAAGTGGTACCGATGAACACGTCAGCTAGCGGAGAATTTCCCCCTTTAGACGGCTCCTTCAACCCCAATCGGGACAAGCTCCCGAATGGTCTTCCGATGTCCCAACCAGCACACGCTCCATGCTCCCGACATGTGTAGCGCGTGTAGTGTGGTGTAGTGCAGTGTAGTGCGTGTGAGTAAGGAAAGATGTACGTCCACAGACGCTGCTCCAAGCACCCACCCCACCGCGGGCAGCCAGCGAGGGGAAAGAGAGCGAAACACAAGCGCAAAGTTTCCTCAGCCTACGCTCGCCAATGAGCCTCCGCCGCTTCCGCTGAGGCGCAGACGTCCCTGGAGCCTGGAGCCGCCAGCGCCAGCGCGCGTTGGCGCGCCGAACCCATTTCGCCAGTCACGCCAGCGCAATTATTCCCGTGCGCCGCCGCCAACCGCCTTCGTTAGCGGCGACGCCCGCGACCCACTTGAGGCGCCGCGTCGCAGCGTCTCCTCCGCGACGCACTCGACACCGCTCGCCCGGCCGCTGACGGCGGCGGGCAGAAGCAGACCGACTAATGCACAATTCTGCTTAGACATTGAAACAACATACCAGTAACAGTGGGAAGTGTACCTCAAATCATTGAGTCCGCTTAGGAGGACCAGGGCATCAACTGATATCACTACAGTGCCTCTGATCGGGAGGTCCAAGGGTTCAAGTTCCGGCGGTGCCAGAATTTTCAACACTAGCTAGACAGTTAGATCGAATTCAACCGCTGTCTGCAGAAGAATTTTAGCAGTCGGCTGCTCTCATCGAAGTTTTCGGTGTTTTTACCAATGAAAATCAGGCGAAAGCCGCATTGATCGGAGCAGCATTCGAACAAACGGGCGATGGACCGCGTGCGACCTTTCTTTCCCCCTGCTTGTTCACACCTCGTACACACATGCACTACACTACCGCACATGTCGGGAGATCAGTTGGAAGGTTAGCGCTTCTCCCGGCTGGAACGGTGCTCCGCTGATGGGAGATACCTGGTTCTCGAAAACCCGCAAGCCGACGGGTAGGTTGGCGCCGGTTCTCGCCAACCAGTGGGGGAAGATCACCACCACCGCACGCAATACAAGCATACACTACACTTACAGGACTAATGTTTTTTTTCAGTTAACGTGCTAGGAATCAGTAACCAATCAATGAAATTATTGAATTAACTTACACTCATGTTATATATTATTATATAACTGCATATTACAGATAATCCAAAGCAAGTTTCTGAAGCTCTCAAGCATTATATTTTTCGTAAATACCTTTAATTCAGTGTAATTAAATTTACTGTTTTGAATTTAATTTTCGATTTCTGATTTCTATTTTGCGTACACAAAGTGACGAGCTTTTATCGGTAAATCATAGGAAGGCACTTCAATTGTTCTCCGTTACTCTCTGCAGGTAAAAGCGAGCCTCCCTTCTCCTGTCGTGCTCAACAACACACTACATTTTACGCTGAAGAAGTAGAAATCGAACCAATAACACTTCACACAAAGACAGCAATCATCTGCTAATCATGAATCCATTAATGCAGAAAGGAAAGTCCACCATATAACGGTTGTTTCTTGAAAACTGAAAAGCGAGATGAATTTACATAATCCTAGCGGCCTTATTTTATTTCTTTACTTAATCGCACACGCGGACGCTTTGGTGGATCTAAGAGCTCGAGCGAGATGGGGAATACATCTCATATATAGGTCAATTAGATTTCAGATTTCTATTTTATATACTATGTATAATAAAATTCATCTTCAACACTACTTTCCGAGGTCTTCTTTTCAATGGGTAGATCGTTTAATCATAATGAAGATTATCGAAAAGATTGGTGAGTAGAGAAATTAGTTGTATAATCACAATCAAACATAAAATATATATTATGCACGTATTGTGTACACATACAGATGCTATATTATATGTGTTTGACACATACCCATCTAGTTATTAAAGGGGGAATTCCATCTAGTTATTAAAGTATTATATTGTAAAATATATCTAAGTTATTAAGGATAAAATGCCGACTGGAAGATATCGTCAATTTATGACCTGTCTTGTCATTTGACAAGACAATAAAAAGTAGTACTACAACAAAGTAGTACAATAAAAGTAGTTTTTTCAGATACTCTTTATAATACCACGCAGAATGAAATACTAAATAGTGAAAGAAAGTAATACGGAGCTTGAAGTATGAGAGATAAAGCTACCATAAAACTGTCCTGATTTTTAAATGATTACATTCACTGCATTCCTCGAGTAACGAGTTGTCCATTTACCATTTAGTTCGCGTGTTTCGCGATAATTGTGTTGCAACTTTGTGCAGAATTGTTTCAGTTTATTAAAAGTGAAATGTTTGGTAATATTCCCTGTACTATTACAATATTTCAATTCATTAACGAGAATATATGTGAGTTCAGATTGAAGTGAAAGAAGAACTTGTTAAATTTGGTTTACCCTGTTCGCGAAAAAGATATCCAATGAATGCTTGTCTCATTTCTATGAAAATGAGGCGAGAATACTATTTATGTTATCAGAATATTACAGGCCATTCACATTTTACACAAATCATAATAAGTGAAGTCAAGAGACCTTGGATGCTAGAAACGCATCAATTATTAAAATCAATCCAGTTAATGAATTCACTCCATCCTGGAGTAGAATAAGGAGGATGAAAAGGTTTATCTCGCGTTCAAATCTTAGGCTTTCTATGCATTTCACACAGTTTTCACGTTAGGTTGCGATTAAATGTGCCAGCTCGGACACTCAATACTTGCTATATTGTATGATTTCTCCAACCAGAAGAAACTAAATACAATCCATAAGCGGTTTCGTTTTGAATCGGTTTAACGCGCAAAGGAAATTTCTATTCGTTCAATACCCCCGGAAAGTTTCACCAGATCGTCAAATTCCTTGTCATCTTGTCGCAAATTCCATTCATCATGCAGCAACTGTCCTTTCCCAGGTGAATAATTGGACAATTTCTCTTATGCGTCTCGCCTGCGCCAACACTGGCAACGCGTGCACACGCGATCGCTGTCGCTGAGGGTCGGAGCGTTCGCTTCCCATGGCTCAATACGGGGCCGCGCCGCGCCGCGCCGCGCCGCTTCGTTCAGGGAGAAATCCGCTGCTGAGTCGCGGCGGCGCAGGGCAAGGCGCCGTCGCCCGAAAGCCCCGAGCTGCCTTTCGTCCGGCTTCGCGCCCGCTGCCAAGAGCTTGGCCACGAAGGGGCCGGTGGGCTGCTAAAAGCATGGTAGCAGCGTGAGGTGACGGTTGTAACAGGCACTAGCACGTAATAAAAACAACGGTAATTTTCTTTTTGTAGCTCAAGAGTAAACAAAAGAGACGTTGCTTATTCTGCAGTGAGCAAATTGAAAGTTTGAAAGTAGGCGTCGTCCATAAATATTTTGCTGAAAAAGGAAAAAAATGTGAGATGTTGCTGCTTCACGTAAGGGTTGACGGAGCTAGTTTACTATTACGTCGCTCTGACATTATTTTTTATTATTTCATTATTTATAGAATTAATTAATTTTATCATGATTCGGGTGTACCACTAACTGAGAGCGCACGGGTTTGATCTGAAATTTACTTCTGATTAAATCGTTGAGTTTGTGATGCCTGCCACAATTAAATTCAAAGGCCGATTGTTCTGATCAGTGATTTCCGTAGTCACCCTGACACCTTCCAAGCGCACGCCAGAGCAGCGCCCCAGAAAATAAACCACGATCGGCGGACGACCCTTCCTTCTTCCACCCTATACTCATTTTAGACTTACATTTATTAAGTCAGAAAACAGTAAAAACTGTATGTGATAATCTTCGAACGTTTTCTTGTGTTCCAGAATCCCTTCCCATCATTTTAACTACAAATAGTTGAAAGATGAGTAAAAGTTAAAGATAAATAAATAAATAAATAAATAAACAAATAAATAAACAAATAAATAAATAAAATTTAAAAACTTGACATTTTTGTTCCCGAGTTATAGAAAACGTATTCGCAACAGTAAACGAACCGCAGATTTGAGGTTTCTGCATTGCTAACAAAGCAGCAAAGTAGGCGCGGCGCGGCGCGTCTCGTTGGGAATGCGCGGCGGAGCGCCGCCTCTGGCGACGAAGCACTTGGCCAAGAGTGAAGACGGTGACAGGGACAGCGCTAGCAGGAGGAATTTATGGACGAGTGGGGTGAGGAGTAGATAATCAGCTGGTTCCCATGTCGCTAGTGGTTAGGATTCCCACTTCAGGTAAGCGGACGATTCATTTAAGAAGATTTAAAGCACTTGCGCATTGTCTAAAAGCACTTTTCTACCAGCTTGTAATGCCTCGGTTCAGAAATTAGAGTTAAGTAAGGGATAATATTCATAGTGATGTAGTTTGTTGCGATATAGTCACGAAAAAACGTATAGCGTATGAATAGATACGTATCACGTCAAAAACTATGTGAGAATATTAAAATGAAACAAGTTACCCGGAAATCTTTCCTTGTGTGTCCAGACAGGTAAAGGAATTATTTATTGTCAATATTATGAGAAACACGCGCTGTGCTATGTTAACACGTGAACCTACTTAATGACTTATCCTGTATTTTGAGGAGTTTTTGACATTTCTTTTGAGAAATAAGAAAATGAGAATTAATGAAGAAATCCATGCAGGAAAGTTTTTCCTTCTCTCCTTCCATAGGTGGTGCTATCGAAATGCTTTTCTGCCGAATTTGAGCATCAGAGTCGAGTCAAGGAGGCTCCCTCTGCTGCGAAGTGGCCGGTGGAGGCGAGGGGCGATCGCTCAGAGCGCAGGATGTGTTCCGGGCTGCTGGCTGCGGTTGGCGCTTGTGGCGGCGCGAGGGCGCAAATAGACCGGAACACGGAAGGGCGGCGTTGGTGGAGGTAGTGCTGCTGTGGTGCGATGGTGGCGGCGATGGCGAAGACGGGAGGCGACGGAGGCCGCCGAGGGCGGATGGCGGGGCCAGTGGCGGTGGCGGCGGCGATGGAAGGGGATGTAGTGACGGGGTGGAGGTGGGGATGTGGCGGAGCTGGCAGACTGCGCCGCCGTTCTCCACCGATGGAGCGGGCAGGACATCAGAGGCAGCAGCCAGCAGCCACGAACACATTTACCAACAGAGCTCACAGCCCCTGAATCGAGATGACTTACTCGATCAATGTTTGGGAAAATGCCTCAGTATCTGTTGTTATGTGACGATGAAAATGCCCACCCTAAGGTTAAGAAGACCAGTACATACGGTGGAGGGATGTCTTCGTGCTAATCACACGAGCCATTTATCCCATGGCCGCAAAGCTGAGCCACCGCTAGGGCGCCAAGGCCCGTATGGGGCAGTCGAGCCAACAACAGAACAGGACAGTTCCTTATAAATTGTCAAAAACCTCATCTATCCTTAATGTGTTGTAAATAGAAATGATTCTTCTAAAATATTTCATGACTTTTCTGAAGTGGCTAAGAAATTTTAAGTTTTGATTAAGAGCTCAGAAATACCTAGAAAATTTTAAATACTTTTACAACAAAATTTCATAGAGGATACTGCGGGAGTAATCTTCTTTGCACGTTATAAGCATTCCTTAACATTGTATTGCCATGCCTTATTTGCGGTTGTTGGCCGCCTTAGCGGATCGCTGCAATCTCCACCCCCCCGCGGTGAAAGGGGCTCCCGGCTGCCGCAACGCGAATTCCGATTCGAGACGCTTCCTATTGTTCGACCTTGAGGCAAAGACATAACATTACTCACGCTCTCAGACTCGGCAAGACGACCCCAACAAAATACCTATCGCAATTACGAGATGAGATAACATACGGCATTCCCATTGATGGAACGTTTCCTTTCATCAATGCAAACTTATTCAAATGAAAATATTCCAAATGAGTGTAATTGGAGAACGCACAAAAAGAATGATAAAATAGGGCAAGAGAAACGCCACATCAGTGCACGTAAATGCCAGGGGTTGTGCAAGTATTATAAAATGGGCTACGACCAGTGAACGGAGTAAACTTATTAACCCACACATATACGCCAAATAAATAATGTTAAAGACATTTTTAATACTAAAATTATCAATTATATTTTTATCATTGAAATAATTTACTCATTATCACATAAGTTATCCAAGTTCTCCTTTCTGAACAATAAAAAAGCATCCTTCACTAATTCCTTGTAGAGTAAGATACATGAATACATCTATATATCTGATTGCCACACAAAACATTTATTATCAAGTAGATTTCAGTAATTAAAGAACGATTATTGAGTTAATAGGATTATTGGTATAAAAGTTCTGAGTTAAATACAAAATCATATCTAGAAAACTATTTCCGGCGCATATAGAAAATTTTAAATCAATTTATTTATTACTAATATTACAACGTAAAAATAATACATGTGTATTTTCAGCTTTTAATTTGACACGTACATCAGTACCTCGACCGATGGTTTCCATTCTCGCAGTCGACATAATGTAATACATCGTAATGTGTTGCCATTTCGCAGCTGCGAACCCTTTCAGCGAGCCAGAGGAAAGCACGCGTTGAATGCCGCTTATGCTAGAAACGTCCCAAGTCACATCGCCAGCAGATTGCGGCCATGCGTCAACGGCGTGGGCAGCGGGCGAGAGCCAGTGAGTCAGGCGATGCCGAGTACAAGAACCAGATACCGGCGAAGGGGACGGCTGACTGGGGCCGTGGGGGCGGCAAGAGGGGGACTGCGGCGGTGGTGGTGGTGGTGGTGGTTGGGGTGATAGTTGTGGTGGTGGTGGCGGCGGGGATAATGACAGTGATTGTGATGGTAGTCGAGAAACTTGGGTGGTGGTGGTGGTGGCGGCGGTGGAATATGAATGATCAAGATTCTAACTAAGAACTAAGAAGAAACTAACAATAACTAATACACCATTTAATCCTGGTTTTATATCCATTCTCATTAGTGCAGATAAATGTATGTATCAATAATGTTTCATTATAGCCACAAACGTTTTCGTGATTTATGGAACACCTCACATTTTGAGTTGTGTCACTTGCAGCAAGTGATCGATGTGTCTATGCATGCAGGGCCGACTACCCGTTGATATTTGGTGAGCGCCGAGGCGGCAGGTAGAACCAAGAGGCGGGAGCGCGGGCGAAGAGCTGTGGGACGTGTTTTGAAGGTAGCTTTCGTGCAAAGACCGACAGCTCCTACATTCCGCAGAGCTGAGTTCGCCGCCGCCGCCGCCGCCGCCGCCGCCGCCGCGTCTTCCGTTACATATTTAAGGCTTCTTAAAGCAATACGAAGGCCTTTAAAACCAGTTTGTCCAGATGGCGCAGCTGGACGGCGAAATGTCCAACGGGAGAACGTGAAAAACAACACATGACTGGAATTTAATACGTTCGTAAGGATTGCATGTTACAGACCCTTTAATTAAAATTTAATGATTTGAACACAAATACACATTTGCATTGTATTACAACGAGGATTATTTACGTTGTTTATTTTGAGACTGAATACAGAAAAATGATAAATAAAAAGTAAAGGCAATAAACGGCTTCATTTCTGAAAGCCCGTTAACAAATTATAAGATGGACATGCAAAAATGAAAACAAAAAATAATATAGAATTATCTCTATTTCATACTTGCTTTTATTTCTGTTTAAGTAATGTTAGAACAAACAAGCAGTTTATGTCAATATATTTTATATGCATATTATATCAAATCTGCATGCGCATCTCGTTACATAATTACGGGTTTGTTACATTTTTTTTTTGTAATTCTCATCCAAAGCTTTCCATCCGCTCGCAGCTCCGAGCGGTGGCGACGAAGGCAGATATCACCCAGTAGGAATCATTCAGTAACTTCTGCCACGCGCGGCGTAGTTTAAATTCACCGAATTATTTAAAACATTAACTAAACAAACAGTATCATTACTTAAAAATTTAATTATAGCACAGACCTACACTCCACTTTTTAATTATACATCAAAATTACATTATTTCCAAACATCAGATTTGTACCATCGCCTTTTATTAGTGCAAAGATACTCGCGGCGGCAACAGCCGATCAAGTGAGTTCTCAAACAATCGCCCTTCCGGCCAAGAAATCAGTTGCCTTTTTGGTACTCGCCACGAGCAGACGTTGCCAATGTTGCTGCCAATTCGCTCAATGTATTGCACATAAACTTTAACTAAATAATATGTCTTCTAGCATACAAATAAGGCAACAATGTGTTGTGTCCTTTTGTTCTAAATCTGCCAGTGCTATCCGCGAGTGCAATAATCTATTAAATAATCTGACGGTGAAGCTTATACTATCAATTTTTTGCATACTTATTATAAACTGTGATCAAACGTGAACTTCCTCTGCTCGTGGTTTGTTATCGTTTGCAAACGGTCGCGTATCATTGTGACTGTAATTGTACGAAACAGCAGTTGGAGAATTTAATATTCAGGGCGTCAGCTACTCATACCGTTTCAACAATGCACTGCATAATTGGTAACATGTGTTAATGGAAACAACGCTATCACTGGTGGTATTTGTTGTAACTCCGTATTGTTGCAACGCTAGAGTCTGCAAGCCGTGCTGCTTGCGCAACAACGTCGCCTGGCCATCCACGATGACTACATTGCTCAGCGGCCGTATCGTGGGCGAGAGGTCTCGCCCCGCTCGTAACTGCAGGCAGTAACAACTCTACGTACAATCTTCAGAGAAGTGCACTCCTCCAGTGTGTGTGTGTGTGTGTGTGTGTGTTTTGTTATCATTCAGAAACGCTAACTTTTTATTCCATGTCAAATTTGTTCTGTTCCTATTAATAGTAATCCTTTCATTCTAATTCATTACTAAAAAAACATGCTCACTCATGCACACTTTTATGCAACCTTCAACTAAATTCTGAATGCGAAGAGTTGCATTTGTTTTAATCTTTTGAATATTAATTCAAGTCTTTAATTACATGTTATTTTTCACAACTATTTAATTTATGTTTTCTGATTTCCCCAAAATGGCAGCAACACTCCTGTGCATGATCAAGTTCTCAAGGATACGGCGTAAGTATCAGCCTACAATAGGTACTGTGGTCTTCCGTGTTGCTACCAAACAAGGTAAGAGTGAAAGGAGGCATAGCTATCGCCTACAGTTCACTGACAAACATTACAGCCACTCCCGCCATGCTATATCAACGTTGAACAAAGCTGGAGTTATTGTGTAATATTACTTCAATCTAAATGAGTTAATAAATTGTACGTCATGGTTAGCATCAAAGTTGAATCTATTGAGAGACGTCAATTACATTTTGTACGTTTTACTGTTGTACTTCAGCCTTGTCTTTCAAGTCAATCTTCTAATTTGAGACAGCTTTTTCAGAATGGATATTGCAACTGAGTAACAGTCTGAGTAGAAACTCAAACTTACCCATTTTTCCTGGAACGATGTCGAATTGGGAAGGCACGTCGTGCACAAACACTGGCCGGTTACATAGCTCCTGCAATCAGAAGATAATAATAGTTAAATATGATAGAACAATCTTATTAATAATAATAATAATAATAATAATAATAATAATCCAATAATTAAATACGAAAGTATAGGTCCCCCGCATCTTGCCATATCGCACTCTCATTTTCTATCCATACAAATATTCGCATTTGGAGATTCAAACCACTAAATGTTCTTGCCTACGTTTTCCAAACATGACTGTAATAGCAACCAAACAACATTATTTGAGCTCCCATCAGAAGAAAAAAAATCGCCGTTTCCCGGCGTACCATTACACAACTTTCTCTTCTTACGAAGTACTTTGTAAGGCTAGAAAGTAAAAATACAGAAATACCTAAACGCTGTTCTAATCATATCAACTACTAATTGGAGATGCGACTGTAAATATCGTAATTTCTTTTATTTTTGAGATATTATTATATATTTCAGCTTATTAAAAAAAGTAACTTCAGTAGATTGTTTGATGCAGGAAGCACCTAATACACGCGCAACATTTTGAGCATTCATTTTCCCTTTTTGTTGAGCTACCGTATAACGAGGCAACCAAGAAGAATGAACGGAACTTATGACCTTGAGAAATCAGAAAGCATCTCGGAGCGTCCGCGAAATGAGATTGTATGCTCTTCCGGCCTAGCGCCGACGGTGCCTTAAGAAGCCCAAGCGCCGATAGGGGGACCAGGTGGAGGACGACCAGTGGAAAAGGTGAGTTGGGGTGGGAAGAAGAGGAATGGAGGAAGAGGAAATCGGTGAGGAAGTGGATCAATTGGAGAAGCAGTGGAACAGTAGGAGGGGAGAAGTGGAGGAGGAGGAAGAGAAGATGCTTGCGAGGCGCAGGGCACGCCGGTCGCTGCGTGGGGTGGGCCCGTTGACGCAAGCGCTGGAGCAACCTCCGGCCCACGCCGGACGCAAAGCAGCAACGGGGCAGGGCGGGGAGAGGAAGGTCGGTTCAAGAGGATCTTGCCACTCAGAGGCCGTTAGGGAAAACACGAGCGCGGAGTATGTGAGGTGAGAGTGATGGAAAAGATCGAAATCCTGCACTCATTTTTAATGGTACTTATGTTTTAAGTTATAGTGGTGGAAGGGTCAGTGCATTTACATGTTACTAGTGTACCTGTAATGATTAACATTCTTTTCAACTTAAATACTAATTCATATTAAAATGCCTAAAGATATTTTTGTAAAGTTCATGATGTTGGATCTATCCGTCCATTAACGAAATATAAACAAAAAGGACAATGGAAAAAGTCGAAGAGTCGAGGGTACAAGCTACGCAAATGGAACTACATGCAATCAAAAGGATGTAGAAAATCACAGGAGGTAGGTTTGGTGAAATACAAAGAAAGCGTGGTTAAGTGCAGCACGCAATGCACGAAGAGTCAAAGGGTAGTGAAAGAAAAACATTGAAGACGTAAGGGGCCGAAGGCAAGAAGGATCATTAACGGTAACAGGAGATACGACAACCGAACAGAAAGTGGATTTTATGACAGTATTAAATTTTATGACTGTGTATATATGTAGAGTACACATATTTTTGTTGATTCGAAAAAGGAATTGAGATAAGAAATGCCATGAATGACTATGATCGGAATAGAATGCAAAGGACAAAGAAAGACATCGCAGCTTCACTCATTCTAAACATCATTTCAACACAATGACGATGTGCAAAATGCCAGCAAGTTGAATAAAGACTGACGGCGCAAGATCCCTCCACTGAGAACCTCGTGTGTGAATACGAAACGACAGAACGCGCAGACCCGTAGACGAAGCAACGCACAGAACATGTGGAGAGAGTGAGAAGCCTTGGCGGTGCAATGCGCCTGTGTTTTCGAAGCGAGGATCTCCTCTGCTTATCTGCACTCGTCTGAGTGCGCCCTCCTCCTCGACCGCGCCTGGGCGGTTGCTCAAAGAGACGGCCGCGCCGGGGGGTGAGACTTTCCTGGCCTGCGCCGCCGCCGACAAAGAGGTGGAGTTAGAAACGAGACACGAAACCCGCCTTATTGTATTACGCATTATAAGATCTTCACTGAGAGATCAAGATGCTGTTCGTGCACATCCGACCTACAGCTAGCGGACGTTGAATTGTGTACAGAGTGCCATCAGAGATTGCAGACAGCAAGGCGTCTCTATAAAATGTTTAGAAACCTGTATGGTATCATAAGGAGGAGAAAGGAAAGATCGTGCGCGGCCCATGGCTTGTTTGTTAGTATACCGCTCCGTTTAGCCAGGTGTTGATCGAAGAAACTTTGAGAACCACCAGATCAGAGCAGCCGGCCGCTAGAATTCTCGTCCAGACAGCATCTGAATTCAACCTAGCTGTGCAGCTAGTGTCGAAAGTCCTGCCGCCGTCGGAAGTGGAACCCTAGAGCCTCCCGTTCAGAGGCATTGCAGTGACGTCAGTTGGTGCCCTGAGCCACCTAAGCCCGCTGGAGGGGATGCCCCCAACACCGCATACCCGCATGGATTGCCTCGAACCCAAGGCGGAGCGTCGGGTGGAGAGCAAAAGCGGCGCGTGCAGGCGGTGGGCGGGGCGATCACTCAACCCGCGCGCGCATATGGCGCCTGCGCGCAGCGTCACGCGAGCGCCCCCGCCGACGCATCACGCCGCCCCGGTTCCACTCTCACACAAATGGGGCGAGCGCAGCGGCCGCCGGCGGACGCGTGGGCGGGGCCTTGTTTGTGAGAACGCGGGGTAAATACGTTGCAACATGCTTTAAGCGCCTTTTGGAGGGACAGGCAAGGAGAGACAGCATGCGGGAAGAATACGCCAGCGGCGGCGGCAGGAGACAACGCGAGGACCGTGGGGCCTCTAGCCACCGCCACCAGGACACGAAGCAGTTATCAGCCACGGACGATAGGAGTCGGCACACGGGAGAACTTTGTACACTACACAGTGTACCGTGATTAAGTACGTGTGATAAGGTTTATTGTGTTGTATACAAGCTTAAACGACCATGAGTGTTTTGATAAGTAACGAAAAAAAGTCAGAATAAGAAACAAATTACAGCAATGATGGAAAAAAAATATCAGGTGTAGGAGAATCTTCAGTTGCGGGACAAAGCGCCGGCTACTACAAGTTATGTTAGTTTATTTAAGTACTCCCCACTTTATAACCGCGCAAGCCAGACAGATGCGGCGTATTTGTTCCATTGCCAATAATGACCACCTCGTTAGAGCCATTGGTGGAGTAAAATAAAAACAGCCTTTTAAAGGCCAAAAGTACGTGCCGACTCAGCACTTCAGCAGACGGAAGGGTCGCGGGTTAGAATTACGCTGCGGAAACGGGTACCTATTTGTCGTTTGTACTTGAGTAGTGTGCGTGTATGGTCGAGATTTACCTGGCATTCTGACCTCAGATCCGAAGAGCCCGCCGGTGTGTTAGTGTCAAGTGTATAGTTCAAGCTTCACCGCTTTGGAATGTAAAGGGGAAGGAGCTGGAGAGGTCAAGCAATAAAAAATACTAACTAATTTTTGAAACACTTTAACGTCTTTTTAAGTCACAGCGCTTTCTAATTTGGAAAGAATTAACATGCAAGATTTGAGGTGCTAAGGTTCTAATTTCCAAAGACTGAACATCCAAAAAGAAATTTGACAGGTGAAATCCCGTTTCTATGAAATTTAATCAGGAAAATTATATGAAATATTAGAGATGGGAACAGGGAAGAATGAGGGACGATTCCAAAAGAAGTTTCTCAACCCATAAAGTCTGTTCTTTTTCCTCTTAATTTCTTCTAATCTATTTAATTCCGGCATTGCAATAAAATTATGAGAAACCCGTAGCGCTTCAAGAGTACGAAATATCTCACAAGATTTTGTGTTGACTCAAGATCTCTGGGAAAATGTTACGATAGTTTTACTTCACTCCCACTTCTTGCGGCTGTTTTTTTTTTCTTTTTTCGCCACTTAAATGACGCGTGATCCAGTGCAGGGAGTAATTCATATGCGGAAACAGCATTGAATTTCGGATTAAGGTATTTCCATGCTTGTGATAGATTAAGTAAGAAACTTTCATTCTTTCTCTCAATGATTTCTCCTGCAACAGTTAAGGAGAAACAATTGACCCCTAACTGAGAGACATTATTACAAACGGTGTAAAACGAACAAACCGAAAAACATCATTCATGTGCATCATCATTTCGACAACGCAAAAGAAAAATGAGAAACTAAAAAATCGTCAATTGCTTTAGCTGAGTGAAGAATGTTATCAAAACAGAAGGTACACAGAGTAAAACACTATTTTCGGCCACGAAACAAACGGGTTGATTGATTGGTGTCATTAGTTCTGAAAGTGTATCAGATCAGAGCAGCCGGGCGCTATAATTCTCCTGCAGACAGCGACTGAATTCGACCTAGCACTCTAGCTATTCTCGAAAATGCTGCCACCGTCGGGAATCGAGCTCTAGGACCTCCCGACGAAAGGCACTGCAGTCACATGAATTGAAACACTGACCCACCTAAGCCGGTGCGAAATAAAAAGATCTGCTCAGGAAAAAACATTCTCCTGCAAAATGAGATGCTTCAACAGCTGGAGAGGGGCAATGGGGTGGGTAGGGGTGGCCGGGGAGCGCCTCCAGACGGCGCGGCCATCGCGTGGGGCACGCCCCCCTCCTGCCCTGCGCAAGCGCTCGCGCGAGCTGTCGTGGCGCAACGGCCGCTCCGGAGAGAGAAGCGACCTGCCAGGGCTGAGGTTCAAATTGGCTGAGCTCTCTGGGCGGAAAGAAATTATAGTCGTTGAGCTGTCAGTGTCGCAAATTGAACCGCTCTTAATTCTGATTGCGCGGTATTGCGTCGTGTTATCACGAGTCAGAAGAGTTGGCTCCCTATTACAACATAACGAAGCCTAGCTTCCTAAACCTTTGAAAATCAGTGAATACTTAGATGTATACTTCAAATGTGAATATTAGAGAATGAAAATAAGAGCAGTAAATTACAATTTTAGAACACCAAACATTAAACTAGTGAACATTAAAACAACTGCGTTACTTGCAATAATGGAAGACAAGAATAGATTTATCCTAAATAAATCCAAACATGTATTTTGTTGTCATAAATTAATTCTATAATCGGCCATGTTCAACGAATCCCTAAAGTCAGAACTTCACCAAGAGAACTCGGGAGCGAAAATACAAAGGAGATCCCATAGGTAAACTCAAAATAGGTTGAAGGATACAGGTTCGAGAGATGATATGGATTTGCTTTAAGTACTGGCAAAGAAACTATGAGGATTCAGAAGAGTTGCGTTCAGAATAACTTAGAGCTCCAGGAGCAATTCCCACATCCTTTCCATCCGTAACTGAACGAATTGCTACACAAAATCTCATCTCGCCTTAATAATCAACGAAAATAAAAATGAATAAGAAGACACCATGCAGGGTCTCCGACGCATTGTTCTAACAGTATTAGATGAAGCAAAAATACCTATGATTTTTACTCCGTAACCAACGAATTTAATGGAAACGACCCCTGAGTTAGTTTTTCCTTATATTTTTCTTAGTTTGAGATGTTTATTTTGATCTCGTCTATGTATTTAAGTTGATTTTACGTAAACTGTGACGGCATTTCTGGAGGAATTTGTGGGGTTAGTGTCGGAAAATATGAAGACAGTTTTGCTTAGACGTGCTATTGTAACAAAGGGACTGGTGGAGTTTTATCCTTCGCAGTGTGTTGCTTGTTATGTGTGTCGTTTTGTTTATTACATGATTTATTAATTGGAGGGATGGCTTTTTGTAAGAAAACGTCTATGATGTAAAATGTGTCAGTTCACAATTCATTATTCACAAGAACGAAAAAAAGGTACTTTTCTTCTTTTTCTTTGGAGAAGCTGAATGCTATTGTTCGTAATGCATTATTTCGTTGCTGATTGAAAGTGCAAAAATGTTTTGCGCTTCAATTCCCACCGTTTTCAAGGGACATTGTTACATCGCGCGGCTATGCGGCGCTGCAGCCGGTGCACCTGAGCGGCGGCCTTTGACCCCGCGCCCAAGGACGCAGCGGTCGCGAATCGCGCCTGCGCTGCCCGCGGCCGCTTCTGCCACGCGCGCCAGACTGCACTCGGGCCAGGGGAGCAAGCGAGGCGAGTCCCGGCTGATTAGGTCTGGCAGAACGATTTTGTGTCTAAGATCAAAGTGCAGAAACTCTGTTCATTACTGTGGTCGCATTACCTTAGATTGTGTTGGAAGTTAGTTCATTCTTGTCATTTTTAATATTCTTTTCTTTCTCAGTCTTCCGCTATGGAAATTGTGTACGAAAACAACTGATCTATACAGTTTCTTTATTAAAAAGAAGAAAAGAAAAAAAAAAGAAAAAGAAAAAAGTATTAGTCAACAGTATAGTCAAACTTAACTAGTCATATCTATACCTTGCCAAACGTTGAAGGTATGCTGCTGAGGTTGCGTCATCGCATAAATACATATATGGTGAAAATATGCTTTCTTATTTGTATTGCAATTAATGGTCTTGTCGTTTAGACTGTCGATTCATTTCAGTAGCATTCTGTTGCCAGCGGCAGTGAACTGTGGCATTGATAATTTTTGGAATAAGATAAGCCTTCCAAAATGCCTTCATTCACTGAATATTCTGCATTAGCTAGTTCAATAAACGTATCACTGAAATGATGACATTCGTATTTGGCAATCTGTGGTAATACGGAACTAAACGTCATGTACCGACTTGTTTATTTGTATGTCAATTATATGTATCATAAGTATTTGTATTATAATTTGTATCATTTTTCACGAATAAGAAGGAAGGGAAAAAACTAATTGTAAGAATATTCTAATGCCTTTCATTTAACTAAGAACAATATATCGCGATCTCAGTTGTTGAACTTCTGAAAAGATATGTCTGGTTAAAAGAAGACGATAACTTCTACATAACCACGATCAACTGATTGATTATTTCATGTTTTCAGGACAACTATGGTCAATAGTCCCCGGAGTGTAGTGCGTGTTATATCCCAGTGGTGCCCTCCCCCTCCTTGCTGGAACGTGATATTTAAGAAGGCTTACTGTTTTCCTTCGTGGAATCTAACCCCAAGCCTGCGACTAAGCTTATGACATGTGTTAGTATAGTAAATGTAAAAGTAAGTGTAAGAGCATGTCAATGTGTCTACGAGTGGAGAGGGGCCAATATTTTGGAAGAAAGAATCACGCGCGATTCGCGACCCGATCGTTAAGGTATTTCTCACAATATCATTTGGTACTGACCAAAGAAATCATGAAAAACAATCGACCAAACCACGCAGCCGTTAGAATTTTCCTTTAGACAGCGGTTAAATTCAAAGTAGTTCTATTGGTAGTGACAAAATACCTACACTGTCAGGGCTCGAACCCTAGGACACAGCCGTTTAGTACGCTTCAGAGACAGTGCCAATTTTGCTTCTGAGACATCGCAGCCATTCCGCAATAACACAATTTCCTCAAGAATGTCTGCGAGAAGCCGAAAAGGCAACTTCTAAACAAAGACGTGAAAGCAAACCACTTACTCCCCCACCCACCACTTCTGATCCAGACACCACTGGACATGAGAGCTAACTATCAAGACACTTAAAATGTAGCAGATCACGATTCGCAGAATCTCAACTTCCGCGTTGAAGAGCAAAGTGGACGACGTCGGAGGAGAGCGAAGCCAAGAGCTCCGCGTTGCAGGGAGAGATTGTGCGCAACTTGGATCGATGCGATACACAGAATGATTCGAAAATGACTAGGAACCCGCGAGGGGAGTCTTCCTCCTTACCCATGATGAATGTCTTTTCTGAGAAGAATTCGGAAATGGTTATCGTTTTAAAATTACCAATGGAATATTATACTGACAAAACAGTCACAGGCTTATAAATTCCTGCCTTACGAGATTGTCTACATTAACTGACAATGACGCGCCCGAAATCATTAACAATCAATCATCGTTCGATGGATGTGGAATCTATAGTGGAAAAAGCAGATTGGCGGCAAGCACTTCTCTTCCCTTCCCTCATTTCACCATACGTGATACCATCAACCATCTGACAAAATCATTGCTTACAATGCAAGCAGGCACGAAAGGGCTAATTACCGAGGATTACGAGAGCGAATATCCCTTCTTCGGGGCGAATACCATTGCACCTCGGTGGAGGTGTCATCGTCTTCAGGGACGTCGTGACGTCGAAGTGGGCGACGCGGGCGTTGGCCGCCGCCGGCCGCTTCCTTTTGCGGCGTCCGTGGCCGCTCTTCGCCCAGCAGCGACGGCGCGCCGCCCCGCGCGCTCTCGGCGACGCTACGCGGCGGCGGCGGTGCACGCACGGGCAAAAAGAGCTTGTGCCTCCCTCTCTATTAATATTATTATAAATTATTGCATAATCAACAAGTGCTTTCTAGTGAGAAAATGCATGAACACGTCAATAGTATTTAAAACCCAAAGTGTTTCGTTTATAAAGAAGTATAAGCTTTCGCTTCAACCAAAAAATGTGGGTACGCCCTACATATATTGTCACTCGCTCTTATTAACCGATTTTATTTAACAGGTATTCAATTTTAATGTTTTAATAACTCTAATATTGTCAGTGTCCTGTAAAACATATTCACGAACAGTTTCCCAGTGGAAATTTACTATTTTTAAGACTAGCTTTGCGACAGCGTTAAACGTCTTCCGATTTTTTGAAAGAATTTAATATTATGTGATCCGGTATATCTTTGATGTGAATTCAACATTAAGTATTTGTACGTAAGATTAAGAAATCGCTCGAAGCAAGTTTAAATACATAACGGAGTTACCACATTCTGACCAGTTCCCCCACACATACCTTCTTTGGGTATACTGCAATACTTTTTATCAGTGCTGGAAGAAAGACGAAGTGCATTGCCAGCGTCGCTTTCACCGCGCCCTTGCGAGCGCCGCCCCACTGCGGCCGGGGGCGGAATGGCGGCGGCCGAGGCGGGTGGGCGAACCGGGGAGCGAGCGGCCGCGCCCGACAGGCGGCCTCGCGTGGGCTTTACTGCTGGTACGCGTCCAGGCGGCGGTATCAGCTGCGCAGACAGCCACGTCCGCTGGGCCACGAGTTGGCTGCATCGACGTTGCAGAACGTTACCTCGATATCGAAACACGATTATCACAATTTCGCCAATTCCGATCTCACAATCCGAATTTTCTGTGTTCTTCGATGTAGCAGTAGATTAGCTCGACAACGAAATACTATTACCACAACTGCTACAACTTTGAAAATTCCGAATTCCTCACAATCCGATTTTTCTGTTCTGCGTCTCTCTAACCAGACTCCTCAGAGGATGAAAACATGAACAATGTGTTCAACTGCCCAATACACTTAAAACTAGTTAGGCAAATGTGGGGATATGAGACATAGAGAAATTGGAAGAAAAGTACCAATACTGCAAAGTGTCGCTGACAAACGTTCGTAGAGGAGTAAATGAAGTGTTCATAAGAGAGGCGGTAACTGTCAAGAGAATGTGCAGCCACAGAAACGAATGTGAATTACAGAGACACTTGTAAGTGAAGGCTGGAAATAATTGCGGGTGTTGCAGTACATTCCCGAGTTCCTGTAAGGTTTACAAGCAGCAGTTCTACTTGACATGACTGGGCGTTAAGAGTAACAGGAACTATTTTCCGACTGTGAAAATTAGAAATAAAACACAAACGGAAACATGTTAGACCAATATAACTAGCCAACGCAACGACTAAAAGTAAAAAACTTATCAGAAATGTCTCATTAGATTAGCAATGAGTACGATTTTAATTCTTAGAGAAATACTACTCAATGGATTCAATGGTTAATTTTCAAATTAGTAGTGCCTGTTTCTTTCAGGCACACCCCAGATTAGATGAGAAAAAATAACACCGAAGAAGAAAATTCTACGGACCTAATATGTCAGAATTGCAAGAGTACAGTGTGATGGTGGTGGTGGGGATGTTTGAGGTAGGCTTCGGTTGACCGCACGGTCAGCGGAAACCTCGTGCTCGCGCGAAATTGGTGAACGCCAACCGGTGCTTCGAAGGGTGAAATGTGCGCGGATCGCGGACCATTGCGCGTCCAACGCAGCACATTTCTGAGAGCTCTCATCCACTTTCAAGCCGCTTCAATAGCCACTTTCAGAGGCGCTGTCGCTATTTTCCTGTTAGCTGCACTGACCTATGTGGTTTTGCAATTTACTCAAGTTGGAATAAGTCTCCTTTTTCATCAGCATTCATTCGGGTTATTTGCAGCACACACTTATTTATGTTGTTCATTTATATTTTATGAGGAAGTTGTTATAGCGAAATAAAATAAATAGTACGTACCTCGTGCGCCAGTACGAGTACGGTTAATACAATTTGTAAAAAGAAAATACGAGGTCCAATGTTGATAAGTATGTAGCATTTTACATTTAAAATTAAATAAAGTATAAAAAGGAAAGGCATAATAAAGAGAGTAAGTTTGACTCCAGAAGATAACTTTAATACTTCCGAAACGTTATTGATAGCATTCGGGCATGCTGTCTAGTATAATATCACTTGTAAATATTATGGTTTTTTAAGCGTTAAGTTTACGTTATTATTCACAATTCATTGCATAATGTACAATTTTCTCTATATTTTTGAAGTGAATCTTCTTAGAAGCGACTACATTTTTCTGAAAGGGAACTCAACTTCTTCTTTTCAAACTTCACTGTCGGTTTCTAAAACTCGCATGCTTCTAGCGAAAAAAAGAGCTCGAGCTGCTGTTCCAGGTCAAAAACACCACCAGAGACGTAGCCTCGAACAGGTTTTCCAATACGCTTATGCAAGCTCGGAGGAAAGTCTCAGCCGCTCACGGAGAAAAGAAGTTGGGCCCTGCGTGTCTAAGGGGTGCGGAGTTGCACAAACGAATCGGTGTGGTACGGCGTGGCGCTTCGGGCGTTGTGGAGAATCAAGGAATTAGTTGTGGCTGCGCCGAGGCGGGTCGTACCCCGCTGTGCACTGCTCCCATTCGTTACCTAACGCCCGCGGCGGGCAAGCGATTGGGGGCCGTCGGCCGTGCGTCGCAACTGTCGTCAAAGGGAATTGAACTGTAAAGACATCGGTAAATTATTTAACAGATCAATAGAAGAAGAAAAAGGGAAAGTAGGACAACACATGGTAAATTTCTCGTCCTATTCCTTGTATATTTGTATAATCTAAAAATTTTAGATTTTCTGTATTATGCATATGTAAAAATCGCTGAGGGAGACAACTTCAATATTCAAATACTGTGACCTAGTTGCCTGTCTCGGGGAAAGATGTAGAGAACAAAGTCAAAAGGAGGAAGGAGCAGAAAAGTAGAGCAGTCGTCTTGAAAGGTCTTGACAGGCAAGCCCGTGGAATGCTAACCCTGACAGCAAAACAATTTACTTATCAATCAGAGTCTACGTAATTCATCTGTAATTTGCGTTCGAAGATCTTTTTGTTCATGGCATTGTATTAGTGACAGACTCGTCCGCTGTGAAAAAAGCGACCCAGGTAATCACTTAATTAGGCAATAACTGTTTTCCCAGAACATGACAGAGAAACAGAGGGAGATTAAAAAACTAATAACTTTTTTTAAAATGTCAATCTGCATGTTATTGGAAGCGAGGTGGGGCTGTTTTGCCCATTAATAGTGACTACGTCCGTATAGTGCAAGAAATCAAATGAGGTGTGTTGGTCTAACGCGAGTGCGAATTTAAAAAATTTAGAAAGAGAATTTGATAATATTATCAATCGTATTACAAAGTACAAATTTTACAAATTCAAATATAAATTTCTTTGAATGTTCGGTACGAATATTATCTATCAGTATTAAACTGTTTTATTCACCGAATTTGTATTCATTGAAACTGATAATATAAGAAATTTACAATGAATGTGATTTCGGGATGAAAGACGCTACATTTACTGATGGCAAGCACAGGCAAAAGTCTCTGGAGGCCGACTGGAATACTTCTAAAAATAACGATCAAAATATTACAATACTAAAAACAAGTTTAATTATGCACAAATCGCTTGTTTTACGTTTGATGGAAAACTGTAATCAACAAACGTAAATTCCCCCTGCGGTAACCAGGCGAAACTCGTTCGCTATCCAACCTCTATTGTATGTATCCGCGAGTACAAAGCAAGCACGCGGAACATTGCAGGTCGCAGCGAAGGCCACGTGGCGACGCCGGGCGTTCGGCAACCGAAGTGCAACCTTTCGGCGCAACCCGGATCTGCGCTTGCAGCGACAGCGCCCCCACCGCCGCAGCCTTACGCCCTTCGAGGCGCCCGTGCACCTCAGATCTACTCAAGAGCGTTTGACGGCTGCACACAACGGGCAACTCAATCCAGACGCCACGCCCAGAAAAATGTGATTTTTGTAAGTTGGAAAGAACTGGGAAGACATTCAGCATGGTTTTGAATGTTCACTAACTGTGCATTGGCCACTGCTACAATAATTTGGTGCTCGAAAAAGTTTTGCAATATCAATGAATTTTTGTTTGCCTTTGAATCTATATATAATATATGATCTTTCCTTTAGAACTCACTGCCAAATATATTGAACCATTAAGAGATACATAAGATACATAAGACTAAAGGCCAAGTAAAATTTCCCCCCTGTTTTACCGTTACTTTAAAATTAGAGACTAATTCGATCACGTAAAAACGAACTGACTATTTATTTTTACGATAAATGCCTTAATCACCATTTGCTATCTAATGCTAAAAAGCAAAATATGCCTGATACAAGTTTTGTAGTTCTGCTTTTGAGTCAATGACTTTATCTCGATCAGATTTTCGTCCAGTTACCCTGATCTATTGAGAAAATGTTGAAATGTTTTTCTTTCGGATATAGATATAGCTTCCTACGTTTGTTGATCTCCCCTTTTGATAGGAATAGGGTCAGATATTATTTTGTTAGCAATAGTATACAATAAAATTTCTAAGTCGCCATTTTTAAATGTTGCTACCCTCGCATTGCTGATATTTTTAACGATAATTACATACAAATTAAATCATATATTCATAAATAATATCCGGGACAACTAACATGTTAATTGGACTAAAGCATAAATGAAAATATCACAAATGCACATTTAGAATATTCCCCTTCTCGTATTGATATTGGCTCAATTTCTTCTTGGACTTTCCCAATATACAATCCAAAAGAATTTAAAACGTGTTGTTTTCTTTGACTTTGCAAAATATAGACCTTCAATATTAGAAACGTTGGTTATTCCTTGTTAATACACAAGGGAATTATTTCGTTTAGTTAACATGTAAACAGTAGGTCGAAAACTTTTCAAAATTATTTTCACTTCTCTAAGAAAATATTGAAGAGTTTTCATAGACAAAAATATAAAAACTATATTTCATAGTTATTCTACTTTTAGTCGACTAGAATGGCCGAGGTGGCCAGAGCGTTTACCAACTAAGTACCTCTGTCTGAGTGGTCCCGGGTTCCAGTCCCGCTGTGGGAATGGTTGTTCGCCCCTTGTCTTTCATGTACGTGTGTTGGCGCGGTAGGCGTTATAAGTCTGCTGACCACAGACTGAAGCGCCCGAGGTGAGTCTAAAGAAAAATTTAATATGCGTCCCCATGAGGGGTCCAGTGGGTACCGGACGCGGATAGCCAAAATCGGCATACCCCGAAACTCGAAAAGCTCCAAGAAGAAAAAACAAACAAACAGTTACTCTACTTTCAGATAAACTTGGCTTTTGTGTGATGTGATGTTTCGTAATTTCTCAACTACTTCATGGAACGAAATCAATTACTTTCGTTTGGCGTTGAGTTTTGCTCCGCTCTGAAAACTCGCCGAAAAGTAAGAACGGGAATGCCACATTGATGCAATGGCACGAAGCAGAGCCATTGTTCTTCTATTCCAAGACTGACAACATTTTGTTCGAGAAGTCCTGCTTGCGAAGCCCGCAACAACCACAGCTGTCATCTGTTACCCTCATTTCAGTCAAGTGCGACGTAATTGCATCACAGTGATGAAATGTAGTATAACGGTATTTTTACGACAAATAGGCAGCCAATAATGGAAAATTTAAGACTACATAATGACAATAATCTTATTTAAAAATATACACTATGGTTAAAATATTTAAGTTGTATACATTACTGTTACAGTAAAAGTTACAGTTTACTTGTACAGTAAAATATACATTATTGTTACAATACAAGACGTATATAGTTGTTATCTTATTTAAAAATTTGCAAATAACTATTGTTTATTTCACGTAAGAGAAAGAAACAATAGTGATTTGTTCAGAGAAGTAACACTATGCTAAATTGTTCTAAGGATTCGTACTTAAGCAAAAGCAAATAATTTAAAAAGCAAAATGTCGTTACAAAATCTAATACTTTTAAAATATGCAATAGCTTGATTACGACGGTGAACTTTGGGAAGAATGTAATATTACAATTATCGAACTAATAGGTGCTATGCCAGTTTTCCCACAATACAATACATTCTTGCTACAGTCATTTTAGTATCTATTGGGAACCTATCGTTTTTTAAATTTGAAAGTTCGGCAATATCAATTAGTACTTAGTAGATGAGAGACAAACATTTGAAATTGTGAAAAATTCAACATTTGAAATTGTGTTGGCATATTTCAAATGGTACGTACTTGGTTGTTGCCTCTAGAAAAGCTTAAAAATATTAAAAGATTACATATATTCTACTCAAGTATAATTTATGGATTTTGAAACGACCGAAAACAATACAACTAAGAAGATATTCTTACGAATATGCAAATAAAATTCTTTTAAAACACCTAGTTACTGTCGCTCAACGCACAAACGAAGCCAACTAAAGGCGTCTTCAGCCTCAACGAGTCTCCTTGACCAAAGACAACGCGAACGCTGCCCGCCCCGCACGGTCCGCCCTTCGAAACAGCAGTGGAGCAGAGCATTCCTTGCCGCGCGTCTTCGCTCCAAACATGCAACAACCTCGGTGACGCAGCGGTGCAGCATCCAACGGCAACCACCCCTCCCCCTCCCCCCTCCGTCGCGCCGCCAACAACCCGTCGACCTTGCGGACTCCGCGAGCTCCTACACAGGCCGCCGCCGCCGCCGCCAGCCCCGGTCGACTTTCCAACGCCCGCGCGCCGCCGATCCCTGCGTCCAACTGGACGGGGCACTTCCAGCAAATTGTACAGGAAAAGCGCGTGTTGAAAACTAAAGTATACGAAATGACTTGAAAATATGTATGAGCACATTTTCAATAGGGTAATTAAATATTAAAAACAACCAAAAAAATGAGACTTTTGTTCAATAATTCAGGTTGAAGGCCGGTTAAGATGGCCGAGATTGTTAGGACAGTGCTGTAGCGGTCTCGGACCAGTAGACCGCTGGTTCGAGTACCGCCACGGGTATTTGTACAGGGCTGTATGTGTATGTGTGTATGTATGTGTGCGCGCCGTTCTTTCATCCCTCACTATCACTATCACTATCATCATCATCATCATCATCATCATCTTATCATCCATACCCGCAGGGCTAACAACCTTAGGGGATAAAAATCGGGAGTCAGTAAATATGCTGACCGCCCCCCCCCCTCCCAGAAAGGTACTTGCACTTGCTAAAGCAGGATGCATGCGTGGTCCGAGTTTGCCTAAAAGCAGAAAAACACAGGTTGGAAAAACTTTGCCATCTCATAATGACTTTAAAAATTACAGAGATGTTGGAATTTGTATAAATTATTCAGAAGTCAGTAGATTATTCCTTGAAGGAAGAGAAAGAAAGAAAACAATAGAACGAAAACGGTCAATGAGAAGTCATTAAGGAACAAAGACAGTATCATCTTACGTCTGAAATCTCAGCAACATATATCGCAAAGGCGATTATTTTTAGTGTGTAAATACGAAGGAAGATATACTTAGTAAATTACATCGCGACTTTGATTCTAATAAGACGTAAAGGTTTGAGAACTTTTTTGAAAGATCGACGCCTTTCAACTTGAACCAAGGCTACTCGTCAGAAAATTAACTCTTACAAGAAAATTTGAAAACAAAAAAGTCTGCAACAGTGCAAACATAAATTTTTATTGCATTTTCAGTTATGACTTTGGGGCACAAGAAAAGTGTCACAACTCAAAAATCCAGATTTACGTGACGAATGTAGAAAATAGTGTTTTTAACGGTAAACATTTCAGAAAAATACGTAACAGCCAGCCAATTTCGAGTAAAACACTATCTACGGCCACGTGCTAAACAACTCCTCTCGAATTCACCGTCTTGTTACAAAATGACCATTTTTTAATGTTCCAGTTTTGTGTGCACCGACAGTGTAAGTTTTCGTGCAGCTGGACTTGTTTCTTTGATAAATCTAATAAATCAACAATTGATTCAATACGTTCATCCTCAGAAGTCTTGTTTCATAACCATCCAAGATCAGCGACCCATGTGTCGGTTTTTGCTCATTTTATAGTACTATTATCAATAGAATTTTAATTCAACGTAAAATGAAGGTCACATTTTATCAGCGCCAGTTTCGTAAATACGTTTTTCCGAGGATGATTTCAGCAGAAATATATATTCATAGACTTGGGAAGGCGATTTTACACACATGTGTTGCTACGTGGCTGCACGTGTAGAACAGGTTGACCTCGCAGAGTTTCAGGGACAGCAAAAAAGAAAATACACCCATCGTGAATGGCAAGTCGCAGAACGCAAAGTTGTTTCCAGCAAATACTGAATAAGTTGTAATGAATATTTCAACGAAGTTTCACATCATAGTACATTTTCCCTAGAGATTCCTTATTCAAGAAAACATTTGTGTGAAAATGAATAATATAATTACTTGTAATATAATTAAAATTATTTTATATTACTATCAATCGGCTCCGAGGAACAGTTAATGGATTGAACCACATTACTATTACAGGAGCATTATATTACAGAAGAATAGGAGATAGAGAACATCGCGGTTTTTAAACATTTGTCTTAGATCCACTCAGAACCATTTGACAGTTTTAAATAGATCACACTTCAAAATTTAATAAATATCTTCCATTTAAGGAAAACAAATTTCTATTGTTTGGAAAACTCATTGTGCGACGTAACTGACCTTAGATACCATATATTAATTCGGTAGACTGTGCTTAATTTCAGTATTCCGCTGCATGGTACTATCGTGATACTGGGTCGACGAAAACGCGATCGACATCACAAAAAAGTGTTTGCCAGCATTGGCCCTGTGCTGGAGGAACTCTGAACGAGAGCCGACCATGCTTTGCGACCCGTAGCAGGCGATTCATCAACCCGCGGCCCCAAGTGTCAACTGCTCTCCGACTTTCGCTTCCCTCATAACAAGTTCACTTCCCGCCGCAGGGAATGCCTCCGTGGGCCAACGCTTGCTTCTCTTCCCCACTTGGTGATCCACTTGGCGCCGGCCCCTGGGCCGATTTCCCTTCTTGTGGAGTCTCGTAAATTCCAATTTATTCCCCGCACTTTCCTCCCTGGAGATTTTAGAAGTTTTGCGCCGATAGCTCTCTTCTCTTGATCTTTCTCACATACGATGTCCTCTATTTTTACATCTGACTACACTTCCAATACATTATTATTAGTGTAAGTTTTAGTATCTAAGTAATTATTTGCCTTATCAATTAATTGAATGGCAGTTGAAAATAACTTATTATTAGCAGTGGATTATTAATTAATTAGTAATCTTAGAGTATTATAATAACACTAGCTGCCCAAGTTACTAGTTCTAACTACGAACTCGTTACCTTCTATCTAATGGATTATAGTATTGCATAATCACGATCACATTACTCTAGGCTGATGTTGATATATCTTATAAGTCTACTACCAAGTTTGGTTCATGAACTGCATCCCGTGCCTTCATTATCAATCACAGCTGAAGTCCTGAGATATTCTTTCGTATCACTCATGAGCGGCGCTCGTGAACATTGAAGGCAGCTGAAACGGCTTCTCCACAGAACCATCTTTAGTTATTTCACATATTCTTGTAAATTGTAGAGTTGGATTGTGGAATGCCAACGAATAGATAAGCAAAATGCACACATTGCCAGATGGGACTCATATCCATGATTTGTCGAACGGAGGCAATTAGGGGGACCCCTCCGCTACCGCTAGCGCCCTCTTGCCCTTTACTTGTAGCACTTCCTGGGCCTCCGTCCCCCCTCCCGCCGGATGATCTCCTCCTCATCCTCTCGGCCGGGCGGGCGGCTGGGCGGGCTCCGCATTCCGAGCCACCTGCCGGAGCCGGGGAGTGCTCGCGCATCATCATCATCAGCGCTAACGGTGCTCGGCGCGGCGCGGGGCGGTGAGGGGTGGGACGGGACGGGGCGGGGCGGGGCGGGGCGGGGCGGCGCGGCGCGAGGGCGGGGGGCAGCCCGGAGCGTCAGGCGGCGCTTTTGCTCGCGGCTCATCGCGCCAAGGAGGGGGAACGCGCGTCAGGCGGGAAGTCACCTGCGAACCGGAGAAGGTGGCAGTGAACACCGACCACTGAGGACCACCGTCACTCTTCTAGGATTCATTGGTTCATTCGTGACTCCGGGCGAATAAACAGTTACAGTCATTTCTCCCGTAAGTGTTGTGCATGTTTTAATGGCGGTAGTTGGTGGTTTCGCCGCTGGATGGCGACATCCGACGTCGACCTACCCGTCGGCTTCCGGATTTCTCCCCCAAACAGAACCCCCTCCTCCCTCCAGCGATGCACTGCCTCAGCCGGCCCATACACTCCCGGCTAGTCTGCTGACGTGGGTGGTACTCTAGTGAATTCTGGTGTAAGTGTGTGAAAGGGGTGAGGATAGGACAAAGAGGAAGGAAAGATCGCGCGCGGTCCGTTGCCCGTTCGTTAGGGTATCCTCTAGACAGCGGCAGAATTCGACTTTGTAATTAGAAGTATTAATCATCCCTATTCCGGCATTATGTACCCAAGAAGAGTAAATTTTTGTATTAGATAACATCAATTCCTTTCTTTTTTTATTCTAGCAAAGCTTTCAATGGGAAATATTGATTTACACTAACTCCTCGAAAATGTCACGGAGTTGGTGTGCAACACAAACAGTAACAAGTTGAAGAATGTGTGGATAATATGATGAGCCTTTCCTTTAAATAACCAGAGGCATATTACCTGCTACCAGCATCAATCCAGCCAACGAAGTCGACGCGGAGCAATTGATAGCGGAGCCTAAGCGGCGCCGAAGCAGCGCAGGCAGGGCCGACGCGGGCACAAGCATTGCTGCAGGCGGAGGAGCGGAGCGGCGGTTTTTTTTAAAATAGAAGTACTGAAGAATAGGGACGTAATTCCCCCATACTTAAGAACACGAGATCATTCGGTGTTACCGTTGATGTAGCAACAACAAGCTCCGACAGAAAAGGGCCATAACTTCGTCAGATTTCGGGGAAGGGCGCGGTGGGCGGCCCGAGGAGGTACTGGAACAGCTGGGTTATGCAGGTTGGAGGGGAGCAACGGGGCGGGGCCCTCATTAATGTAATTAATCTTTTTATTCAAACTCACGTGAATTTGCGTCAGAACTTATGGAAATTATCAAATTTTACAACAGATGGAACGGCATGTTATATCCCCGAAGACAACAGTTAATAGTACGTCACTTACAATTAGATAACAAAGGCAGATTATTCCGTGCCGCAGTTCATGGGCCTCAGAGTCGGCGTTGGTGAAACGGCATTGCAGACTGCGGGCGAGTTGAGATTCCACGAAGTCCAGCATAGCGCGAGCGGGGGCTCTGGGAAAGCGGAAAGGGTGAAAGATGGAAGCGGGGTGATGGACGTCGTATTAATGCAACATTTTTTTTTGTTTTTTAGAAATTCATAATAACTTTTGCGAAAGTTCAACTAAATAACACCACAGTTTGCGACAAATTTAAAACGATAGTATTCGTAAATTTTCTCATGGAAGGGGAGAGATTCTCATTCCCTTGATTCGTCACTAGAATCAATGGCTCTGAAGTGTTTGCTGCCGCTGCCAAATCAACCAACAAAATGATTTCAGGTGGAACGGCGGAGGCGTCAGATTCAGAGCAGACAAACCCTACAGCAGGAAGAAATGGCGACCGAGCGAAGAGGTCTCTGGAGGGGTGAGAAGGCGTCACGTTGAAAGCGATATTGCTCACAAATATTCAAAGAAAGTGAAGCAAATCTTGCTGTTCTGAATAGCACCAGTTTATCTGGTGAAATCTGAGGCGGAAACTGCGACCGGAGCGTGGTCGAGGAGGATTCGGCGAAGGCCATGGCGGCGCGAGCGGAGGCACTGGAGCAGGTGGAGGCGGCGGCGGAACGGGGAGGGGCGAGGGGGGCGGGGCCGCTTTAATTGGGTGGGCGGGAGGGGGGCGTGTTGTTTTGGGCGCGCGTCACAAGTAGGCCGACGCGGTGCTGCGCGCTCCCAGTTGGAGGCGCGCGAGTTTCGTTAGGCGCCGCAGGAGCCCCCCCCCCCCCCCCCCCCCCCCCGCATTGGTCTCGATTTCTATTGCTACACGAAGCACACTGGCCAGCCACACCAAGCCACAAGGCGCGCAATGCAGACTCGAGAGTCTGAAGTTTTTAAATATATTTTTTTAAGAAAATAAGAGACAACTTAATAAACAAATTTAATTTCAACTTTTTTATGTTGTGTGTGGGAGGTTGTGTGGTGGATAGTTCTCAAAACTTTAAAGACTATATTTACATTAAACGTGTGTCAATTTTAACAATTATTTTAAACTTCTTTTTACTTCACTTTCGTGAACTAAGAGTCGGGAGAACGTCACAAGCCATAAACTTATTATATTCATTGAAGAGATTGTTCACAAAGTTTCATATACGTTAAATTCGTTTAAAATTTAAAAACATTAATGTTGCATGATTTGACTGAATTCAGTAAAAGCTAAATAAAATCGTTTAAAAACTCGTATAATTTAATAACAGTGGTCAGTTTGACGCGAAGTAAAAAAAGGTCTTCATTTTTATACAAAGCGTTTCGAGTGCATTTCCCTCTTCTTCCTAGGGGCAATTCACCCTAAGGAAGTCTGCAGTCGAAACGCTAGCAACTATGCTTACGACGCGGCGTCTCCCAGAAAGCCAAGAATGAAAAGCGTATTGAGTTCGAACACCGTTGAATGAACTTATCTGTTCTCCACTGATAATCGCGTTTGCATATCTCATAAGTCACCTCTTGGTTTTACAAATAGCTTTACGATCAGCTTCACAGTATTAATCTTATTTAATTGATTCTGCAAACCATATGTAATTAGGAATAATGAAGCTGCTTCAGAACATAGAAATTTACCCTTTAATTCGGTTCAAAGTTTAAAAATATACAGATAAATTAAGACTATAATAATGAAATGCCCGACTCTTTGAAAAAAAAAAAAACGTTGATATAAATAATAGAGATAGGACTGTTAATTAATTATACTAGTGTAATTTTCGACTGCAATCACTTGCAACACTCTGAAAGATAATAGAAGCGTAGACGAACACAAAACAAAAATAGTTATAATACGTAAAACCTTGAAAAGATGTCAATAAAATACCTTGTGTATTCATTTTTCAAGTTTTGTTTGTAAAAATAAATGCTACTTTTCTGTTTTTATTTAGAAAACCTTCGCTCTGTGCACTTTTGGCGTACTTTCTGAACACTGTCCGCCTCCGCTTTCGATCTGGGGAAAGGCAGCTACTGGGACCGCTAACCTGAAATAATCGGTTCACGTTTTTAATTTTACGACTGCAATAACGTAAATTTGACATGTTCATCTGAATAAAAGAAGTGTTAGCCTGATACTAAAAGTTTTATTGCGCTATTAATGATCGCTGTGTGTCAGGAAGAGGAAAGTGCGAGGAAAAGTAATCAAGCGAGAAGAGCGGTGAATGAGTATTATGCTGACAAACTGGTGGAAAAAAGAAAGTGAACATAACGAGTCAAAGCATAACGAGAGGAAAATTAATGGAGTCTTGAAAGTTTCTAGATAATGGAATGGTTGCAGTCTAAATGTCTGGAATTTTGTTCATATTATACAATCTACACAACAAATTATGAATATCAAATCACAATTTTCATACACAAAACGTAAAACACGTTAGCGTACACTGTAAAACTTCAAAGAAAATAATGATAAACTCATTTTAATTCGCAAAGGAATGATATATTAGTTTACGAAAAGATTTTTACTAATGATTTTTTTATGAAAATTACTAATGATTTTTTACGGATGTGACATTAGAACTAATCTTTTCCTTAATTACTTTTTACAGGAACAGATATTCCAAATATTCATTTAAATCTTCCCAACAGGAACAGTATGTTCCAGGAAGCGTGTTTCTAAATACTTCAGTATGCCCTCTGTGATGCTTGTGCGAAGTACCATGAATTGCAAAGTTACAAGTTCCATTCTACTTGCATCATACCAAACTGGTAACAAACTTGCACAATCACGCTTCAACATTGACATCTGCAAAACCCAAATATCTTTCTTGAATACGTTAATGATATATACAAGTTAATATTCATAGTCAAAGAAATTTTTCTACTCTTTGAACAAATGGCAGTCAACTTGTGTAATATTATTTGAAGTGAAAAATAGTACGTATCATGTACTCTTAAGTTAACATGAAGAGGATTTCCAATATCCAATCTTTCATAGCTATGCGCAAATAACCTAAAATGATTTCCTTCATAACGTAAAAGTTAATAGGCTTCTAATGGCGATCATGCTTCTGCAGGGAGTGGCATTAAATATGCAAATAAACCACATGCGCAATAAACCGAGGGCCACTATGCAAAGCTGGGCAGGCTCCGTCTGGGATCTCGGCTGGCACAAGCAGCGCTATCGTGCACCCACGACTTCCGCCCATCAAACACATCGAAGGCTCAACGGCGGGTGAGCAAGGACCACGCGCGGAACAATGACATTGGTTTTTAACACGTTCGTGCATGTCAAGGATGATGAAACAGCTTCTGATTATCACTGAAATGTTATTTCAAGTACCCGCGTAAAGAGTAAGAACGCTAGAATACAAACATTTAACAAATTCTTTGGATACCATGAAATAGAACCAGTCAGGGAATACTGTAAAAATAGGCTGTAAATTTTCAAATACAAGTAAAAGGGAAAGTTGTCGTTCATTTTCTAAATTTTCTGAAGATATTCGTTCCCACCTATCCAACCTGGTTCACAATCTGTATCATTTGAGAGGAGTCAAAAAGGACACACGTGTCAATATTTTTAGCTAACTACAACTCGAACTCTTCTAATAGTTTCATGTATTTTGAATGCTAATTTTCCTTCACTATTGTCTTATTTCACACAATGACACTGTATTTCAACTATTTGATAAAACAGCTTACATTTATCCATTTTTTAGACAATACATCACACGCATAGTTGTATCTAAACATACCTTCTCGTCATCGATGGTAAATACAACTCTATTGCAGGGTCCCTTGATTACAGTTCAAATTCTACTAGTTCCAGTGGTTTGCAATTTGATTGTTATAATAATATTATTAATATATTGTTATTATTTTATTAATTGAATGTTCATTATATTTGATTATCGTTTTTAAAGAGCGCGGAGTCATTGTAAAAACAGTATTTTAAAAATATAAATAAAACAATTTTTAACAAAATGAAACAAACACAGAATTTGTTAGTGGTAATATGCTTAAAGTATATTACCTTCAGACTGCAAGTTTTAATTTATAAACAAAATTGAAAATAAAACACATAAACAATACAATTTTACGACTGCACTAAAACTAATTATTTTACAAGCTTCAAAGGTTTTAACTCAGTGACAACGTAAAAATGTATATTTATAAATACGTAAATAATAATAATACTTTTCAATAAATCATGTGTGCAAAAGCATACAGTCCTTGTTTAAAAAAATAGTTGTAATCCAGAGTGCGAGGCGAGAGATGGCATGCCTTCCGCTCTGGAGCTGTCTTTGCAAAAGTCATCGGTCAACGGCGGTTTCTCAGGGCAGGGGAGGGAGGAACGCCCTGCTCACTTATATTCTTCGTCTGGAAGCATTTACTAAGTAAAATATTTACTCTAATGTTTGACGCAAAGTGAACAATTGTCAAGTTGATAATTACGAGGAAATTTATAACTATAGTTTTTAACTTACGTGTGGTTTTTAGATATGTGAAAACAATCGCAATGAATCAGACTCGCTCTGAGGCGGAAATCTCAGCGTTTCCTTCTCTCGCGTGTCAATCACCCAATATTTCTCAGCGCTCTATACGGCGAACAAAGGAAACGTTTTTTGAAGGAGCTATTCGGAAGTAGGAGAGAATATCCTCCCTTGAACAGACATCTAAATTGTATTGGTTTCTCTTTGAACCAGGAGTACGCGCCAAGGGCGGTGCATCATTTAATACTTGTAGGCAAGGATCAGACCAAGGGTCAGACGCAGGAAGAGCAGCTGAACGGTGTCATCTTGCAATCTGGACTGTCACTGCCCTTAGGGGGCCTGCGACATGACAGGCGAAATGTCGGCCTGTCAGCCAACGACGCGGCCTCACCCGGGCAGCCAAGAAGTCAATTTATGCAGACGGAAGCTATGGGAAACCCAAAGTGTATACTACGATTAAAACAAGAGTATCCCTTCAAGTTTAGTAGCTGTAAAGGAGGAGGCTGTCATCCAATCGGGAGCTGCAATACCAAAAATGTAAGTCGTAGCGGAGCTGGTAATTGGATGACAGTTCGTTCAATGACCTAGAAGGAACACTGTTTCAATCGGAGCACAGCCCCTTTTTCACTTATCTATCGCAAGCCGACACCTGTAATCCAATTCCTTGTATGTTGAATACAAAGCCCTAGATGCAATTTGCTTCTTTCCGCTTCTGAAGACATGCACGAGCCGCCACTGCCATCGGTAGCAGCGCAGCCAGGGCGACTGCACCGCCGCCCCGCCCTCCCCGCCCTCGGGCGCTGCGCCGGGGCCATTTCACTTTCTTTCCGCGTCGGTGGCCGAGCGGTGCGGCGGTGGGCGGTGGGGCGGGACGGGCCGTGTGCGGTGGGTCAGTGGCGGTGGCGGGGGACGGTGGGCCCACGCGGCGCGTGAAGGCGCCTACAGCAGCGCGCGCCGCTGCCGCTTGCGTCCCCCCCCCCCCCCCCGCGGAACAGCAGTGCGGCGGTTCGCAATGAACGACGGGAAGAGGAGCTACATTTCAGAGATAATTTTACGTCATATCTTAAACATAATACCATACATTTTATAATGTGCGCATGTTCCACATCTGGACCCTGTGGAACAATTTCAATGATCGCAAATTTTAGTGACAAAGAAAAACAATACATTTTGAATCACGAATCCCCAGTAAGTTTGGAATATAAAAAAAAACAATAAGGCTTGTCTGGAAAGTCGAGATTAATAAGGCGGAAGGGCAGTATCTGCCTCGTTCCTGAAAGGTCGCGGTTTCGAATCCTGCACGGGGCATGGATGATTGTTGTCTTTCGTGCACAGTACCACAATATTCAGGATCAAACTACAGAGAGCCCCCATAAGTAAAATGTAGAACAACTTCACGCAACACAAATCACAAACTTTCCAATTCTCAAGGATAATTTCAGAGTCTATTTCTTGCTTCTTGTTTTATTCATTGAATAACGGTTAAACATTTTCGCTCTGATTATTAGAATTATCCAATGAACCCAAGGAAAACAGTAGCAATTAGTGCGTTAGAATTACTTCCCGTCTTTCAATTTGTACTTGTAGTAAGAAGATGCTCGTCATTAATTTCCTGATAATCTGTTCCTGATTTTTAACTAGTCACAGATGTTGTAACCGCTAATACAGAGCACAGTACATTTGCAGATGTCACAACAGTACTTCTCACTCCATGGTTCAAACCCAAAAAATGATTGGTTGTATGTACATCAAGAGGTGAAAGATTAAGATATTTTAGTCAACCATTTTTCATTCTATCTAAATTGGAAGGTATATGATAGTGTTAAAATTCGAATACGGTTAAAAATAACGAAACAATAAAAACGTCACAATCAAATTTCTTGAGTCAAGTACTCCATTCATCTAATATATAAAAGAGCGAGTTTGTATGTTTCCGTGTGTCACAACAACTTTAGCACCACCGAAGGGATTGCTCTCAAATTTGTGCCGCATACTTTTGAGCGGCGAAGAAAAAAAAGTGATGGCAGTTAAAATCGTTAACTCAAACGTTTGCCATGCGAAGCAGGTACTTGGGAGCCTTCGTCAAGGGAAAGCTAGCCAGGGGCGCGAGGATTTCCCCTCAAGTACACAATAATTCGACGGGAGATTTTCACAAATTAATTCTAGCATTAATTTTTCCGAAAAACATCTTTCTATGTACTCTAGATGTGTACGCTACTAAATTTCCTTTAATGCAAGATTCTAAACGCTGCGCACAGTTCATAAGGTATTTTATATACTCTGCTTCTCAAAGACTAAGAAAGACCAACGAGTGGGTTAGTGGGAATTCGGGAGCCTCTGACCAATGAAAAACGGAGAGTTTCTCCTCAATCACCGAATTAGCTGGAAGGCGTCGTCGTCGGGAAGGCTTTCGCTTTCAATTCGCTTTGAATTAGGTGCCAATTCGACTTTTCGAAGAAATACTCCTTTCCAAAAGATTTAGATTTGCAGACCCGGAAGACCCTGTACCTACAATATTAAACTCAAGGAACAATTTTTTCCAAACTGTATATACACTAGACAATTTATTTTTTACAACACTTTCTTGGCTGTATTTAAATGTATCATAGAATTTTCAAGAAATTTTAATTTTTGTTGTAGGTGTGAATTTTTAAAAGTGTAGATATTCACACCCATATTTGTATTATTGTCAAGTACATAATTTGTTTAAATAATAAGATGTAATAAAATGTTCTGGTAAATGTTAGTAATGTTCTGGTAAATGTTAGTAGTGAGAAATACCTAAAAGATTAAAGCCTCTATCTCTTCATAGTTTAGAAAATATTGTTACTTATACCAAAAAACAAACTAACGGGAATCTGGCTTAAAAGTTTGCTATGTACTTCTAAAGCAGTTTAAGTCAATATGATGAATTTTCAGTCACCCAACATTTACTTTTTCAGTTTCTTTTTTCACTGATATCATAGTAAGTCACACTTGCTTTTCAACTTTCTACCCTAGTTTTCTTATTTCTCTCATTCTAGGGTAAACAATGTTGGAGCTAATTTCAAATCGGTACCCACGCTTAGCAAGGTATACGCGCAGCATATTATTTAATTTAAAAAATACTTAGAAACACTGTTTCAAACAAATGTCTTCTCACAAATTTTCGTGAAACATATTACTGAATAAAGATTCAACTTACAATTATTCATCATTTGTCGGTCACAATTAGAACGTTATTCATTCAGCAAGTACAACCAAGAAGATATTTCTATACATGTGTGTTCCGAAATGAGTCAATTTATTAGTGTTTTTAGATCTTCCTTTTTTCTTCGAAAATAAGTTCTGCAACTTGGTTGTTGCCGATGATAAAGTGCAGCAAGTATTTACGTCGGCGGCTGCGAATGTCAAGGAGAAGAGATTAATTTGCTTGATTCTGCTGAAGATTGCGCCATTCACTCTGGCGGTGGTGGAATGGGTTCGAGGGAGCAAGCTAGTCACCCTGCAACGCAACCGCCTCCGAACGACTGAGCCTCTCCCGAAAGGCCCGTGACGAAAGTTGACCTGCAACGTCGCACCGGATGCCACAAGTTAACACTTCTTAGGCAGCTATTTGATGAAAAACGAAGATTCACAAAGACATTGATGATCTTAGCGAGCCACAAACTGTCGTTCAGCTGGCGTTACTCTACTCAATTATCGGTGGATTTGAAATGGAGACGAACTCGAACCTTTGGTAACATTCTCACATCTCCGACTCCGCTCCAATAGGTCTTGATTACAACATGATCCACCTCTCCCAGGAAACACGGATGGGAGCGATGAAAGAGGCGCTCTAGAGCATAGGCGTCCGCCCGACTGCTTTCAACAAGGCGGCAAAAAGCGAGGAAGGGACCTGTTAGTCCGCTCGGGGCACTCATTAGAATTCCTCGCGCGACCGCTCAATTCGCTTCTTTCTGCGGATGCCTCGCCCATTCGAACGGATGTTGGCGAAATTGCTGAGTACACACGTCGATGTCCTCGGAGGAGGATGGTTAATTGCTGACCTCGGCGTATTGGATGTGACGTCATCGGCCACGCCTGTCGTTTAATACCGTTGCTGATTATGATCAAATGTATGCACCTTCATGCACGCACACGCCAGCCGAGGCAATGTATGTTGACAGAGTCATCATGGTTAGAATCTCTAGAGACGTGCAATACGGGATGTGAAAATTAAATACGGCACTTTGGAACCATTTTAGAGATGCACAAATGCTAAATACAAATTTTATTTGATATTGCAGATATTGAAAATCATTCCACGTAAGAAAGTAGCTTATAAAATAAACTCACCTGTTAAAGGCTGATTAAACTGCGTATGGCACAATGTCTCAGTTTCAGGCAAATTTTAAATTGACATTTGGTTCCAAGTAGTACGTACTACCCATATTGTTAATTCCTTATCATTAATCCATTAAGCAAGGAATGTGATTTATAATCGTTTGGATAGACCGAAAGGTAAATATTGCCGTATAAGGTTGACGAAAATGAGATTTGTAAACGACGAACTTTAATTTGAAACAGTATATACACTGCCAATTACTTTATTTGACAGTTCAAATTTCAAGATTTATTACAATTTTTAGAAAGCTTTCACCGGAATGAATATGCGTTTAATGTACTCAGAACACAAAGTGAACCACTTCAAAGGAATTTAAGCAACACAAATTCTTGAAGAAATACTTTCTTGGAAAAGTTTGATGAACTCGGAAAGCGTATTTTATACAAGTTCAACGCATAGATTGTTTATCCCTAAAACAAATGCAGCAGAGTGCCACTGCCCAGAAGTATGACGGAAGTACTTTCGAGCGACTAACAATGGCCAGTGTCCACACCTGCAGTGAATTCGTTTGCAAAGTTAAAGTGTAGCATACTCAAGGCATCGAAAATAGTGCATTCTTTAGAAAAGAACTGTTTTGCGCTCTTAAAATGTTTACAAAAATGTCATTTATGTTTGTTCACCTACATTACTTTACGCGTAAGATCCATTTCTCATGTACTTTCAACAAACAAATTAACAGTTACTTAGGTCCATCGGCTTTGCCAGCTTTAAAATTCGTTTTGCAATCATTATTAGCTTCACGTCCCTCAGTTGCGATCACTTTACAGATAAGAAAAAATATCCTCCTCGGACTCGTGTAAAACACTTTTTACTCGCCCCCTTCGCGACATATTTCTGAGAACGCTATCACCATGACGCCTCCAAGCGTTTCTTCGCAAGCAACAGAAAGTGCGCGGAGCTCGGAAGGCGTCCCGAAGCTCAGGAAGCGCAGGGCGGCGCGCGCCTTCTAGCAGAGGCCGCGAAGTTCGTCGAGCGCCCAGCACGCGGTTGCGGCATTCCCCTGGGCCGGCCGTTTCCTGCTCCTCGGCCGTTGGCGCGCCCGAATGGCTGACGTAAGAATGTCGCGCGCCCGCGGGCCACGCCCCCTTCCACGAGGCGCAAAACGCAGCCCGAGGCCTCGGGACGTTGGAGGAGCCGCGGAGAAAGGGAAAACGGATCCCGAGAGGGACGAATTCCAGGAATGCGTGAGATTAAATGTTTGGGGGAAAACATTTGTGTCGTAAATGAGTATTTGTTTTCATTCCAATGTTTCAAAAGTCTTAAAATAAATAAATTTTGCGGAATGTAAATATATCTTTTTGTTATTAAAATTTCTCTGCCGAATTTTTTAAAATTATTTTCTCCTATCGATAATTCAATAGAGGACCTATTACATTTCAATACATTAAACTACAAGAATTGAAAAATATCAAAATTAGTACTATTAATGCGAGATATGTACATACATTCATATAATATTAAAATCGATTACTCTAGTCGTCAACGTTACGCGACCACAATATTTTAACTCAAAAAGTATCTCTTAGTTTCTCGCAATTATTTTAGAAGTAATTCTATCCAAGTAAATTATTTTATTCTATAGTTGTAGTTAATAGAATCAAGGGAAATACCTTGCTTTGCAAAAAAAGGGAAATCGCGTGAATCAGCTTTAATTTTTTCCTTCGACTGTAAAAATTAGACCATTCAAAATGTTTCTGCATCCACTCGAGATTAGAGTCTTAACAGAAATGGCAAATCGTAAATAATACGAGTTATTTAGAATTATACTGCATCTGCTCCGAGCATTCATAAAAGGTAAACTGTGCATTTCATTTTCAAAACGAGTAAATGACTACAATCTGAATGGCAGAATAATGATCTACATTCCATCACTTTTCTTAAGTATCGAGTATGATGGATGTGTTTCAGTGATACCCTACCATTACCCCGATCACTACCATAGATCACAATCGGTGACGCTGTCGCGGTCCAATTAGAGGCGCAGCATTGACCGCCCTCGCCGAGGAGCGACCTCCGCGCCCTCCCATCGATTCCCACCGATCGACTATTCGCTGGTCGCTCCTCCAGCGCGAGATGCGTCTGCCCTCTGTGCGGGAGCGAGTGGCGTCGCGGCCGGCGCTGCCTTCGGAATGGGCTCCGGCCTCCCCTCCGCCCCGCGCAACGCATTGCCTCGGCCTCCTGCGCAGTCAGCTCCGACCTCCGCATCGACTTCTTCAGCCGGTCGCAGCCGCCCCTATCAACACGCTCACTTCGCGACGGCATATCCTCCGACCAGCTTCTGCCGCTGCATCCATCGCCATGACGCGACGCACAGTCGGAACGAATCAAATACTTTAACTCACTCCTACAATACATTTTTGGGTGTCATTTATTACGCCTTAATAAAACCCTTTCTAAGAAAATACCGTTTCACTAATTGATATTAAATAGGGAAAAATCAGAAAAAGGTTTCCGCTGCAATTGGTTATGGATCACATAGATCATTTTGTAACAGGTGTGATAAATCAAGCGATAAACGGAAGAGGATGGGCAGTTTGAAAAGAGTACTCACTGTCGTTACAATTTGGGGCAACATCCATTACCTCGTTTACAAAGAAAACCGTTGCGCAAAAAGCTCTAATCGCATGAGACGCTAAATAGTCTCATTGTGCACTAACGTTCAATTAACTTTTATACTGTTTATAGGAACCAAAGAACAGACCCGTCCGAGGTCACTAAAGCGGGAAGTTAACGATCGAAAGGCCACGAGCTCTAGACCCGGGTTGAGCATTGAATGTGTGTTTGTTGAATCATCTTCAGTGATTGTAAGCAGTATAATACTTGTCTATCGCCTCATTTCCGTTTCCTGTCCTGTCCTGTCCTGTGCGCCCCGCTCCCATGAAGTACCTGCGCCGCCGACGCCTCCCAGAGCACTGCGCTGCCTGGGCCGCTCCTCTGGCTCCCTTGGCGACACGCGCCTACAGCCAACCCCGCTCTTCCGGCCCTTCCTCCGCCTCCTCCGCCCCGCGCCCTCCTACTCCGTTTGTGTGGCCTCTTCGTCCCCTCCTTAACATCCCCGCCCTCTTCTTCCTCATTCTACTTCGCCTCCATGTCTCCTCCTCTTTCCTCTCCCCCTTCACTCTGTCATCTCCTCCTCCTCCTTCGCCTCCGCGTCCTTTTCCTCCTCCAGTTCCTTCGATCCCACGCGCTCCTTCTCCGCCACCACCTCCTCACCCTCCGCATGTGCGACCTCCTCCTTCTCCCCTCCTACCCCACCCCTCCTTCCTCGCATCCTCTTCCTCCGCCTCCGCGCTCTTCTCCTGCGTCGTCCCTACACCTTCCCCTTTACCTATACGGGGTCCGAAAGAAGAGTTGAGCGGGCATTTCAAATCATCTTTTGAACAAAATGCTCTTCTGTCTTCAACTATCTCCAATACTCCCGTTAGCTCTATAATTTTGTACTGCAATAAATATCTGAAATTGAGCTTCATTCGAAGTCGTATTGATGACTTTATTGTATTTTATAATCTACCAAATTTATTGCGCTGAATTGTTACTATATAATTTACTATATAATAAAAATACTACCTGAAGAAACAATGATGTTGAATCCCCGCAAAACAGTTCCTCAGTAAAAAGTTTAGCTCTAGAACTGAGGGGTATTGACGAAGATAGAATGGGACTGGAGAGTGAATCACGAACACTATGGTGACTTCAACGCTTGCAACAGTTCCTTCGAAAAGGGTTTATCAAATAATAAAAATGAAATATTAAACTATTGTATACGAACAATCTAGCAGAAGAGTAGATTCGTACATCTATAGAAGAACATTATTTGCATTCTGTAATCTGTAATTGTCCTACTGTCTTAGGACAGTACTTGTGCCTGCCAGTGCGGCTTCCCTTTAACCGCGCCCCTGATGGCAGTGGTTTTGCTCTGTGGGCCGAGGGATGAAGGGGGGGGTTGGGGGAACGGGGTGGGGTGGAGGAGAGGGGGCTGGGCGTGGGCGCGAGAAGGCGCAGGAGGTGCGGCCGACGCCACGCACTTGGACGCGGGGCCGGCTTCGGGGCAGGTGCCCGGCCCAGGGGGGGGGGGGTTGGGGGGGGGCCCCGGGGGGGCCCCCGGCCGGGGGAGGGGGGGGCGGGGTGGGGCGTGGCGGCGCCCACAGTCGTGACGTCGCGCCTTTTGTCATTTCCGCCGCCGCCGCCGCCTCCTCCCCTCGGAAGCTCCTCCGCGCGTGCCCGGAATTTGATTAATTGCACGCGAACACCTGCGCCCCACAGTCACACGGCGGCGGACAAAGATTTGACTATCAGCAAGACCAAAAGGAACACGCTGGACGAAAAACGAGTTAAGTTTGGTTTCTTTTTAGAATTTACAATACGAATCATGTAAACAATAATACAGACATATTATATTACAATGTTTCAAAACCAAGCATGAGGAACTAATTATTAGTCATATTCCTAAATTACACGCATGTAATGCAAAAATGATAACGAAGAGAATTTAATTCCATTAGTATCTATTTTTCTGTCATATAAAATGTTATAAGGAAGATAATTAAAGAACAATTATTATAGTTTAAGTAATTTATAAAAAATGATAATAAACCAAGACATGACAAGAGTTCATTATAATTCTAAAGCAGGCGTAAAGAAAAAAAAAGAAGGAAGAAATAATAAAGGAAGGAAGGGAAGAAGTATGAATGAATAAAAGGAAGAACGATAGAAATGTCCCCGAAAAATTCTGAGCTAACATTAATGAAGGAGGTGAATTTATTTCTAAGAATTAGTGTTGCTTACACATCCAACTATGTAGTACTAACTTATAAACTTATCTACGTGAATATTTTATTTGGCAAATGTCTTGTGCGTAAGTGCTAACAACTGTAGTGATACTCTGACATGATGACATCATTTTTCTTCCGCTGCAGTTCCCAACTTCTTACCCAACCTGTAGACGAAGCTGGAAGTATACTTCTGAACTCGACCACAAAGACAGAGAGGAACAACAAAATAAACATTGATTTGTAATAGTGAACCCTTTCAAACAAACGCGTTTCTAGCAAAAGATGGTACGCCTCATTAAACAAAAGACTTCTTTGTATAGTCTCCCCCCTCTCTCTCTTCTCGCTTGCAAGTCCGTGGTCAACCTGCCGTCCCCACGCAGCCCAGCCCAGCCACGATGCGGTAGCGGAGAAAAAGCACCGCATTTGCAACGAAGCCAGCGAGCGTCGCCGTTCTCTGCAACAGGCGGGGGGGGGGGGCGACAATGCCCGCATTTGATGGCAAGAGGAAGTTGTCCATCTCGGTGCGCGGCGCTCACGCAAGTCGATTCGCCGCTCTCGCTCGTAAACTCTGAGTTGCGGCCGACCGGCAGCAATGACAGCAGCTCCCCGCGTCGGACAGTGCTTGAGAGCGTACAATGGGGTCTGCTTGATTGTAATTAAAATTAAATAAAAATTCAAGGTAATGAAGAAATTCTAGAAAACAGCATATATAAGCATAAAAAATATGTTTGTTGAAGATGACTACTGAATTAATGTTTGTGAGTGTGTTTGACGAGAGAGAAAATCATTTCCAATTAATGTACATTAGAGTACAGCGTACTCACTTTGGGAAAGTACATATATTCCGGTAGTCTTTGATGGCAAAACAATGTCAGTGTTTACCACAGCCACATTCTATAGCACGAGTTTCGGAAGAACGTCTCGCACTCTAAGGAATGTTGACTCCAGATTTCCTCGATAAGTGCCCAAACGGGGATACAGTTTTCCTTATGTTTTACAGACAACAAATTCTTCAGAGAAGAGCCATTTATCACAAGCTTTAGAGAACCTCTTAAAGCTTCATTTCCTGAGCGCCTCGATAACTCCTTTTTTTATTTATTTCCTCCTATTCGGCATTGCTGCCTTTCAGGGGTGTTAACATTTTACAAAATAATGCTTTGTCATTCGTTCTCACGCTAATTGTTGTGAATGTTACAGGCTGTGTTCAATATATAATTTTGAAAATTGATTTGATGTGAATTTACATAACTCATTAGCACTAGAAACGTTCTCCGAGTCAGTTTCCCATTCTTCACGGACCAGGGAATTTCTACAAAACGATTTGCTCATTGAACCGTCTTCCAGCCCAGTAATCACTGCAATAATCTAAGAGAACGAAATGTAATCCACTTCTTCTGCATCTTGCAAATAAATGCAGGACTATAAGACAATAATCGGAATCACGAATATTGAATCGAACTTCAATCGAATCACGAACGTTCCCAGAACACGGGAAGCGGTGGAGAATCTCTTGCCCACCTCCGATGGTCGCCGCGAAAGCGAGTATCGCGCGCGGTCTGCAATTGCCCGCCCGCTCCGATAGCGCCCTCTTTCTCCCTCCGCGCCGCTGCGCCTCCGACGGCTTCTCTCTGTAATTGCGGCTCGCGGCGCTTCCGAGAACGCCTTCGCCTCAGCCGCCGCCCGCAACATTCCTGCCTTGGCCCACTGGGCGGCCCACGCAGAATCCGCTCCCGCCCCGCCACCCGATGTCTTCGCTGGCGGGAATCCGCACCTTCTGCACGCCTTTTCATTACTGCTCTTGCAATCCCAATCGCCTTTGCAAATTATCACCTACTCCTTCGGTTACGCTCATAGTCAATTCCACTTGTGTTATTTATTATCGCTGGAATAGAAGTCAACGCCACTGTTATCACGTCTCCCCCCTCTCTCACACTCACACATCAGTCGTAAGTCGCGCAATCTGACGGAACTACTGAAACTTCTAATTTCATTTGGCTCTACATTTTACACTGTCCGTCATAACGAATTCGTTCGTCGGATAGACTCCACTCACTGGAATTTCAAACATTTCTGAAACAATGCATCAAGCGGAATCTTTCTACAGTCTCCATCACCTCTGTCGATTACCTTTCTTTGATGATTGTGTTCTTACAGACAGAGAATTCATCGCTGTCAGTTCCGACACTTCTATTGATTTGCTTCCAAGTTAAACTGTGTTCACAGACTGAGCATCTAAAATCGTAAACTTCCACACATCCCACTCGCTATCACACGTAGATACTCTCCCCACAGGTTTTCCGCTGCGACTCTCTTTTCTTACGCTGTCAGCATCAGTAAATCACTTGGTGCAGAAATGGAATCAACGTACATCTAATTACATTGATAGTAACACTTTCAAATTAAGTAATCTTCACCAAAAATTACAAAGGTATCTATCGCGTACCCAGGCAATAATGAAAGCAAGGTGAAAACGGTAGATCTGCCGGGCAACACGTCGCAAACTCGTCTCGGCCACCACAAATTCCAGCGCCTTCCACCTCCACCGCATGGGCAGGCCACGAAGCCCGTTACGCAGACGGGGGCGGTCCACGCTTCTGCTCTGCAGGGCTCGGAATACGAGGTATCATTAACGAAAAGTACGTACTCCACACTTTTGCGAATCGCGACCGACAATGCGTTCAGTGATGTCGTAGCCTTCCGCGGAGAGATTCATGAGAATGTTGTAAGGTGTCTGGGAGGCGCAACAGAATTCCATTCATCCAATAGAGTTAGGACGATGTGATCAATTCAACAACCCTTTTATTTAAATCCTATCAAATTTCTGTATTAAATATTTTACAGTCTGTTTTATGCGGAACTAGAGCAATAAATGCAATGCATACTCGAAGATTTCATTAAGGCTAAATGTCCCGACACTAGTACAATTTGTAGCCACCACATGGCAGCACCAAAATAAGTAAAATTTACTTTACCGATAACGTCTGAACCAATGGTCCGATTTTTGATTTGTAAACGGCTTTTGACGCCTTTTTAAAATAGATTTTACGCTACGATGACCCTTTTCCAAAAATCTAACAAAAACGGGAATTTGAAATTAGTTCTCAAACTTCCAAGAACAAATTTAAAAAGCCTGTGGCCTTATAGCGCGATGGCGACAAGCTTCTTGAATCCAACTCCGTGACAATCATGCAAATCGGACGGATAGGAGCGTCGTAAAGTGAAATTTACGAAAACACCTCGCCCCCCCACTTACTCTTCTGCGCCGTTGCGTCACCCACCCGCCCGTTGTGGGCCCTCTGTCAGCGCGGTGGCACAGCCAGGACCGGCGGTTAAAGCGGTGCCACGTCTAAGATTAATTTTTAGCTCTGCAAATAATTCAGCATTCAAAAAAATAACAGTATCCTTTTTCAGCTTTATGGGCACTGACGTGCGATGACGCAGTTATGCTCGTAATAACAAATAACAGAGTTGACACCCTTATGATCATCTTCTCCTCTACTCCACGGATGGGTTCATGACCTGCTCTGGCTTCTACCAATTTCATTTCTATAACGATCTGCCTCTGTGTCTTCTACCTCGCGTTCTACACATAAACGCTTGCTTTAGAATGCGTGTCAGTCCCATGTATCGAAGTCATTCCTCCCTTCACTCCCTGAAGTCAGAAAGATAGTATATTGCCATTGATTGCTTGAACAATTAATTTTCATCTTATGTCGTGTCGCGCTTCTGGTCTGTAGTCCTATGGCGAGAGAGACAACTCGCATAGTCGAGGCTTGCGAGCACAACCGCATGAGTGGATAAATGAGCATCATCACGAAGATTTCATTCATTATCGAATCCCGATAATTGAACTAAAAATATAGGAATATTTTGTTTCTCTACGAAAATCTCGATGTGTGTTTGTGTGTGAGAGAGAGAGAGAGTGTGTGTTATTTGCCTGTAATAGATCGAAAATGAAAACTGTAATAATTATTCACGAAATATGTAACGTAATTTCATCCATTACTTTACGAGATCAAATCATACAAAGAGAAATATCAAGATTGTAGGAAGATAAACCATGGAACTCTACAATATGCCGATGACGCAGCAATCCTGGTGCCAGCGTGATTATCCCTTCTCCCTTGCGCTAGAGCAAGCAGTATATTTTCTGGAACTTTTGGATTCTTTTCATCTAGATCTACCTCGTCTGACTGACTGACCGACCGTCGGCCTGACGGACCGACAGTCGGCCTGACGGATCGACAGTCGGCCTGACGGACGAACTGACGGACGATCAGACGGACGATCTGACGGACGAACTGACGGACGATCAGACGGACGATTAGACGGACGATCAGACGGACGATCAGACGGACGAACTGACGGACGAACTGACGGACGAACTGACGGACGAACTGACTGACGAACTGACTGACGGACGGACGAACTGACTGACGGACGGACGAACTGACGGACGGACGGACTGACGGACGGACCGACTGACGGACGGACCGACTGACGGACGGACGGACTGACGGACGGACGGACTGACGGAGGGACGGACTGACGGACGGACGGAGGGACGGACTGACGGACGGACGGACGGAGGGACGGACTTGGGGATCCCGACCCAGCCAGTCGGAATCAAGTGGGGGATCGGACCCAGGCAAGTCGAATCAATGTGGGGGGATGACCCAGCAAGTCGATCAAGTGGGGGGATCGACCCAGCAGTCTCAGGATGCCAGCAGTGTCAAGTGGGATCGACGCCAGCTAAGTCGATCAGTGGGGGATCCGGACCCAGCGTCGAAAGGATACGCCAGCAAGTCGACTCCAAGTGGGGGGATCGACCCAGCACAGTCGACTCAGTGGGGGATCGACCCCCAGCTAAGCTCGATCAACGTGGGGTATCGACCAGCAAGACTAAGTGGCGTATCCGACAGATGACAGTGGGATCGACCCATGAGACGTCGATCAAGTGGGGGATCCGGACCTCAGCAGTCGATCAGTGGGGGATCGACCCGCAAGTATCAAGGGAATCAAGTGATAGGGGGGGATCGACCACAGCAGTGATCAAAGGGGGATCGGACCCAGCCAGCTCGATCAAGGGGCGGGTGATCGACCCAGCAAGTCGATCAGTGGGGGGATCGACCCAGCAAGTCGATGCAAGTGGGGGGACTCGCCAGCAAGTCGATGCAAGTGGGGACTCACCCAGCAAGTCGATCAGTGGGGGGATCGACCACACGCAAGGGATCGATCACGCAGCATCGGTGGGCCGAATCGACCCACGCAAGTCGAATCAACCGCTGGGGGGATCGACTACAGCCAAGTCGATCAAGCTGGGGGAATGACACCAGCAAGT
>BOPP01000198.1:198641-265558 GCA_017312745.1 Gryllus bimaculatus
TTCTGTTTTAATAGTATCTCAACTCGTTCGACCGCAAGATCGATAAGTGGAGAGTCATCAGTCCGTCAGTCCGTCTCCGCTCCGTCCTCCGTCTCCCGTCTCCGCCGTCAGCCTGTCTCGTCCCCGTCCGTCTCAGTCGCTCCTCCGTCAGCTCCGTCCCCGTCGCGTACTATCGTCTCCGTCCGTCCGTCCCTCGTCGTCCGTTCCCGTCAGTCCGTCCCGTGCTCCGTCCCGTCCGTCAGTCCGTTCCCCGTCTCAGTCCTCCCTCCGTCCTCGTCGTCAGCCGTCCCGTCCGTCAGTTCCGTCTCGTCCTCCGTCCTCGGCAGTCCGGTCCTCGTCCCGTCCGTCATCGTCCCGTCCGTCGTCCGTCGTCCTACCTCGTCCTCGTCGCGTCGTCGTCCGTCCTCGTCCGGTCCGCTCAGTCGTTCTCTCCGTTCCCTCCGTCCGTCAGTTCGTTCCTCGTCCGTCTCCGTCCGTCCGTCACGTCCTCCGTCTCGTCTCCGTCCGTCGTCGTCAGTCCGTCCTCCTCAGTCCGTTCTCGTCCGTCAGCTCCGTCCCTCCGTCCGCTCGTCAGTCCCGTACCCACTTGATCGACTTGCTGGGTCGATACCCCACTTGATCGACTCTCTGGGTCGATCTCTCACTTGATCGGTTGCTGGATCGATTGCTGCACTTATGAATTATGGTTTGCTTAACAAGTATCATAGTTGGCTTATAAGGATCACGGTAGGCCAAACAAGTATCATTTGTTGGTTCAACAAGGATATTGTTTGGCTCAACAAGGATAATGATTGGCTTAACATGGATCATAGTTGGCTCAACTAGGGTCATAACTTAACAAAGAACATGGTTGGGTTAACAAGGATATATAACTTTAGTTTATCAATATAAATTGTGACACAATGTACCTCATTCTCTTGTATCTCCCAAGATAATTAATTACTCCTGGACAATCGTTTTGCTGACCGACTGACTCTTCACACTTACGCAATGAAAACACTTCATTGCGTAATCGTATACACATTAAAATTCGTGAAGTTGTTTCACTCTCTTCCACAGTTGTATTTACAATCCTAATGTTACTTGTACGTAGTGTCAGAATTTCTAGTAAATAGAAACAACCAAAAATGTTTTTTAAATAACTCCTAAAATCTAAGCTCTCTTTAGGAAATAAATAATAATTGAAAATAGTTTCTCAAGACGTCTAAATCCTTTACTGTTGGATTATATACTAGATAAATATTCCACATTCATTGTATGAGACAGAATCAACTTGGAAGAAAAAGTACTTAACTATTAAAAGAGAAAAAATACAAATTTACGAGATGTAAAACTGACGTCCAGAATATCGTATGCCAAATAACGATGAATTAAGTTTTGAATGTAGACAACAGCTAAAAAATTAAAAGCGGTTTAAAAACCGTTGTTGTCACCAAACGAGATAATTTGACCGCGTCCAATATTTAATTAAATTCGCTCGTGCACTTGAAGACAAAGGACGTGCCCCCACTGCACCGGTAGCCGATTCCAGCGACGACCTCTGCCGCGCTGCCGACGCAGAGAATCGCGTTCGAAACCGAACACTCGGCCGCGACCGCAGCGGATGCTCGTGTTCCCGGACCGCGCGTTGGGGCGTCCGCGTGCACCGCGACGCGGCGCGGCGCGGCCCCCTGGCTTTGCGGTCTCGCGCGGCGGCGGCGGCGGCGGATCGGGTTCTGCGCGGGAGCGCGCCAAACAGCGCCGCATTCGACACTCAAATTCAGCGGCAAGGAAAATGCCACTTGTTCTGGATGAATATGTCTTGGTTTCCAATACGCGTTTTATGAAATGTATTACGACGAATAATTAGGTTTTACATCTTTAAATCAAAAATGGAAAAAATAAAAAAAATAATCCATAAAAAAATAGAGCAAGAAAAATACCACAAAATCTGCACTAATTTGAAGGAGTAATTTCGAACATTTGAATTGTGGTACTATTCTTCAATAACAGTGTCTTTTACATTTAATTACGTGTATTATTACCTACGGGAATGTTAAACCGCTATCAACCAAGAATGCTATCCGCATCTAATTAATGTGCCAATCTGGGATTCTAGCGAGCTATTCCGTTGAATGTGTTTTTTTTTCTTTCTTCTTTTTTCAAATCATATCTGTCAAATCTGTAACTTCATTTAACTACTACACACTTTGACGGCCGCTTTAAAAATAACATTAAAACCATCATCTTGAATTGAATATGAAATAAAATAAACAGTAATAAATATTTCCCCGTTCCCACAAAATAATCATATATCTCTCTTAGAATATGGGGAATTTTATATGCATACTACACGGGGTGCGAAAAGTACAAAATTTATCAGTGAAATAATTTTGACATTTCTATAAATACAACTGAAGTCTTTAGCAAGTTTTAATCCCTTTATTCTAGATTATAATAATCTCTCAATTTTTTTCTGAGATGGTTCCTTACCTTCTCCCCGAACCTTTAAATGTTCTCAAAGTTCTTATACGTCAGCTATAGGCGTAAATAATTAAATGCTTTGTAATAAGTTAATTTAAAATCTCCTAAAATTGTATTAATAAATTCATCAATCTGTTTTATTAATCAAATATTTATAAATAAATAATGTTATATCTCAGTAGTTAAATCACACAAAAAGTCAATCTTTTCCAGGTTTTTCCATTTGGAAAAAACCTGTACCTCTCTACAGTAATGAACCTAGTTTATGCCCGTAACACTAGCAAACCTCTAAAGCAAGTAAAGAAACACATGAATATATACGCACACTCTGACATACAAACACATTTTAATCAGCTACTCCCCAGCAGCAAACAAACGTAATTTGCATGAGCAGAGAACACTCCATAAGCAGCCCGGACGAGGCAGCCTCATTAGAGCATGGGATCAACAGCCAAAGTCGCCGCAACCGGCTCGCCAACGCCGCTCCGTGCCATCTGTCGCTCGTGCTCCAGTCGTTCGCAGCCTCAACGTACGACACGACTTATATGTTCCTCTGGCGAAACGGGTTCATCGTTTGCCAGCGGACGACGTGAATCCTCCCCACAAGACCATACTACGCTCCTCGTGTACGCTAACTACCGAGGCAGGACGCCGGACGCTTCCAATGGACGACTGCTGTCTCAGAAAACGAAGGATGCGACGAGCAAGATGATAGGACACGATCTCGACAGTCTATAAGTGAATACCCATTCCACTCCCACAAATACGTAATCTAAACACGAGACATCTATAACCGATCGCTTCAAATAATTAAGATGCATTAACATAAGAAATAGCGAACGGATATTTCAGTCTGCTTCTTACAAGTTGGAATGTTATTTTTAATTCATTCGCTTATTTTGAATATATTTGGAAGCGGTAAATACTAGACAATTAGTGCAACCTCAAACATTAAAACACTATCTTCTGCGCAGTTCAAACACACTATCTTTCGCATCACTTTCATTCATTGCGCATGCGCAGAAGATCCATAGTGCTGTCCGTACAGGGCGTGCACAAACCCCCTATTAAAGTTTTTGCATAACTGAATACATTTTATACAACGCGTTTTGAAACATTTATTACAACGAAAATAGTGATCTCAAACGAATATTTGGATAGACCTTGCTCAAATTATAAAAGTGGTGATTTCATTAAATGTATACCATTCGCACAAATCGAAATTAAATAAGAAATAACTATGAGCAAACTCTTTCTTTTTATTTACTTCATCAAAAAAGAAAACTTTAATACGTTATTCCCTTAATTATAATTTCCACATACATGTACATATGTAGATTTTATGAAGTCGCTACATTTAGCTTTTGGGAAGGGTATTTGGACACATCAAAGAGTAAACAACAATACATTGATTTCTAAAGTGTAAAACGTTTTCCTATTGGAAAACGTAATCACGTATATTGTAACAAAGAATGAGAATCAGTTCAAACATGTTACCTGAGAAACTGAGTTTATGGTACTTGTGCATTCTAAAATACTTGATGAAAATCAGGTGCATGGTTCACAAGGCGGAGGGAAAGAAGGTATGCAAAGGAGGCAGAATTCTCTTAGGTGACCGAGCTGCAAATGGGGCAATGAAGAATGCGTGAATCGTTTCAATAGGGAGCTCGATTGTAGTGTGTTGGGACCAAAATGTAACTCTGAGGTGCTCTTTGTGGTCGGGTTTGATGTTTGTCTCCGAACTTGCTCCATACAACGGGTATTTTGATAAACATCTAAGGAAACAAATTTTTAGAAAAAAATAGGTATGCTTAATTTATAGAAACAAGTCACGCGTTTTCTTCAGATTTTTAACACACGCTAATGTTTAAAAAAAATGGTAATGACTAAGTTAGCGAGTCCATTTTGATTTCCATGAAATTGTGTCTCTTTTACTTGGCGACACTTGGCAAATGTGTGATGTTACAATTTCCAATGAATTTTCAACAAAAAATTGTCAACTTTTAAACATTTTTCAATTTCAGTGCACACAACGATACAGTATAGTACACAAATAAGTGCGCCAGATTTTTCTGAATTTACATAATGACTTAATTTGTAGCTGCGTGCAGAGTGTATCTTTTTGAAGGTAAAACATTTTCTTAGAACCTGTAAAATTGAACAAGCGTACAAAATGATTCGTCAAGAAAATGCGACACTTCGTGCTTCTTTTCTGGACGGATTTAAAAGCAAATGAAGGTTTAAAACCAGAGTAAACTTGGTTTAGTAATTAAGTGCTTTTAAAGTTATTTCTTTCATGTCCATTAATTATTATTCGTGTCCAATGTGAAGCAAATTACCTACGTCTGTCATAGTATTTTTGCTGTCAACGATCTCAAGTCGAAAACGTATTCTTCGGAAAATTATAAACGGTAATTCAGAAATCTCTCATGGAAAGCGGGACAAAGTTACGTAAAAATGGGCGTTTCAATAACATGGCATAAAATATAACGTTAGAGATGGAAACTCAACGCGACGCCCAGCACGGGAGTGTGTATAAATTAAATTTTCGGTATGATATCAAATTTAATTCATAATATTCTTGTACATACATTGCCACATTAAAGTATTTCAGATGTAATAAAATTTCACCATTTAAAACTATAGTATAAACAACGGTATTATTATTTGCAAAGAAGTTAAAAAGTAATAAGAAGAGCAGCGACAGAAGAAAACTGATGATGAGAATGAAGAAGTAGAAGAAGAAGAAGATAGGAGGACGTGACGGCATTGAGGAAACGATAAAATGAAGACAGAAAGAAAAAAACAACTCTTATTGCATTCCAGAGAAAGGCAGAAGCAGACAGAAGAAGGGCAGAATCGTTGGCCCCCTAGACCACGACCAACGTCGTCGACGTTGTCGTAGACATCGTCGTTGGTGATGATGTAGTCGGCGTTGCGTAATTGTCTTATTGTTGGTATCGTTGTCGTCGTCGTCGTCGTCGTAGACGTCGTCGTCGTCGTCGTGTCCTCGTCGTCGTTGTCATCGTTGTCGTCGCTGCTGTCTTCATGGCGCTGGTGAGCGGCGGTGGCCCTGGCTGCGCTCCGATTGTGTTTGCACTTTCCCCGGCGCAGCGCGCGTGGCGCAATGCGCCGGCGGTGAAAGGGGCAGACCCTTGCTTTGACTTGCGAGGGCACTTCCACACGCGGAAGCCACGGCCGATGACCTCAGGTCCTCCGCAGCCTCCCGGGGCAGCGACGCCACCACCTGGGTGATCCAGCAGCTATGGGGGAGCGAGCATAGCACGCGAGTGCGGGCGAAGAGAGTTACGTGTGAAGGAAGTAGTTTGGTTTCAATGCCACAATGCTCAATCGAGGATGATATGTCGGCATCTTCTACCCATTCTACATAATCTACAAATTTTCTCAAATACTTTTTAAACAAAACGTAATATTGGAAGTTCAGATGGCTAGGTATACTAGAGTCAAGCCTATTGGCAATTTCAGCATTCAAATTAAATTGTTTGAAGTTTTGATAGATTATTTTCTCCAGCTTTCCAAAATATTATACCCATACGGTATCACGTGTAGAATATTTATACGCATCTACGTTCCACATTCTGCGCTTGGATCTGATAATAAAATAACATCTCTGAAGAAACATGTGAGCTCATTGCAGTAGTTAAAGTTGTATCTCAGTCTCTAGAATGACAAGATAACTCAATGTAGAGGCCAGCAATAAGAAATTTGAGAAGAAGGAAACTTACCATATTATCCCGATATTATTCATCTAAATATGAATATGTGTAACACTTTATAATTTTTCGAGCTTTTTGATGAATTGAATCATGCTTTCATCAGGAAAGAAGGAAATGTAGAAATGTAGAAATTGAACATTTAAACGAGCATTTTTTATAGATGTGCGACAAAACGTAAAATATATTCCAAAAAAAAGATGAAATCATCTATCAGTTGAAATTCTTCAATTTCATTGTGTATTTTTATTGAACAGGTTCGAGTACTAAACATTTATGAAGTCAACCTTCCAAAAGAGATAAATCAATAGTACTGGCGGGGGTCAGTGAGAATCATTACCCACACTTTACAGTTTTTGAGATGAGCTGACCTCGATGCTTCCCGAAGAATACTCTTACTTTCCAGTAGTAGATGTTTAATTTTTTTAAAAAAACCTGAGGATAATTTTTGACTTTTTTCTTTGCTTTCCGTTGACTTACACGTGTCCGTGAAACATTAGAGAGCTGAATCTCAAAACTTCATCAGTCTGGCTTAAGATTACCTGAAATTGAATCTGAAAGTTAAAACCACAACGTGCACCCGACTGACATTGCTCAGTCTCGTATATTTCAATCAACAGTTTTCTTAAACACATACTCATTCCTTACAAGACGTCTTCTAAAGACGAATTCTACAGAGGTTTGCATTCTTCCTTATAAGAGAACTCTAAAGAGGTTTTCATCGTGTTTTGCTGATTGCTTTCTTCGAAAGCACGATGCTCAGCCCCAGTATCACAAGTTACACCTGACAAACAAGTGCTTTCGAATCGTTTTCACCACTCGAACGTAAGAAGGGTTCCGTTCATTACCCTTAACGACGTACAAACGGCCTTTTTCCGCTCGAGGAAAGCGCAGCCCGCTAGTGCAAACGTTCCTGGCGGAGCCACCCCTTCGGTGCGTGGCCCCACGTCGCCGACACTTTCTCGCATGCCGCCGAGCGCGCAGGAGGCGGCGTCCAGGCCGACGACTTGAGGTGGTGGCGGCGGCGGAGGCGGAGGCGGCGGCGCGAGGGGAGTGGGCGAAGGAAGGTCGCACCCAAAACGGAAGAGCCAGCGAGGTGGTGCGGTGTCATTAGGAAGTTCGGGAAAGGTGCGCGGCCTTGGAAACTTTCTCTTTCGCTTTACCTCTCTCAACATGACCGAAAGTGAAGTGAAAACTCAAAGAAAATCTTCAAACAAAAAAAATTGTCGTCAGAAAGTGTTGAAATATGGCAAACGAAAACGCGGTAACTCTATAAAAAAGGTTGATTAGTGAAAAAAATGTAAAATATTTGTGTGACAGGACGAAAACAATTTTGAAAGTGATGTGCGTACTACATTTAAAAACGTGTAGAAGAGCTGAAAAGTAAAAACGACGTGCATCTGTTAAGAAGTGCTTTAAATTGCCGGGAAATATTGAGATATACAAGAGACGTACTTTCCCTCTCTTTCGTGAAAAACATATTAGAACAATTGAATGTCACAAAAATTAGTTTAAATCAATAAATGTTTGGACTGCAGAATCCATTTGTAAATGCTGAATTAAAAGGCAGGAGATGTATGCAAAGAAGTGAGCATTTTCTACATAATACATATGCTATTATCATGATCACTTTAGAGAAGAAAACAAACAGCGATTTTCAAAGAGAAGAACAATATAATTTTACTTCACACATTAAGTATTAGTAGTATTTTAATGACTTCTATTCACTCGCTATGTATTACAACAGTTTCCTCTAGCTTATGAACATTTTAATGTATTATTTGTATTAGCTTAAATTGGAAGTTACAAGTAAGCTTCGACGAAAACTAGGGTGTTCCAGATTTGATTCGCGATGGTACTAAGAAGAAAAAGACAAAAAATGCCAAGTGCATGGATAATTGGACACTAACTGATTTACTACGATAATTTCTGAAAATCAAATTAGTGCCTTTAAAAACGATAATTCCTTCTTCATCTTTTCCTGAGAATCAGACATAGGTGTGATCTTTCTATTCCTATTTGGTCCATCTACCATTGTCTAGAACCACTCTGGCAATGTTGCGCGGATTTGAAGCCTTAACTCTAAGAAGGCTGTAGCGCCATACGAAGAAGTCCATAAAGACCAAGACCCAGAGTATCCATTTCTCATTCGGCGATGGCAGTCATATGACACGTGTGCCACAAGTGACTTGCCACGAATTTTGTGTGACTCGCGCTCACGGACGGTTGTGAACCGCGGGCGGACCACACGCGCTGTGCTTCGTGCGCGAGGAGTTTCTGCTCTTGCACTTGCGTGTGATCAACCGTTTATCGACTTGAGACCGAACATGAAAGTTTGAAAATGTATCGCCTGGGGAATGATGGGCCGTGCTTTGAAAACGTAATTTGGAATGATTGGATGATTATTTCTTGATATTTTTAATCCCTGAAAATCGGGCGATGGCTTTACTCAGAGTTTTTCTCTCTGTATTTTTGGGAGCCCTTAAAAGAAACCGACCGACAAATCAAGTTAGTAACGTCTGATTGTGGCTGAAGATTACAAAATACCAAGCTTCGATATCGAAGAGCTAGCAGTGACCAAAAAGTCACCAATGTCAATAATTAGTTGTTTTTGTATTTTAATAAATAAATATAAAAATGCAATACCCTTTTTATTAGAGATAAAAATATGATAAAATTGTGAAGATTTCTAGTTGTGACGCGGCACTTCCAACTCATAAAATTCGAAATCACTGTCATAGGCTAAACTGGTCTTAACTGCCCGAAGTATTAGACCAAGGTTGTCGTACTGGAAGCCTGCGGCGCCGTTTGTAGTGGCCCGCGAAAGGTGATTAGTTAAAAGTGAAAGCCCTTTCCATCCCTTTCGGACGAGAACATTATGCGCCTAGTGCACGAGTCAAAATCTCGTTTAATGCAAAAATAGATTAAGTTCAGATCTAGGAACTTCTAGTAAATTCAGAATCATCCCAGTGTTTTTGACTGCGTTATGCATGATATCTCATATCCCTGACCTATATAAAATATATGGTCCGCAACCATGTGAAATGTTTTAATTGTGAGCGTTGACGCCTTGGAAGTTGGACACCCCTGTACGAGTATTAGACAATAAGCGAAAGGGGCGCTTTCCCCGGAAGCCGCGATCGCGTCGGAGGAGGTTGTCAGTGGCGGTCGACGGTGGCGACGCATGCGCCACGCCACGCCACGCCACGCCACGCCACGCCACGCCACGCCACGCCACGCCACGCCACGCCACGCCTCGTGCGGCGCGGGAGGCCGTAAACAGCTTCGCTCCGGCTTTTGCCCGGCGCGCCCTCACGGCCCGACCGCAGCGCCTCTGGCGGGCGCCACTGCGCGAAACAAACGGCAGCACGGGGCGAAAGGCGCGGCGGTTTCACTCGAGGGGCTGATTTCTCTTGGCCAGGGAGTGGACTCGCCACGAGTACGCTCTAGAATCCAGAATTTCTAGGCGATCACAGTAGAGACGGCAGATTAACGCAGAAAATAAATTGCATTTTGCTTTCTAGGCAATGGTTTGCGTATTGGAAACTACTAGAAATTCTTAAATACTAGAAATTCTCTGTCAACCGAAATGAATCAAGACATTTAAACTAGTTGTTGACAGAAAATTAAAAAAAAAATTAATTATCCGTTTCCTTGGAAAATAATTAATTTACCATTAATGTATTAAACGGATGACTCCACTGTATTTCTTCAGAAAATCTTATTACTTATCAAATAGCTGACATGTAAATGTTGAAAAACCTGACGGATTGATTAACTGGGTTGTCAAGGAGCTCACTGAACGCGTCGGAGGTTGTCAGCGGCCATCTGACATTGCTTGCATTTAAAAATAGGATATTTAATTCATGTTTAGTGTCATTGTTTCTGTTACTCTCTAGTATTTTGTCTCTGTGTGATTTCAATAATCGTAAATGCAGTAGCTATTTTACAGCACACTATTGACAATTTCTACGTTCTCAATTGTCTTTCGAAATACAAGGGAAGAAGCTAAATAAAGCGCCTTTCACTATTTTCCACGAGTTTTGCTTTCAAGAGTGCGCACAATGGGCTGCTAGTTGACTTCGATGTAAAATACAGGATAATGGCCGCTTTGGCTTCCGGACAGCGTCACGCGTTGTCTCCCATAAGCGATCGCCTCCGAGTCTCCGCTTGGCTCCGTGAGCGACGGCCCGCGAACAGCTGAATGGCGACAGGCCACCCGCCGCGCCACCGTCCGACTGAATAGATTCCCCGTCGGGGCTAACGCGTCTGCTCTTTGAAGTGCCTAGTGCCTACGCTTTCTCGAGAGACCTGGGAATGCGCACTTTCATGAACGTTTTTACGTCGCCAGAGTTTACACGGCACACGCCACAGACTGGGTAGCGACAATACCTTCTATTTACCTCATAGGGACTCGCTAAAGTGGCACTACAGTTCAGACTTATCTAACAATTAGATCAGCAAGAAATGAAAAGCATTTCAAAAATCATCAATTTGTTGAGCAGCCTTTCTAGTTAAATGTAGAAATGCATTTAGAAAATAGTATATATTATAAGTAAAATCGAAAGGAAGTAATAAAGGAGCTAATAAAGGAGTGTTAATAATGTATAAGAGCAAATTCAATTCAATTCAATAGATTACATGACAGCTAGAGGGAATATAGCATTGTCTTCGACAGCGAAATATGTGGCTCCGCTCAGGATAAATAATCTTGTGCAAAGACGACTTTTATTGCTTACGAGTATGTAAGCTGTGAATTGGGAAAGAATGAACGTATACGAAGAACTTTGAAGAGCACACCGTGAAGAACATTTCATTGACACCGAGTCTAATTTTTGTTCTCCAGTCCTCGTTTTGGTATGAAATAAATGTGTGTACACGAGGTACTTAAGCGTTTGAGGACATTCTTCTACAATCATTTTTTGTCACCTTTGCGGAAAACTTTCGCGAATTCTCGCATCTCCACGCCCGTCAAATACGTCCTCAGTATACACATCATTGGCATGGATTAATTGATTGATTAATCCGCGTAAACTGAATATATATACATAATCATTGGTACCGTAAGTATAGTGCACGTTTTTATTGCGTAAAGTGGCGGTGATTGTTTCCCACTCGATGGTGAGTTCCGGCGCCGACTTACAGTCGGTTTGCGGGGTTTTCCCCAACCACGTATCTCCCCAGCGGGGCACCGTCCCAGCCGGAAGAAGCTACAAGCTCCCAAATGGGCTCCCGTCAAGTGTGGTTGTGTAGTGCATGTGAATGTGAGTGTATATAAGGGGTGAGAATAGGACGAAGGAGAAGGAAAGATCGCGCGCGGTCCATGGTCGTTTGTTCGGGTACTGCTCCGACATTCACTTTGTGTTAACCGGAGAAACCACTGAAATGTACCGAATAGCGCGGCCGATATCCAGCTGCCTCCAGCGGGACTGGAAGCCTAAGACCTCCTGGGGCAGTGATAACAACTGATGCCCTGCGCCATCTAAGCCGGTTCCTTGGCACGGAGTTCAATCTCTAGTTCTCTGCTGTTCAGGTTCAAAGTGTGTATGGGCAGCGCGGCCGCGAGCTTTCTCGGGGGGCGCGGCGGCTGCTGCAGCGCGGTCGGGACGTGCCTCGCATCGCGAGGGCTGCTGCGCGGGAGGAGCGGCGCGCAGTGAAAGGGACGTGCGGAGGGTCCGTCGCAAGACGCTTTGTCCGGAGGATGTTGACATCCGGTTGCGGCATGCAGATGGAGGACAACAGGAAGCCATTCGCGTACACGGGCGAGCAGGAGGAAGCTGCAGTTGTTTTTCCTTGGAGGCTGCTTTGGAAAGTCAATCAGCTGTCTCCCCAGGTATCGTCAAAGACTAGGCGCTTGCTGGAAGTTACTGCCGTGGACGTGCTGGCTTACAGCAAGAAAATATCTTTTAATAAAATTGGTTTGCTTATTGACTCACTCCAATACTCGACACGTGCTTTTAAAAAAAATATTTGATAGTACGTTTCACACTTTTATTATATGAATAGGTACTAATATGCATAAAGATTGAGAATTTTTTTACTTTTTCAAAATTTGGAATTATGAACTTTCTATCATATTTGATCAATGCACACATTATACGGGGATTATTTTTTTTGAATAGGGCACGTATAAATGAAATATTGTACAAAATGTTTCAAAAATTGAACAAACTTAGGCCAAATCCTATACACACATCGACGTAACATATTGACTCACTAACAATCAAGACTCAGAAAATAAGCATTTTGTAGCACTAAGACACCTGCATTCTAAGTATTGTCAGGGTATTTACTAATTGGAAACCACAGAGACGGACGGAAAGAAGATATTTAGAATCCCATGCAAACAAAAGACTCAACTTTAACTTAAGAAAAGATTGGAAAGGGTAAGACATTTTCACACACCACTGACGTTCAAATGGATGGCACACGTCTTCATAAAAAACTGAAATCAATTAAACGTTCTTTATGATAACGTCCATAATAAATCTGCTGTGTCCACGAGAAGGCAAGACGTATCTGGACGCCGTCGCCCATTGTGCCGCCTCTAATATCGCTCCTTTGCCCCATCAAAACCCTCACCCCCGGCGATGACCTCAAGTGCCACCGACAACTCGGTACATGAGCTACCTTTACCATTAGCGAATCCATTACAACGACACAACGGCAGAAGCCAGCACAGGTTCTACTGTTGACAATTCTTTCGCATTCACAGCGCCCGCCTAATACACGATAGAGATAAGTCATCACCTACCTTTAAAAAGCTTCTAAATTCAAAGAAATATTTTAGGAAGATCGTAAAAAGCAATTGTAACTGGAACTTCAGTATAATAGGATGATGTTACAATTATTATGGTTATTTAATAAAGATTAATCACGATTGTCTTAATCTGACTTTAAACACTATTGTTTCCCTAGCATACACATTTCGTTGTACTGCAGAGGTGCAGAGGTTCTTAGTAGCCTTTCGAAGACTAAATCCAGATTCTTCAGATTTTTCTCTAATATTCGTTTAAAATAGGAAACCCTATAAAAAATAGAACTTACAACGATTTTAGGAGACGGTATCGTGTAACATGTTTCCCCTAAAACAGAACGCGTCAGAATCGTACTTCAGCGAAATCTCGAGGAGAAGCACCGGTTTGGAGCGGCGCGGCGGTGCCGGCAGCTGTGACGTCAGGCCTAATCCTGAAGAGCCGGTGTCAGGGGCGAGGCTTACGCCGAACGGCGCTTCAAAGCGACCCCCCCCCCCCGCTCTCCTGAGCGACTCTCGGACAGTTCAGAGCGCTGTTGCCACTCGGAGCGACTCTCGGACAGTTCAGAGCGCTGTTGCCACTCGCTGTTGTTCGCACATGCCGCCGCCTACATCACAGATAAATTAAATCCCACAGCATTAACACTAACTGACAGACTATGACACGTCTTGACATCATGTCCATAACTTTCGCCAAGCCGAACCTTATCACCTCCACGACTTCGTACGAGTCAGATGAGTGGCAACACTGAACACTGGCGGAAAGAAAGTAAACAAATCCTCGCAAGCCGATTGCTGCAGAGCAGGTCACATGACGTACCACAACACGTGGCAAGAGAACTGTCACAGTCGCTTATACGCTGCCGATACTGAAGGCCCCCTGCCCCCCTGCAGCGCTCTGCACACGCACGGAGCGAGATCACTTGCGTTTATTTGGTTCATTTTCGTCAATAAACAGTAAATACAGTATGTGGCTATGGAGGAGAAGTGCAATCTGCGCACGTTTTCGTGAACTTTGGAATACGTTCCCCCATTTAACCCTAAACAGTTGAATAATAAAGAAACAAAAAACAAAGCAAGATTGTCAACATTAGAAAATAGACATTTTCGATCCCGGATTATAGAACATTGTTTGCCTACAAACGAACTACAGAATTGAGTTGTTACTGTTTGCAAGAAAATAGCTACCCATACCTTCTGCTCCAGTCCAACAACTAGCAAAAGCAGAGATCAAAATCTGCGCTTCAAACATAAGAGTCAGAATTCGTTTCGTTGTAATTATTATTATTATTATTATTATTATTATTATTATTATTGCTAATACACTGCAGCAGCAAAAATGCTGCTGAACAAAACCACGCAAAATGGTCATGCAAAATGGAGAATGCGCAATGCTCAAAGATAAATAAAATGCTGCTCTGGTATAACATTGAAACAAATTAAAAATTTTAAGAAAAACAGTCTCCTCGAATATTGCAATAACATGATTTAGTAGACAGAACAATGTTTTTTACATGTCAAGAATATAAAAATGTTGCTGTTCCGTAATGCAACCCGTGAATACAAAGTATTTCATTCCGGGGGCCTCTTCCTTGGCGCCAGTTGCGTCGTAAGCAGCAACATAGTAAGACAATTCGGTTGGCACGAGCAGTATTTACATTTTTCAGTCAAAATCGAAACTGTTTTATTGTTTTTGTATTTTTCCCGTGTTTCAATATCTAAAGAAACCATAGTCACCTCTCAAACAGTTTGAGGCTGCATAATTTTCTTTCAATTTCTGCATGCATTGGAAATTTTTATTATTATTATTATTATTATTATTATTATTTATTATTATTATTATATTTATTTATATATTTTTCATCCATATTCAATACAATGTGGTGCCCTTACCCTGCTGGAAAATCCTGGTTTTAAAGTGGAAGAGAAGTGAAACCCAGAGAGACAGACACAGAGAGAAAAAAGAGAGAAAAGAAAGAGAGAAAGAGAAGCAGTTGTTATATTATCAGAATAGATTTTAGATCATATTACAGACGTGTACAGTCAGAAATAATAAAAGAAGTCAATTTATTTGAAGATGTTATGAATGCGCCTCAGTACTGGCAGGTTTCAAGGAAAGAAGAAGTTGCAACTCATAGCGAAGGCTCCGACAGGAATACCGCACGACAGTAAAATACCAGTCCAGTTGAAACCATGCTTTTCACCTCTCGCACGGCTGCACGGCTCTTGACGAGCTCAACGCTTCGGAGCAGTAATGAAACGACACGGAGAATGAATTATTGACAGCTGTAATGTGTCCCGTTACATTACATTTGTCGTATTGTAATGACACAAACGTCGGTGCTGAGCGGACTTAATAAATAAAAGAAGATCATGAAGCTGATTAGAGAACCTTTATTTAATACTCGAAAATTTGAAGAGTATCTGAATTTTGTAGGGATATGAACATGAAACAGATAATACTAAACAGTTACATGAAGTTCAATCGTACTCCAAAAAGTTGTATCGATGAATCTTGGTTATATTTTAAGTTATTATTTAGTTACTTTAAAAATGATGAAATTTGATTTATTGAAAAATATTATATTTGATGATTTGCAAATATCACGATTCCATGTTTTAAGAAATTCAAGACTCTCGGGTTTCTAAAATCAGCAGCCTTCATATGATTCAATTCCTTGAAAATTTCAAGCATTTTCAAAAGGAAGATTATACAAATTTTATTCTAATATTAGACACCTCTGGTATAGCTATGTAGTAATAAATTCTTCACATATGTACAATTTTCAATTATATTTCATCAGTTCTATGTAGAAGTAATTTAAAGAAAACAAGACGACTAAAAGTAATGAAAGAAAGTACTTTCAGCAATGTTATTCTATATCATTTATACTTTTCACTTTTTACAAATCACCAATTCACTACTTAAATAATAATTAAATCGTCGTACATCACAAAGTTTCGACATCGTTATAATCCAAAACTAAAGGATTGCTAGTTTTAAGGATATGCAAACAAAGACCTGGTAGTGAACTCCTATTTAATGCATATACTGCAAAGGATTCATCAAGAAGTATTACAATTCTATACTATATCACAAATGTTTTCTTTTAATTTTGTTTAGCAAATATATACCTTGCCAGCTGATGAACATTACGCTTTTTCCATACGTTACATATCAAATTCAGAAAGAAAAAAAATGAATAAGATCAGGCGAAAAGAGAGGTTTGCAAATACATAAAGAGACCTCGAGAGGCAAAAGAGAGGCCGGCAGCACCAAGAGGCGACTCCCGTCGCGAAACCCAAGCCGCGCAATGGATCGAAAATTCAGCAATTGGAGACGGGAGCTACTCCTCGAGTGCACTTAATTACGCTGGACTCTACTTATTATTCCATAAACTTAACACTTACAGAGCGGATCACAACACGGCAGTGAGTTCTTTACCTCACGCTATACCATCTTGTTCGACTTTGCTGTAATTGAAAGTTTTGCCTCGCTTGATCACATATCACACTCATGTCAGATATGTAGGATACCCGAGAGACCAAAAACAGATAAAAGGCACAAAAGTAGATACGGAAAGAGCGGAAAGAGAAAAGCAAAAATTGATGTCCAAAAAGAAAACGACGGAGAGTCGTGCAGCTCTGCAGCGCGGACTGACTCCGCGCCGTGAGAACCGCGTGCTGCACAGGAATCGTAAAGTCCGCGCAGGGAAGGATCGGGCTCTTGAAGCGGAGGGCGGGGCAGCGGGCGGTGCAACAGACAGGCGCGCGGGGGCGGATCGCAGACCTGGGCGGGCGTTGGGGAGAGGGAGACGGCGAGGGCAGGGGCGAGGGCAGGGGCGAGGGCAGGGGCGAGCAGGGGACAGGGCAGGCAGCAGGGCGAGGCAGGTGGCCGAGGCAGGCGAGGGCAGGGCGAGCAGGGCAGGCAGGGGCAGGCAGCACAGGGCGAGGCAGGGGCGAGGCAGGGCGGGGCAGGGCGAGGGCAGGGGCAGGCAGGGGGCGAGGCAGGAGGGCGAGGCAGGGCGAGGCAGGGGCGAGGGGCAGGGGGGAGGCAGGGCTGAGGCAGGGGCAGGGCAGGGGCGAGGCAGGGGCGAGGCAGGGGCAGAGGGCAGGGGGCGAGGCAGGGCGAGGCCAGGGGCGAGCAAGGGGGGGCGAGGCAGGGGCGAGCAGGGGCGCAGGCAGGGGGCGAGGGCAGGGCAGGGAGAGGCAGGGCAGGCAGGGGCGAGGCAGGGCGACGGGCAGCGAGGCAGGGGGCGAGGCAGGGGCGAGGCAGGGCAGAGGGCAGGGCCGAGAGGGCAGCCGACTAGGGCTGAGGGCAGGGCGAGGGCAGGACGCAGGGCGGGGGCGAGCAGGGGCGAGCAGGGCGAGGGCAGGGGGCGAGGCAGGGCGAGCAGGCGAGGCAGGGCGAGGCAGGGCGAGAGGCAGGCGAGGCAGCGAGGCAGGCGAGGCAGGGGCGAGGCAGGGGCGAGGCAGGGGCGGGCAGGGGGCGGGAGGCGAGGGCAGGGGCGAGGCAGTGGCGACGGCAGGCGGGCAGGCAGCAGGGGCGAGGGCAGGGGCGAGGCAGGGCGAGGCAGGGCGAGGGCAGGCGAGGGCAGGGGCGAGGCAGGGGCGGCAGGGGCGGGGCGGAGGGGCAGGACGAGGGCAGGGCAGGAGGGCGAGCGGGCGAGGCAGGGGGCGAGTGGCAGGGGGCGAGGGCAGGGGGCGGGAGGGCGAGCAGGGCGAGGCAGGCAGGGCGGCGAGGCGCAGGGCGAGGGCATGGGGGCGAGGGCAGGGCGAGGGCAGGGTGGCGAGGGGGAGGGCAGGGGCAAGGGCAGGGGGCGAGGGCAGGAGGGCAGGGGCAGGGCGACGAGGGCGGGCGAGAGCAGGGCGAGGGCAGGGGCGAGGCAGGGGCGAGCGGCAGGGCGAGGAGGCAGGGGCGAGGGCGAGGGAGGCAGCGGCAGGGGCGAGGCACGAGGGGCGCAGCGCAACGGCAGGGGGAGGCGGGAGGGGCAGGGCGGCAGGCAGGTGGCAGGGCGGGCAGGGCCGAGGAGGGCGAGGGGCGAGGGGGTCGAGGGCAGGGGCGAGGCAGGGGGCGAGGCGCAGGGGGGCGAGGCAGGGGGCTGCAGGGCGAGGCAGGGCCGAGGGCAGGGGGCAGGGCGAGCCAGGGGCGAGCAGGGGCAGTGGCAGGGGCGAGGCGAGGCGGGGGCGAGGCAGCGAGGGCATGGCGAGGCGGGGCAGGCAGGGCAGGGGGGCGAGGGCAGGGACAGAGCGGCGAGGGCAGGGCGACAGGCGAGGCTGGGGCGAGGCAGCCCAGGCAGGCGAGCAGGCGCACGAGGCGAGGGAGGGCGAGCAGGGCGGAGGCAGGCAGAGCAGGCGAGGCAGGCGAGAGCAGGTCCGAGGCAGGGGCAGCAGGCGAAAGAGCAGGAGCAGCAGGGGAGGCAACAGGGCGAGGCAAGGCGAGGCAGGGGCGAGGCAGGGCAGCAGGCGAGGCAGGGCATTGGCAGGCGGGGCAGGCCGAGCAGGGCGACGGCAGGGGCGACGCCAGACAGCGGAGTAAGGAGCAGGCAGGCAGACAGGCGGTAGGCGAAGCTTTGGCGCGTATGCAAATCGCAGCAAGAGCCAGAGGGTCGCGATCGCGCGCGCGAATCCACTCTTAACCTTGATTCTCTCCCCGCGCTCGGACGCCGCGGCGGTGATGGCGGCGGCAGGGGCAACGACCGGGAGATCGGTCAACGCTGGCGCGGGTGGCGCGCGGTCGCAGCCTTTGCCAACACCAAACCCGCGCCGCCGACAACGGAACCACTGCAACTGCCGCCGACGCCAGCACTTCCTTCGCCTTGGGTGCTACCGCCGACACCTGTCGACACCACATCGCAACAGCTACCTCATTGACGCCGTCTTCTACGCAATCTCTGCCACCATAGTGATCGCTGATTGTGCCATTGCGAGCCCCGCGATTCTCGGCATCCCTACAGCATTCCTTGCTGCTTCCACTTCACAACCGCTGCTACATACATAATCACAACTCGTCTCCTTGGTCGTTTTCTTTACATCTGTTGCCTTCGGAAACAGTACAACAGCCACAGCCATTGCCTCCACCTCATACACCGCCATTCTAAACACTGCTTCATTTCATGTCTTTCAATGTCGTTCTTATGCCACCGTCACCGTCATTTCCACAGTCTACATCCACCTCCCCCGCCGTCATCGCCATTTCCTTCAAGACGTGTACCTCCTCCATCGCCCCCACCTGCACCCCCACCTGCGCAGCGCGAAAGGTCCCTTGCCTCGGAATGCGGGCGCGCAGACGACCCGTCGCGATTCCATTCTCCCACGACGACGGCAGCCGACTTTGTGCTTGACGGGAGGCAGCGCGGAACAATGCCGCTTCTGAGCAGCTAGGTTTTTATTGCCCCGGCCAAGTGACTGCACTCTTCTAAATTATGAGGAACAAAAGTTTTAAGAGGAGGAGTGAACGATAGTTGATGAGTCCTTCTAGAGCATGGACAGAAATGAAATAAAGCGAGTCAGGACAATGGAGGCTCCAGTTCAATAGCTACAATATAACACGAGTAAAATAAAACAATACATCACTATCCTATAAATTAGCAACATTGACACTATAAAAAAGGGTAAACCACTTCTAACACATATTGCCGCCAAAAGAAACCAAATAAGATTCTGGAGATAGACCCCGGTTATGAAACTAGTAATGAGAATTGGCGATGCATTTCCATGCATAACTAAAGCATGAGAACAGGCCTCGAACAAAAGATCACACTTCTCACTACAAACGAATAGTAACGCAGAATAAAAGCACAAGAATCAGATTTGTTTTCTCTACGCTTTTATATTAACTTTGATCTAGAACGCTTCGCAAACGCATACTGATGTATTAATGTTGATGGATGCATCAAATATATGTCTCCAATATTCTGCACCACCAGTACTTTTTTGTGTACTTCCTTCGCTTCGAAATTTCACTTTATTAAGTCAGCCACAACGCCCTCTCAAGTTATCGTAATGACTTTAATTTAAAAATAAATACTAAAGAAAAGAATTGAATAGTGAAATGAACATTTTACGTATTTTTTATGGACACGTGTTGGAGTAGGAGCGACAAACGCGGAGTACATTCCGACATTTATTAATGAAATATTTCCTTTTAATACGCCACTTCGTTATATATCGTATGCTCCTGTGATTATGCTTTGTTTCCAGACTAGTGATATTTAAACAACTTTCATCAACAATTAACAACTCTAATTGAGATTTCACTACATTCCAGCAAAATTATTCGTATACACGCTTGTACTAAACTTATTCTACAAACAGTGTGCCTTCGCAATTGACTAGGGTCATGACATCAATAGGTCAACAGGTAGACATGGTCATGGGAAACGCGAGAACGTGGGTTCCATTCACGATTCGGGACGGTGTTTGCAGGTGGAGCAAGATTTCCAGCTATAGCTTTCCTTTTTCAACAATGCTGGTGCAGCTTGTTTCTTAAGAAACTCAATGAAATTTATTGACGTGCACTCAACTAACGCAAGTGTTCCCTCTTTTGTTACCTTTTCCTACTTGTTCTTTTAATGAAAAAACATTACGCTTGTCTTTCGTTATTAAAGCAAATAAAAATTAATTAATATAATCTGTAACGTCAAGACCGGCAACAATTCTTGTTATTGCAAGAATTCTATAGGAGTAGTTTTTATTTATTTTCATATTAAAACCAAAATTGCATTCGACTTTTGGGCTTGCAATCAAGCACATGCAAATAACATTAACATGATAGGCGCGGTATATAAATGTTAGTAATACCCGTGTATTTCATCGTCTATGTATTTTTAAACAACCTAAGTAAATAATAAAAATACACTCACCATTTAACTTGTAGTACTAAAACATTGGAGATTCAAGAACGGAACTATAAAACAGCAACTCACCTGAAAAAGAGAAAGAAGCATACAGTGCATTGAATCAGCGAAGTTCGATTATTATTTAGTACAAGAGGAAACAATCATTAAGACAACAATATTAACTCTACGATTTAAATCGTAAAATTATAATAATTAACGGAATGAATGGATAAAGAGGGGTATAATTGCATGAATGGTACGCTAAAGAAAACGAGCGACGATAGGAGTGAGTTTATTTACTACGAGTGCAATTATACCCCTTTATCCACGTGTTACGTTCAATAGTTATGCGTTTCCATTTAAGGATAATTTTGAGAAATTAAAGCGCATCTTTTTCATTCGAGGCATATTTTTGATGACGTGCTGGTTCTGAAAAAGGCCTGTTTTAGTTGGCCAGACATTGTGTACATATAATTACTATAGTGGCTTAGAATTTAAAGAAATGTATCAAGTGGAGGACATTGAACTTATCCCAGGTGAAGTTGATGTTGGTACGTAATTTATGATATACAATTTTGTTCATGTTTCATGGCCGACTAGAAATACCTTCTGTTATGGTGTCTTAATTCAGTGATTTTGATTCTTTTCTGAATTGTGATTGTGGAGTGAGTTTTAATTGCATTGGGGATATTAACAGTGATAATCAACTATTTGTCATGGAATTAATGAGCATATTTAGTTAATGAAACATAAAATTGGTTTAATGCCATTCGCGCAATTTTATTTCATTAACTACTGATTAAGTGCCGCTTCAAGGATCACGAGAGCTAATATTCCTGGAAAAATATACCTTATTACTTCTCGTGTTTCAAATAATTTCCTACAGTAGCATATTTTTGGTTATTTTAATGCATAAAAAATGTTTTAACTTCATAATGGTTAAAATTAAATTAACCGGTTTCATTAAATAATTTTTAAATATTTTGAAACATCAAACATTTTTTTAGAATGCCTCGGCGTATCGATGAAGGCCTCGCAGCCAGGTTGTGAACCAAGGACAGGCATCGAAGTAAGCATGAATCGCTCGCGTAAAGCCGGGAGCGCGGTGTCGAGTCTTCCTTGTCACATTGCGACCGTTTCAGTCCCACGCCAGGCAATTCGCGAGGATTGCGGATCTCGGCTGGTAAGGCGGGTTCCTCTACAATGCCTAGCGGTACACACACACAAGCACGCTGCCTCCTACGCTGTAATTATCGCAGCGCGCTCGTCGTAGACGAATCTTTGCGGCTGACAATGGGACGCGGGCTCAGGACACGCCCCCCCCCCCCCAGTAGGGATGCGACATCGATGTTGACGTGAACATTGACACTTTTGTATTTTGTAAAAGATATAATAGGAAATATTTAATGAAGACACTACTCCTTCATCCACCAGTCTTCCATTCCCTCGAGATGACCCTGATGATCAGATATCAATCACTCACGAATTTAATTAAAACAATACAAGCAAGCAATTATTGCATAATGCTAAAGATAATGCAAGTCTACATCTCATAAAACATCTTTAACGTCAATACTTTTACCTCCGTAATGATATTAATACTCAAGAATTGCTCGTACTCATGACACATTTAAACTAGTACAATACTATACATAAATATGACAAAATTATTTTTTAACTTGTATACTTTTAAAAAACCTTTTCAATTCTTTAGAGGTAACATGCACCACGAACAAAGGGACGATCCAATGACACCAGTTACAAGTCTGATTAAGCCCTTGTGTCTTGTTTTAAACATTTATTGCCAGCATCTTTTGCGCTATTATCGCGGTCGAAAGCAAGCAGCCCGAGCCCAACACGACAGGTTACCAAACAAAAGTAGACACTTATGGGGCATAAAATAAACACCCTTGTTATTTTATGTCCCATTTTAGTATAAAATAAATGACATAAAATAACAATGGTGTTTACGACCCATAATTGGCTACCGACATCAAATAAAAGGGATGCCTCGAATGTATATAAAGTGAAGGCAGCTAAGTGAACTAACGTTAATAGACACTTGTACCATTAAGGAGAGTCAGAGCAGCCAAGCCGTTGCCTCGGAGCGAGCAGCCAAGTGGCATTCGGGGCCGCGCGCCGCCGCAGACCTGGCGACGCAGGGGGGGGGGTGAGGGGGCCCGTGGTGGTGCGTTCGACGCACTTGCGTGGCGCGCCCACGCGCCGGGGCCGCAGGCGGATGCGCGCTTTGACCCGCTCGCCCCCGACATTGCATTCCGGCGGCAACGGGGGCTGGCGAGAATGCTCGCCCAGGTTTAAACACGCAGGTTTCAATGACGATACAGTTCTCTAAGCCCTGTTACCACTTCTCAAATCATTTTCTCGTTACATGGATATTACTTCACAGATTTTCGAAGCCTGATATTGCTAATGTTCCTAAAATTTAAAGAAGCAAGCTCGGCCACCCTAAATGTCTAAACAGCTTTTTCTTGACGAAAGTAGTACAATTACCAAATTAACAACCAGTTAAGTACAAACTAAATATTAGAAATATTTACAGTAATAATTAAAAATATACTATTAATACAATAATAATTAAGAATATGATATTACACAAAGGCTCAAATGCATATACAGAATCTACTAGCAATAAACGAAAAAAATAAATCATATATTATATCTTTTAAATATTGCGCAAGTATTTATGGTGAATAAGTTTTTACTACACTGTTCAATTTAAAATAAAAATGTATATATCTTTGAATTAAATATTCAGAGCTTCAAAACTCCACTGAATCCACTCTACTTGAATACCGCCACGACCTTAATCTCTGGCACAGCTCAAAGCGCTGCTACGGTGATAAAGACAATAACAAATGAGAAAAGATACGGCAGCGTGGAGAAAATGCGCATTAAGGTGGAAGGAATGTTAGATGACTAGAAAGTGAGAAAAGGAGCTGATACGTAAGTAGAGAGTGTAATGATGCTGAAAGTACTGGAATTAAGGTACAAGTTACACAAGATGAGCAAATGCCGTCGGAAGCTTTAGAAACAACGGTGTCAAAGAAAGAACAGGTCTCAGAAATAGCGGAGATATTAAAACGGTGTGATATTGCACGCGAGGGAAGTAAGATACAGGAGAAAAATGCGATGATAGAATCAGAAGATTTTAGCTGTGAAGTGAAATATGCAGGGAAACCAGAAGAATAATATACGAATTAGAAATTAGCATCTAGTTTAAAAGATAAAAGACGAAAAGTGGAAACCTTGGCTAGCGTGTTTCACCACGGACGTAGCCGCTTTGGCGGCATAACGGCCGGCGCAGTGGGGCTGCAAGCTCGGCATGAGACGTCACTCCTCGCCCACGCCGCGCGCTACACTCGTCCTCCCCTAGCACCCCGACCCGACAATTGTCCACCGCCCCCGCTGAAGGCATCCAACGCCCCATGCCACGCGCCCCGCCCCCGCCCCCGCCCCCGTCCCCGCTCCGGTCCCGCTCCCCGCCCCCGCCCCGCCCCATTTCGTGACGCGCGGCTTTGTCTGTCACCTGGCGCGGCACGAGCCGCTTGTTTGCGTTCGCCCGGCGCGCCGCACGTCGCCCGCGCACGGCACCCGGAACGCAGCGGCAGCGAAGCTCAGCGAGGCAAAGCACAGCGAGGCAAAGCAGCGCAGCGCGCCGGGACGCGACGCGCGGCTTCCAGGTCACGCGGTTTACGCCGAGCAGGCGGTTTGTGGGGCAACAGTGCGCACCCCCCCCCCGCGGACATCTTTGGCCAAGTACACGGGGCGCAAGGTTGGGACGGAGTTAGTTCCGCCTAAGGGATAGTCGACTTCACACCCCACTACATGTCAGACCTCAGCCATCATCCCAATCATCATCATTCGTCTCGAGTCATCATTCACCTCGCATGATCCCCCTACCCTCATTCATCCTGTTGAAGGAAACCACCACTGTAATTATCTGCCCAGAAAAGCGGAGGGCATAAAGACTTTAGCCTATTTCCTGCCACTGCACCGGAAATAGTATGGTGGATCATTAAGTACGCCGATGAAGTACGCTTGCGGGGCTAGTTATTCAAATGATCTCGGCAGCTCGTTCGACGCCGCGACAAGTGTTCTGACGACGTTTCGCCCGTCATGTGATGGCATCCTTCAATTGCCGACGACATTTATACAGTTCGAAAAAATCATCATCGATCATCAACATCACGGAGAAGCCTGTAAACCTGTTACGAAGAGATCTAGAGATTCCTCACATTAGCCTCTTTCCTACTAACAGGACAAGACTACTAAGATTTACAAAGAATATAATTCGAAATTTACGTGCCTTTCTTCGTATGAGGAAACAATCCACCCTTGCCGCTCATTTCCGTCATCAAGAACTTCAAGCGGAAAGAACAAATGTGGGCCAAAGAGACTTTCCTGCTCGAGGTAATATCTCATTTCGAAAACTAACGTCGATGTGACGACGAAGCTACCTTCCTATCAAAAGCTTGTACAATCTTGTAAATACGAGTAGCGAAAACTAACATATGACTATTCTGTATTGTAAAAAATTATGACGTGTTTTGGATAGGCCCAAGTATCACTATATTAACAGTAGGTTAAATTGATTTTAAGGCAACGTAATTAAAATAAACTATCACTCCACGTCCATCTGTAACTTCGCTCCGAGCACGACGATCCACGTACAGGTTTCAATGGTTTTCTTTTGAGATGAGTGCACCAGATACAGCGGTGAGGAAAGTGTGAAAAAAAGCTCTTAGTCAATGCTTCAGAAACTTACAAGTAGTCCTAATGGACACCCCGCACACTCACTGGCACCCCCTATCTTGAAAGACCCTTCATATCAGTACCTTTTCTTGGAACCGGATGATACACTGAAAATGTCTGGTCTCCCCTCTACCTTGTTCTCGTCGACTTATCGGAGACATTTACAAGACGCCACAGATGTTCAATTTTGAGTAATGTTACTGGCAGTCTCAACACAGTGGATAATTTGACATGTAATAATTGCGAGAAATTTTATTTTACTTCCGTAAATAAATTTAAAATTTTCATTCAATTTTTGAAGGATTTATTTGAAGAATTCGAAATAATAGTTAACGAACTTCAAGTAAGAAATTCTGAATATGCAGAAATGCTTCACATGTTTTTTATTCAACTAAAAAACTCTGTAGGAGTATAGAGAATGAAGAAATAATAAAGAGTTACCAAACGATAATAATTTACGAAATCCTATGATATGAACCTGCAGAGTTATTCATTGCTGCTAAATAATGTGTATTTCGATTGCAATATAGCAAGCATCTGACTCTCCTCCTTGCAAAAATAAAACTTCTAAACTTCTAAACCGTATTCTCTTCTTACGAAGTAGGCGAGAAAGTATAATAACGATCTTTGAGATACGTATTTATTAAACTGAAGTTGAATTTCCGGTGATCGCTTGGCACCCACTCCCGACGGGGCGTGTCCTCTCATACCGAGGCAGGGCCTCGCAACTCTCCATCAAAACCGGGGACAAAGCTCGAGGGTGCTACTATAAGAGGCGCCAGGTTAGGCTCGCCAACATCCGCATATAAAATTGGCTAATTTGTGAGAAATATGAAAAGTGTCATCTTAATGTTTATTTATAATAAATACATATAAGAAACCTCGGAAGAAAACGCGATCATCAGCGCTATCTTTTGTGGCATTACGCGCCTGCTTGCGTCTCGCAGCAGCCACGCACGTTTCAAGTATCGTCGGCACAAGTTCGTGTTTTAGGAGGAGCTGCAGGAGAGCGCACTACTGTAATGATTTCCACCTCGTTATACGGGACTTGCCAGGCCCTGCCCCGAGGAGCGAAGTGGTCGCTGGTATGGTAATCGCGGCGCGGGTTACGGCACTTGCGTGGCCTTGCCCCGCGGAGAGAGTGGCCGACGCAACGCCAGTGACAAGGAGCAATGCCACCGGAAGACGGAACTTTCCCCGTTGCAGGGGCGCTTCCGGCCGCGGGCTGCTGCTCTCCTCCGACCCCGGCGGCGGCCGGCGCAACGCCTCGCCCTCCCGCCCAGCGGAAGGGCTCGCAGCTAGATGGCCCACGCCGCATTGCAGTCAAATGTCCATTTCTGATCAGACGCGCCCTTTTCATTTTAGCTTTCGTGAAAGTATTCTGATGCTGATGTAACAAGCGACTACGGAAATATTTGTTCCGTTCTCTAAGGCTAGGGAAGACGACTTGAAACTTTTATATCTTCTTATTCCTAAAAATTAACCCGATATGACATCTGACTATGTAAACCCAACACCTTAAGTTGGATTTTATGGAAAGCTGATAACCGTCTCTGACACTTGAAAACAATAGTAATGAATGGCTAAAAGATATATATCGCCAGATGTCTTCGGAACAGGTTTACAGCCTGACCACTGAAGAAGAAAATAATGATGATATGTAACGGAATATGAAAAGGCTTCCGCGACCGGCGTCGATAGAATCTCTGCAGTCTGGGAGACGTTGTGTCATAGGCATGGATGTCAATGATTTTTCCGTCATATAGCTACCCTCTTCAGGGCTAAAGACCAAGTCCATGCATACTGTAAGGATGATCGCAGAATAGGGAGCGAAACGTTAGCAATCACACGCAGAAAGTAGCAATTCCTGGAGAACTTGGGATATGATGAACCGGTAACTTATCGCACAGAGGGAACCTCTACGAAGTTTACTCAAAATTACGATATTATACCCTAAGAAAGTCTTTCAGGAACGGAGTATTTACTGCGAGCTCGACCAGAATCCGAGCGCTTTGGTTGCAAACTGGTCATATGACGCAATGCTCTAGGCTCGGCTGCTTTTAAATCTTGTGCACGAGGTAGAGAGTCCTTTAAACAAAAGGTTTTTATACGACATTCTTATCGCATTCGGTCGTTTCATTTTTTACTGATTTCCTTGACACAACAGTTTTAGAAAAATATAAAATGTTATTTTTTGTTGGATACCAACTAAATGTTAAAGGAGAGTGAATCGTAAATATGATAGAGATAACGGCCCACAACCTTTATAGCTCACATTTAATTTCCTCTCTTAGGCAAATTATAAGATGAGTAAAACATAAAAGTCTCGGAACTTTTCTAATAAAAAAATCAGAAGTGTCTGAAATGTACTTTCCACGACTACAAAATTCTCAATTTTTTCTAATTACATTAAAAAATAATAATAATAATAATAATAATAATAATAATAATAATAATAATAATACCTGCATTCATCTTAATTTTGTCTGAATTCTATGTAGTTTTTTGATTAAAATACAGCGATAACGTTTTAGTGCATTGCCACTGAAACAATTGTCCAACTTTTTCCTATAGTTATTCACTAGTCGTCCACGAAGACGCTCATAAACCAAGGACTTAGAACACATTTCGCAAAACACAAGAAGAGTTGAATGAAGAAAGAAGATAATATTTAACATCAACTCACTAAAATACAACCACTCTGAAAGTGCAGACGGAAAGAAAATGTAGTGCATCGACTTCCTTTTTGTGACGCTCAACGCCAGTCGCTGAATGTGGATGAACTGTTGTCAGAGGCGGCGGGGCGGCTGCAGGAGGAGGCTGCCGGCGGTGCTTGCACGTACCTCTCTATCACTGTTAACCTCCAACTAAGGAGCCGGCCCCGCGTGCGGTTTGCGGCCTGATCGGGAGCTCGTTTCCTCGTTAGCTTAACATCCCTTCATTGAATCACCGTGATTGAGGCCTGCCGAGGTCGCGTTCTACAAGGCACGGATCTCGAAACCGAAGCACGAAAATTTGGACAGGGCCAATGAATAGCTGTGGCATAATTGTAAATTAAGATTTCAAGATCCTTCCCATTACCCACCTTGGTAGGTACCTTGGAAGTTATTGCATTAAGAAGTTGCTTGATTCGACTAATAAATAGAAGTCGGCTCTTTACCGTTATCGTGCTCCAATAACGTCTCCCTTCCCCTAACGCTTCTTTCCCGAACAAACGCGAAATGCGTATGATATATTAACGAGTCTATAAGTCTTCGCTCGCGTATTTCTGTATTGGCGAGGTTGCCCCAGTTGTCGCGATTTACACAAAAGGGTCTTAAATCTGCGCAACGTCTAATTTTAATGCTTTTTGAGCTAAAGTACCTTTAAAACCAGCTGACGCAAATTCAGCATTTTCGAGTTGTCGTTATTCCGGCATTCGACGCTTGAAAATTATTCGAAAATAACTTTGAGTCTCAGAAACACACCTTCTAATGTTTTTTATGCCAAAATATCCTGTTACCGGCCAGTTTGTTATCATGCCAAAAGTTTAAAGCAGACGTTATTCAGACACTGCAATGTGTATAGCCTTCGTCCGCTCCCATCTTATACTAGGATTTATTTAACGGTGCACTTGACGTAAATCATCTGTTCACGGTTTCATCCAATTGGGACATTCAACGTCCCCATAGTGACGTCAATGTAGCGACATATAAGCTGATTATCGTCAAATGCACGACTAAATAAATCTTACTAAAAGTTCACGCCTCTTGTAGCAGATTCTTTCCCTGAGTCCGTGAAGGCATAAGACCCAAATGTCTCGAACTAAAATAAAAAAAGACTTCAATGCTTTCTTCCCTGGCCGCAGAGCGATGAGGACCCAGCCGAGTCAGCGACAAAGTGCTAATGAGCCATCAGGAGCCGGCGTCGCTGCCGTTGTCTCTCCGCACAGCTGACGTCGCTGCCTGCGGCGCGACAGGCGCTGTCGCCGCTGCCCGACGCAGCCCCTGCGCACGGCTTTTTGCTGCCGGCTGCGCTGCCGTGCCACTGTGTCACTGGAGCGGCCGCCAACGCGCGTCTCGGGGCTCTGGCGCCCAAGCGCCAATCGGTACGTCACGGCGGCACACGTTCTACTACAGAATAGAAATGATATTTGCACTGCTAACATCACAGTTTCTTCTTGTTCTTGAAATAGTCTTATTGTTCTTTTAAGCCCACATTGTTTTTTACGGACAACAGCAAATCAGTAATCGTGTTTTTGGGGTTAAACGAATCCCACAAGCGCACCAGATGAGTTGTTTTGGAAAATGACGAACAGGCGATACGCTCGACCTGCGCAGCAGAGCAGGGGACAGAGAGGTCGCGAAGCGCAAATACATTCGCTGCCACAAACAGCTGTCAGAACATGTGCTCAAAATGACCTCGCACTTGTAGCAAGGTATTAGGGCGCCGAGCAATGCTGCACTGTGCCGACGGTGGGAGCGGCCACAAGGTCAATCTGCGGTCAGCCCAGGCGTCGAGGGGCGAGCCTCGCAAAGGTGGCGTTTCATTATCGCGACAACGGTTTCCCGTGTGGCTCGCCGCTTGTACTCTCCTGGTACAGTTGCATGTTACGTTGCCGAATGCTGCGGAGGCCAGGTCAGTCATGTTTTTGGCGTTCCTACAAATCAGTCGCCGCTTATAAAAAAAACGTTAATTCTTATACATATGATGTGATGCATGCAATGTGCATATGATGCTATGCTTGCATTCGTGTGCCAAGAAAATTATACACACTGAATACACCGTCTGCCTTGTGAACTCCATGAATATGAAATGTGCACTAGCACACAAATTTGTATTTACATTAGCCACTTTATGACCCTTGAATGGTAATTTGCCTCGGGGTTCCTCGACGGTCACCCAGCCAGGAACCCGCGAATTCTCGAATTCGCTGAACCTTCGTGACTTCAAGTAGTTAACGAATTCGACAAGCGACGCCGGTTTGGCGGTCGTGGACTTTCAGTAGAACCGTCCGAGCATTCGCCTGGATGACCGAGAGAAATCACGAAAAGCCTGGTAAGGATGGCCGGCATGGAGATTGAACCCGGGTCTCCTGAATGTGAGGTCGGCACGCAACGCCGAGTCACTCCGCTCGGTAGTGCAAATATAGACTTTTACTAACAGATTTTTCCGCGTAACTCTGAAATGCTGCTTTTTAAATTGCGACAATTTTCCCGCGCACCGACGGCGTTTCGTGCGGCACTAGTACAAGTAGAAAGTTGCTCTGCACCTGCTGCTGCATTAAGATCGACGAAAGGAGCTCACTGGACGCACTGGCGCGGGAGGAAAACCAAGGAAGTGAGATTGCGTGAGAAGTAATTGGAATTTAGTTATCTCCCCGCTACCTCCTCACAGCGAAGCCACTGCCTACTCTCTCGCTAAAAAACAGATCTTATCGCAGTGGAGTGAACACGGAATTAGAACGAGGTTGTCGATTCGCGGTGAAAACATGACGTGTAACATTCCTTTGGTCAGTGTGAAGAAGTGGTGAGAATGAAGTCGGTCTCCTCTCTTTCACCTTCGTGTGAGTCATCCGCCAGAAACTTATTCGTGAAAAAAATTCGCTGCTTAATAATTTTGGACTAGCAATATATAATTGGAGCAAACTCGTATCACGTATGCCAAGAGGACGAAAGATAATTGTAGGATTAAATAAACATTACATGAAGTGAATTTCAATTTCATCGCAGAAAAAATATACTTGAAAATAATTTATGAAATAGGTTATTATTATTATTATTACTATTATTATTATTATTATTATTACTAATAGCCTAGAATCGTATATTTTTAATAGTTGTGTTACATTCTGGTTCAGACCGAAACCATTCAATAAGTTTACTTAGTAGGGGCTTGAGAATAAGAAATGACCCATAATACACCGTAAAAAACGCCGTGTTTGCATAAATGGAGTTCGAATGATACACACCAAGAGCTCAGAAAGTTGTGGAAAACATGAAAAACGACAAAAGAATCTAGGGGGCTGTGTACGCGTTTCATGTCACGTTTGTTCCCTAACTCACGGCAAATAAGAGGTGTTAGTTGCCAGAAAGTAGGTTACCTTCTCTCTGACAAATATCCTTTTGACGACGAATATTATTCTTGACGGGCTAGAAGCACTGATTAGTAGCAACATCAGTCACGCTCAAGAAACGTCTGAAACCGCAAGGCGTAAATTGTCTCTAACATCACTTAGCCTTTCTCTTGGTCATGGAGTTTAAATTTTACAGAAAAGCAACATACGTACAACAAAATTACAACGGACACAAAGATACCATTAACCATGCACATAAAGCTAATTTTGCCTACGTAAGTACCAATTCTACGAGAACAATGTGTCTGGGCAACATGTTTGTAGTTTCCCCAAAATATATGGCCAATACAGGTCTAATTGGACATTTTTCTTAATTTGGCAATGTTTAAGGATATAATCAAGTTCATATTTCAGTATACGGCTAACGAAATAATAAAGACTTTTTCGTTATTGATGAAAATATTATTTTCTACGCAGTTATTTTCCGACTTTCTGAATAACTTCTTTAAATTGCAACACAAGACGATTTTATAATCAGGAGAAAGTTTGTCAAAACAGTTGTTTACCCTGGCCAGTTCCACTTTCATTGAGTTGCAAAAAAATCTCCTCGAAATATATTATTCATGTGATTCTCATCTTATTTTGTTTTTTAATTCCTTTTCAAATATCTTATCTTCAAAATTTCGTGAGCTCTCTTCTGCTTTGGGGATGGGGGTTCGTTTGCACTCATAGTATTCATTCGTATCAAGCAAAAACATACTGCTATTTTAAACACGGACGAACATCCTCGAATGTATTCATTCACACATTCGCATACACACTCTTCACGTAGGCGATCGTACAACTACTCACTAACATGCATACCTTGACCTACATGACGAGTGCACACTGTTCGAGCAGAGTCAGACATTCCGGACAACGCACACGTACATACCCTCGTCGCGTCACGGTTTCAACGATATCACTGCCGTGCTTCTGAGCGGGAGATCCCAGGTTCGAGACCCAACTTTCGCAGGATTTTCAACAATAGATACCCGATTCGAACTCAGTTGCTGTCTGAACGAGAATTCTAGTGGCCGGCTATCATCATCGGCAGTTTTCAGTGGTTTCTCCCATCAACACCAGGTGAGTGCCGGAGAAGTACCCTAACAGGCCAAGGACCACGCGCAATTTCTGCCTTCCTATTTCTTGTCTTATTCTAAACCCTCACTTGCACACACTCTCTCATGCACTATACTACCACACGTGACGGGAGATCGGCCGGAATCTTAGCGCTTGTTCCGGCTTGGACGGTGCCTCGCTGGTGGGAGATACCTTGTTCGGGAAAACAACACTAGTCGGCGCCGGATCCCGCCATCATCTCCCGAGGAAAACACATGCACTATACTTACGGTACTAAAGACCTGAGCAGTTGACGCGCCCAGAATCACTAACAATTAATCAACCCACGTGCCCTCGTCTATTTTTAGCCCTACCTACGAAAAAGATAAGTAGAGCTCGTAGCTGTCAAAAACTATCAAGGCAACTACCAAAAAGTATATTTTAAATAGAATAGTTCAAATCGATGTATAATCACACATTCATAGATACATGGTCATTGTATCGTTTTAAGCGTAACTAAAGAAAGTAACGCAATAAAAACGCACCAGCTGTCGTGGCGACTTGACACGACAGTTTCTGTAGACTTTTGGCGATTGATTAATACTGTAGCCCGGCAGACGATTGCAAATGTCTTCGCGGTCGCCAGAATGGCTAAATACCCATGGCGTCATTTCATTACACCAAGCAATTACATAGATAGTAGCTCTGATGTACATAAATACTTAAGATTTTAAACGACAGTGCACGCTCAAGCTGACATGCTTACAGAAATAACACACTACACGTGATCCGAATGTGTTCGGCCCACTGACACAACACATTCATTCTCACGCCTAGACGACATTCCACGCGTCAGGTGTGGCACATGCGTGCTGAATATGAATATTTTCTTCTAATATTCATGCATTCAAACTCACGTTTTCTCAAGCGTATTCTGGCAGACGAACCCAACATTTAGATATTTTAAATTTATTTATCTTTTATTATCGCTTACTCAAACACGACACCGAAAAATACTGTATCTCGTTCTAAAATATACTATCACACATCCATGCGCACATACAAATTAAAATTTACTTAATCGTTTTAACAGTGACTCACGTAGTACATACGCGCGCGCCCAATAAAAACACGAATCAACATAAATATTTGCTACAAACGAGTTCAATTGTCGTGCACACAACTTCATCTCTCCTTCCCGTTACAGTCACGTATGTGTACAGACAACCGAGTCAACATAGATACATTGCACATGTAATTTCAAAAAGAGCGTGCTCGTTGCATTACTCAGGTGTTGAAATTAGCGTAGATTGGATACTTGGATGAAGAATTTCATCACATCATAAAATGCATCCTAAAATCGAATTGAATTCACATTTCTCTTTATTCATATGTAGATTTACGTGTTATTTATTGTCGACCATGTATTTTATGGGAGTCAGCACAATGGCCATAGTTGTAAAGATAGAAAGCAGAACGAGGCCATCGTCCGATCTCTCTGGTAAGGCGTTGGTGCTGACAGATGTAATAATCATGACGATGATAGATTTAGTAACCAGCGTAAAGGTAGAGACGCTGGTGAAATACCAGGCAGAGAAAACTGGAAAATCTCAGAAAGCCAACAGCGATCCCACTTTATCAACCACAAGGGGCTATGGGAAAGGAGTGCAATCTGATGTCTACACCTCGGAATGCCCTATTAATTTGTAGAATTTTTTCAAATAAATGGCTATTCTTCACTTTAATCATCGGGTCTGTTGACATAAATCAGCTGTTACGGGGCGATCCAATCAGGAGCTTGGATGCACCTACACTCGTAAGGTGTAAGCTCCGGATTGGATGACACCGTACAAACCGATGATCTGCTAAAGGACACTGTAAATAAATCGAAGTATACGGAAATTAATCCATATTGCAGGTGGAAGCAGATTACGTCTATTTGGGAGCTTCCCCGTCTAGCCGGTACAGCGCTTCCAGCAGCGGCTGCGTGTTGGGGCGTCGGCCAGCCGCCGGGGCGGTCAAGGCTGTCGTATCCGGGACACAGGGCGGCGTGGCGCTGACGCAGGGCAGCGGGCGCGGCCGACGCGTTTCATGTAGCGAGCGCGCGTCCTCCAGGGCGCATCAGCTGGCGCCGGAGAGAGCGCGGCGAGGCGAGGCGAGGCCAGCCCTGTGCCCGATCGGACGAGAAAGCGGCCCGCCCATCGCCCGCGGGCGACTGCGCCTCCGCCGCCGCGGCGGCAGCACCGGTTTGCTTGACGGTCCTGCCTGACAGCGAGGGTGCCGGAGCGGGCTTGCCAGACGGTTTCAGCTTGCTAATTGTTTCCCCTGCAGGAGCCATGCGGCCTATATTTAAGACATCAGTCTACCATTTTCATTAGACCTGGTTTAGATGGATTGGTGTGGTTGCATGCGAATGTTTCGGCCAATTTCTTACATGGTGATTGCATTCACACATAGAATACTGACAGATAAAATCACAATACGCTGTTAGCACCCTAATTTTATTTATTAAATGTATATTCTCGAATTTTAAATAACACGATTTATTTGACAGACATCATTTATACTAATAATGTTCTCTTGGTTCAGTCAGTAACTCCGGGTAGCACGTGTTTTAGAATAAAACAATTTAGTTTGCAATGTACAAAAACTTAAGATTAAAGAAAACCGTTCTGTACTTTTACATCCTAAAAGCCAACTTTTGCTCACTTTGTCTTACTCTTCCATTCGCTGGATCTCTCTTCGCCAATTTCAAACATAATTTTAACCTATTACCTATTAAATTAAGAAGGTATTATTTTTCTACAATGTATGTAAAAGTATTAAACGACAATTTCTCTATAGGACTGTAATTGCAATACTACTCTAATTCAAGTGTCAATAATAAAATGAGTCAAATCGTGTTTAACGCCAGAGCATGAGAAAGTTGACCCATTTTTCTTCTATTTCTCGTTAAATAAATATCCTTTACTCCAGAAAGGGGATTCCACGGCTTATAAAGTCTCGGGAAATACACACATCGGCCTACAAGCGTTGTCGACGCTCCAGGTATTTGTTCAGCGCTTATCGCCCCCGAAAGAGCCCCGACGTTTTCCCAGCCCGCTCAGTTTGGAATCCCAAATGGGAGCCGCCACTCCTCGAGGACCCTCCGCCCATGTAACGAGCGGCCGGTGCGCGCGGGACGGGCCGAGGGAACGCGGCCACGTGACCTGCAGGTCGCGCCGTAGTGTCCCGCACGGTGCCGGATCCGACGGGAGAAAGAGACGTGCTGCTCGGGGACACGAGAGGACGAGAGGGCGGAAGTAGATTGCGGCAGTGAGGTGATACTTCTAGGGGTGACAGAGTCGACTGACATGATGAACGGTACCAGTGATCGTTTCACCGGAGACATGGCAGACGGGGACTCGGCTCAAGGAGGTAAAGACGGCACGAACAATGAATTGGAAAGGATTTCTGAGAGCGCAGAATAGACATGATTTGGCGAGATTGCAGGATTAAGTAAGTAGGACAAAATTATCTAAACGTTGTCGGATTTCAAAGTCTGTTCAGCAAACACATAAAAAAACAGATTTGATGGCATGAGAATGACGGGGCAACAGAGGCAATACGTAAACATTCCGCAAAAGAACTGGGAAAAAAAATTAAGATTGGGTGATGGTTTTACCGTTAGAGACGGCAGCCAGAATTTCTTTCTTTGCATATGGCACATTTTATTGGTGAATGCTATTAAATAAAAATTTCTTCTAAATACTACGTGAATGATCTTAAATCATTTCCAGATAGTTGGGAGAGCCTCTTTCAAAAATTTCGTATCAATTCCCCGAATTGTCGTCTAAAACAATGAGAAAATCAGGAATCGGTCATGTTTAGAGAAATAAAGCGTTTTGTTACGTACGACTACCAAATCTCTTTCTAAATTTTCAGGGCCTTTCAATTTTCCCTTCATCCTCCACTATGCGCATACTTTTGACATTCTAACACTGACAACAACAGATGCGTTTTCAGAAAAAAACCTTTTCCGATTCGTTACTCTCGGCGCTGCTGAGTGTTGTGTCAGGATGGGGAGGGAAACGGGCGGCGAGGGGGCGGGTAAATTCTTCTCTGGCGGCATCACAACAGGTGGGAGTGGGGTGGGGTGGGGGGTAGAAGAGCAGGGAAACTGCGAGGCGCCGTGGGGAGGGACGACGGAGCGGAGGCGTCCGTGTCGCGTGGCGGGTCGCGGGGTCAGCGGCGCCGATGCCGATGCGTCGCTTTCCCGCGGCGCGGCGCGTCGGGCGCTTGGCGTCATCGCGGTCAAGGCGAGGCCCTCCCCCGCCCCCGCCCCCGCACGGGAGCGCGCCGCGCCGCGCCACCGCGCTCACACCGCGCACGGGCGGCCAGCCGGTTCAGCGACCGCGGCCGCCCGCCAACTGCGCGCTTTACGAGGCCCCTCGCTGTCCGGGTGGCGCCGCGGAGAGAGAGCGATGCTGTCGTTTCGATTGATTAATAATTTCGCGCACGTCAACTGCTAAGGTCATTAGTCCGTTAAGTGTAGTGCATTTCCACCCAAAACGATTCTCAAATCCAACCAATAGTTAACTAGAATGTCTCGCAGCCAATAGAAACTATTTTTCTTACGTTTATGTAAGACATATGTCACTTATGTTAATGTTTAGGTCTACGCGTTATCCTTATGTTTATGTTTGCATTGTGCATGGGTCTTAACGGCGTGGGCGAGGCGGCGGAGAACAGCGCTGGGAAGCTCAGAGCCTCGACAGGTGCTTCACATGCGAGACAAACGAGTCCCCGCGGCAGAAGACCTCATTCAGACGATCAATCGAGTCTCTTCCGAAGGAACTACGACGTCCGAATACTAGCTGACGAATAAACAAATTTCAGTCACGCCGTTCAACGGGCGACGGATATCTAAAGCCAACTCAAGAGTTTTGCGTTGTTTGATCACATTTCCTCAGTTACAAGTTACTGTACGCGCAAGTTTTCTTCATATTCTACAACGGGGGAGAGGAGGTCTCTCGCTACGTCACAGCTTAAAAGGACGTACCAACTGTGAGTATGATATTAACGCGTTAAAGCGTGGCAGGACAAATAGTACGAATGTTTTGAAGGTACGAGGTGGTTGTTGGCATCTTTGTAAATCGGTACGTGCCGTTTAGAGTCGAACGTAAGAATCTGAACGTGCCGTGCTATTCAGCGTTGGGTGAGAACAAGTGAGTCAATTTATCAACAAAAAAAAAAAACTTGCGTGAGCAGTAATCTCATCACCTCTAATGATGTTTCTTATGTTTGTTTTTCCGTTTTAAAATATTAGAACATGAACAACAATTTTCGCAACAAGAAACATTTCTTTTGTAATTAGAATGCAAAATATTAACTGAATACATTGACTAGGACTTTTCAAAGCCAGAATAAGCACAATCTTCAGTAATTCCGTTAATGAAAAAATATATCGATGACTAAACACATTATTTATGTCACAGAAAAATGATTGAAATAACTGATGTATATAATTGAAGATTTTTAAAGTTGCTTACTTCAAGTTTCTAACCTATAACGCATTAATTATTTTAAATGGCCGTACATACCTATACGAGTATTTAGAAGAAAAATCGCAATGAAAAAGATGACTCACATCTTTATTCAATTTTGAGCATATTAATTTTAGTACTTTTTCTTTGACGAACCTTACACAACTCGAAGATTACGAGGCTAAGTGTGTTGGTGGGCCGTAATATGATAGAGGAATCAGATGATTCCCTTTCAGCTCTCTTCCACATACGCACAGGGCCTACATTTATCCCTGTTGCGAAACCGTAACACAAACCATTACACCCGCATCTTTGTCCGTTTAACACTTTCAAACGCCGTTCAAACTTGGCGAGCACTATGCCCTCCGGCTACGCGGCGTCCTACATCTAAAATCAACAAGGCGCACACAAATTAGCCACTCAACGATCCCTATCTGTGCGTCCAGCCATTCATCGCAGCGAAAAGCGGATTCATCAGGAGTGCCCGTGGAAAGTTTGTGGGCTGGTCCACCGCCATCTCTTCTGCCACCGCCGCCACCACCACAAGAAGAACTTTCGAGGAGGCTCCATGAGTGCCACTGACCCACTGATCACAATCCCGAACGCCCACTCGCCTGCCGACGCGCTCGCCCACGCGCTCGCCCACGCGCTCGCCCACGCGCTCGCCCACGCGCTCGCCCACGCGCTCGCCCACTCGCTCGCCCACTCGCTCGCCCACTCGCCCTCCAGCTCGCTCGCCTGTCCGCTCTCCTTCCTTCCCCTTGGCCCGATGTCGCACGCTCCCGCCCGTCAGCTCGCCCGCCCACCTGGCCCCTCGCTGCAGAGCGAGACGTCGCCTGCGCGAGATTAATGCACGCACTTCCCCTCAATGCAACATACCACGCAGGAGAGCACTCCACCGAGTGGTTGAAGCATTTGCTCTCCTTCTGCTGAGCACTTGACAGTTTCGTTTTCTCAGTTACTACTGCAGCACACAACGATCGTGCGATAGATTTTCACCTGAATTCTTACCCCTTTCATTCCAGTTCCTTTCAACCATAAAGACAAACGTGTACTTCTTTTCGATGTGACATGTCACGAAGAAGAGAATGATTTACAGTACTTGCTCCTATTAGGATTATACGCTTGAAAGTTAGGCTCTCCATTAATTGATTATTCTACAAAACCAAAAGCGGTTGCATTTAGCCTGGATCATAACTTTCCCTGTGCCATTCCAGTATACTTAAGTCGTATCTGCAACATGCATTTCTAAGAGGCAAAACATCATACAGTGGAGAACATTCTGGGGGTACAATGCTCGAGGCCCTTCTGGATAGTGTACGGTATATGAAAGTTGAAACCCGACTAGTTCACTTCCGCAGCACAAGGGTAATAATCCAGTACATTACAAAATTTAAGGAGGATGTACATTTATCCGGCAAAATGTAGCACGCGGAAGTGAATACTCAACAAACTCATTAGGGCAAGGAGATTTCGGCATATTTTCATTAAACTTTTACTATTGTATTTTCAATTGCGTTTTGTATCTTGTATTTTCATCACAAATATACATATAACCATTTTGTAAACGGAGAACTTCCCGCGAAGTTAAGTACTCTCTTTTTCTACTATTAGAAGGTAAGCCTATGACTATGGTTCCGTATTTTCCGTTTTTTTTTTTTCTTATGATGGACACAACCTTCTTAGACAGGTTTTCAGGTGGCATGATAGTTGTCAACTATTCCTGTTTTTTCTAACTTTGGATTCTGATTCGCAACATACGCTAGCCATAACTATCAGTTAAATGTTAATACTGCAAAAGGTATACATTACCTGTATGAATTGAGACAACTTGTGTCATACGTCAACTTTTTGATATCTTGCTTCTAATCATATACTTGCTGACGATAATGTATGATGTTTAAAACAGGTTCTACTCGATTCTTCCAGTATTTAATTTGAATATACTTTAATAATTTTACTCGTTATTTAATAACATTTTTTACCTACTGTGAATATTTATCTTGCTTCCGTACTTTTGTTCAAAATAATGAATGACTTCTGAAGATAAAATAGTACCCTGAAGTTTTAATTCTCGAAACCAATAACTACACCTGTTTTTGAATTCTGCTTTCTTGAAATTGCTATTTAACCTTCTTAGGACTTTCTTGAGTGTAAGTTATTTCTAAAAGTTTGTAGATAGTTGTTTGTATAAATTACGAGCTGTTTTCTGACGTATGGGAAATGTTGCCTACATTTTCGTAACTCCTGCACTGAGTCTTCCACTCTACTTTTCCTCAAAGAACTTTAGTGTCAGACAATGATAACTTTAAAATTTAAACTTGGTACAAGAGATAAAATACGAAAATTTATTGACAATGAAAATTAGAAAAAAATTGAGGGAGTCAATGTTCAGCTAATTGTTTTTGTTATTGGACCCATGACCATGCTACTTTTACAACTGGAGAGGATGGCATTTTCATAATTACAACATAACGAGGTTACATTATACAGGAGTATGACTGGTAGTACATAAGAATTAGCTCATCTCTCGAAATGACGGTTTTTGGAGTTAGCATTCTCTGCCACTATACCACCGAGGGAATTATTGTTACCCATCCAAACTATTCCAAAACTCAAAGGCTCTACCTCCTCTTCATTTCTCTCATTTCAATCACGATCGTGAATCACCCAGATGCGCGCGGAGGAAGCGGCGGGAGCCAACGGAAGTCGACAGGAGCCCACGCGAGCCGAGAGGAGCCGACGGGAGCCGCCGGGAGCCCGACGGGAGCCGCCGTTGGAAAGCCGCCGGGAGCCACCGGGACCGACGGAGCCGCCGGGAGCCGACGGAGCCGACGGGAGCCGACGGGAGCCGACGGGAGCCCGACGGGAGCCGACGCGGAGCCCGACGGGAGCCGACGGGAGCCGACGGGAGCCGACGGGAGCACGGGAGCCACGGGAGCCGACGGTGAGCGACGGCGAGCCGACGGAGCCGTACGTGGAGCCGACGGGGCGACGGCAAGCGCCCCATCGGGCTCCGGATGCCGCCGCGCGATGCGCCGCGCCGGCCAAGAGAAAGTCCCCGGAAGCCCCCGAGTGGAGACGGTAATCCTTTGTTTCAACCGTTAAACGCCCACGTTACGTCCTCCAATTACGCCGGCGGCATCTACATTACGTTGTAAAGGTTGTTACAGCGACGGGTCTCGAGGCTGCAGGTAGTAGATGCGCGCTATCAGTCATGATTTCAGAAGGGGTGAAATGTGTACGTGAAAGGAACGGAAAATTACAAATAGTAATATTCAAGATATAAATTGATAATACATGAGCTTTCACATCGAAACGACCATTGTAGGTCATTATTTTCAAATCACAAACTACCTTAAGTACTGATAGCATTTATTACGCTTTGAATCATAAGTTACTTTATTAATACATTCAAGGGTTTAAGAGCAGAGTAAAACGATATTTGAACGCGACTCGGTTTGTTCATAATTACAATGTAACGTAACGAACTTACATTAAACACGACCTTATAACGTCTGGTGATGCAATATTTATAACTACATCTTCAAAGCTAACACCATGTACTGTTGGTTAAGGAGGAATTAAAAAATACATATTTTAGTGCACCGAAGTTTGAAAAATTAACTGCCTCACGAAAATATTTTTCGTATATATTTCACCAACTCTTCAATATTTGTTACAACAATTTATACAAATGCAAGGAATGTACAACAGCAACTCCTTTGAACATTGTGTCGCCTTTCGGAGGCTAATTAGTTCGTTTTCACGCGAGAGCAGTGGCACATATCTCAAGCAGCTGTTGGCAACGCTCAAAGAATGCGTGCTGGTAGATATCATCACCACCGTAAATACACATAATTTAATGCACTCCACTTCTTTAGTGTTCTATCTGCAGCAGCAGCTTTCTAGGAGCGCCTATTTCATCCGGACGAAAGTCGACGATACATTAACGGCCGCCTAAGATTAATACATCGCTGTCACAATGTTTATGACTCATTGATTGCAGATAGCTTGGAAGTTGCTCCGAACCAGTTCGAGACGCCCACAGGTTCAGTTAAGATTTTTCAGTTAAGATTTTAAGACCTCTTCAGTAGAGATTTGTCAGTGAGCTATTACTCTCCACCGCGTAGGTAATGCACTTTTGGAAGAAACAGAATCGACGCAAGGAGATGGATTATGTAATTTCACATATTTTAGTCCAATTTCTTTAGCAAAATTAAAAAATTCCCGTGATTTCATTATTTGTATTACATTCCTTTTCTCCACTAAACGTTATCTAAATACCATCCACCATACATCCGCCAAGGGTATAGAAATGGACATTTAACTGTATAAATCCACTCATGAAAAAATGTATAAAATCTACTGTCAACCTACTAAACATATATTTCAAGTGAACTTCGATCACATTTACCGTATTATTTCTGATATTGTAAAATAGTAAATAATAAATATAACAATATATTGATGGTAAACTGTAAATTATAATAATAGTAATATAATGAAAGTGACCACAATGAATATTTCAAGTATTCCAATTAAAGTTTATACGAGAGAAAGAACTCAAGATGCAAAAGATTAACCTTTGGACTTCTGATTGACAGATATCGATGCTGGAAAAGATGAAAAAAGTCTACAGAAACAATCTGGTTTAACATTAAAAATCCAAACATGATAGGTCGCTTCCTTGAGACCAATAAGACTCGTGTCACATGAGCGTTGAGTTTACGTGCGTTAAGTAACGCGCATCCTAGATTAAGACTATCTTTTGCAGAACAGCCAGTGCGCTCGTGTGCCGATTCACGTAAGATACAGTGTTATTCCACGACGCGCGTTACTAATCGCGCGTCAACGCAACGCTCGTGTGCAGAGGCACTAAGAAGACCAACAGAAGGACGCTCTTTGGTAGAAAACGTTTCCGTCCGCTGTTTCCTCCATTAGCGGCAAGCCGCCAGCAATCCATTGGCGGAGGCCTTGAGCTGAGCGGCGGCGAGGGCGGGCGTGGCCGGAGCGGAGCCGGAGCGTCCGTGTGTCCCCGCGCGTGGCGACAGCCGCAGGGCTGCGCTTCCTCGGGCAACGGGACCCCCACTTTCGCGCGCCGCTGCCGACGCGTGCCACACTGCGCGACTTCGACCACGCGACCTCGCAACTGACAACATTGCTGCTCCACCGCAAAGACACCTGTCTTTCCTCACCCTTATGAGCCTACGGGCTCACACGGCAGCAACAACAACAATAATTATAATAATTAATTATAATAGTAATAATAATAATACATAAGTCGGCCCCGTGGCGCAGAAGTTGCGGCAGCCGAGGAGGCTGCAGGTTCGAGTCCTGCGTAGGCATTGTCCCTTCACCCCTCATCATCTTCCCATCATCTCATAATTCACACTTCAAGGCGTAATAACCTTGCCGTTTTGAGGGATACAGCTGAAAAGCTGACCCTGGAACAATTACACAAGTTAATCGTGTAGCGTGGTCGGTAATGGCCTATACGTCAATGATAATAATAATAATAATAATAATAATAATAATAATAGTAATGATGATAATAATAATAAAAACAACAATATTAACAATAACAACAACAATAATAAAATCAATAATTCCTCCAGTGTTAACAACCTTGTGGTATAAAAATGAACGTAACTAGCATTTACCCCAATTATCATGTCGGAGTCCCGGTGGGATGCACGTATTGCATGCCATCTTCCGGTTCCTCTATTTCCTCATTCGAATTTCGCCCTGAAGAAGGTCGCGGAAAGGCGGCCGAAAAGTTGGCACCTGTATCTAGGACAGGGCGTCTCCCGGACAGCCACGTAGCTACCTCAATATTGCACTGTGCTTTACTCTCTCTCTCATTGTTTCCGTCTCCTCGTCACCCGCCGTCATCACTCTCCTCCTCCCTCTCCCCTCGCCCCATCATAATACTCCTCTCCCGTCGCCATCAAGTGCCCTAAATTTCGCTTGCCATTTTCTTTATCTGCACTTATTCTTGCTGACAACTACGCTCTCGCCCACTTCCAATGCCGCCGGGCCCTCAACCACCTTGTCTTGCCTACGGGCTTGGGAAGGCGTTAGCCCGCCTTCCACCTAAGCTCCATTCATGATTCTCTACTTTAAATCTCCGTCGCTTCCGTCCGGCCTGTGCAGTTTCCACCTGGCGCAATGGTTCATTAATATTATTAATTTTGCCTCTTCTACGTAAAATCCGAAATTATATTTCGCATTCACACAATATTATTGACAATAATGCATTGTAATTTGTTCTGAGGAAAAAGAACTCATTATTTTCTCATAAATAATGACAATTGCGTTTGGAAATCTATTTATACATAAGTAATCATGACAACAGTGTAAAACATATTAAATAAAAAGAGATAATTGGCATTAATTCGACTTCATTGAATAATAAAACTTCGAAGGCTATGTTGTCAGAAAACCATTTCCACCAATGTGCCTTTTCCCTCCACACACCTATTAAATTGCTATTGTTTGTTTATTGATGTTGAGTTTATTGAACAAAGTAGCATCCGAAACAACCGCTATTAACTGTCCATGTGTCTACACCATACAGTTGCTCAGCACGAGTGCATACCCGGAAGGTTCTCTTTGAGAAACCTTTGATGAGACCTCCTATAGACCACAGTTCTATTGTAGTGTCTCAACACACACCTCGCCCCTACCAAAAGCCAATTAATAATTTCGTCTGAAAAATACGTTTTTATTGCGACTGGAAACTTAGACCTCTTGGCGCACAAAGTTTGCAAAGCACCTACATGCTAACACACACGGTTCTCATCAAGCAAGCATTGGAAAGAGGAATCAAGTTCAGGATCTGACACTAGGAGAGGTACGCATCCTCCCTCTCAGCACGGAACGGCTTTCGTTCCGCAGTAGCGTGGGAACCATCTTCTTGCCCCTGACCGAGGAAACTTAATTAACACCCTGACGTGCATTTGCGGAAACAAACACTGCGATACGAATTGCTTCATTAGCTTGTCCGTGTGTCACGCTCGTGTCGTGTGCTTGGAAATGGGAAAGTTCGAGCAGTAGCTGTGTCAGATTCCATTAACATAAATATAATCTAGCAGTCATCCAGGGCAGACGACATCGTTGAAGCGGTAGTGCGCAACTATCTCGGATCTAAGGCTCCCGGTTTGAATCCCGTATGTCTTCAGTGTTATACTTGCGGGTTGTGTCACGGCTGCACTCTCCGTCATGTGTCAACTTTTAATCCTCTTCTTCACGTTATTAGAATAATTATGCTTTTCCCAAATAAAGCAAAGTATAGCGTTTATGAGCCTACGGGCTCCCACGGCGGCGACAACAACAACAACAACAATAATAATAATAATAATAATAATAGTAATAATGAGAACTCCCCCAGGGCTAACAACCATGGTGCATACAAATGAAATCAGCATTGAAATGATGATTCCCCCCTACAGAAACGTAATATGCACCTACGCCGATTATCAAGAGTGCCCCGATGGGATAGACGTATCGCTTGGCGCTTTGATGGCAGAATCGCGAAACAAAAAAATCAATAATAACAATAACACGAAAAACTGGTCGAGAAGGTTCTGTGGGCTAACTTGGCAGTCCAGGTAGGAGATGGTTCCCTCCTGTCGATAAGAAAAACGCGTAATTTGGAAAGAAGGGCGTTGGGATGTCCAGGAAATCGACGGAAAAGGGAGGATGGATGAAGACCGAAAGTGTACAGCGACTTAAAAAAATAATTTTAAAAATATTGTGATGTAGCAAATTCTGGGTGTAAATACTAGTAACTTAAGACAACGTGTCTTTGAATATTAAGAACGTCCTAAATACTATATTTGAGCGAATTAATTTTACTTACAGAGCGAAGAAACATTTTCTCTATACATACTATTGCGTTGAATTTTTTATTAATGGACACAGATTTGATGAAATTTCTATACAATGTAAGTCGTAATGAAGTTTGGTGCTTCTTCGTTCATTGATATCTCCGAGAGCTTTGAATAAATTGATATGAAATGAAACCCTCACTAATACAACAAACAATTTATTGATGTGGTATGTAGCAAAGATATTAGAGTAAATTGGAATTATCTTAAATGTGGTTTATTATTTCATCCAAATTTTATTTTTTTACAGAGAAAATGTGAGACCTCATGAATCCTCCGCGCTTCTCGCCTGACGTTCCAACGAAGCGACAACTAGTGCGTAGTGGGCAATGGAGTATCCAATTCGCATAACGCGTCGCAAGAAAGCTGCAACAATAGATCCCAGCCCCGTCCCAACGCACGGAAGGTATCTCATTAGACGCTTCGGAACGTGGCCGTTGGCGCGCAAGTTTCATCGGCTTCTGTCCGGTGGATGTGTGTCAGCTTCCCTTAATTTCTTCTATAAAACGGATCGCCATCAGCATAAAAAGGCAGGCGGACGGCGCAAGGTCGCTTTCTCCGGCGGGTTCGCCGCTCGACCGCGGATAATTGCCGCCCACCGCGCCGCCTCGGAAGCGCCTTTAACGAATCGACGCTTTTTGCCGGGGCGCGGGGCGCGGTTCGGGCCTCGACCAAACAGCCGGGCATTGCGCCGGCTCCCGGCAAGGCCACTCTTGGTGCGGACAGACACTCAATGACTTTTTTTATTCACGAATGAGTTTATTTATTTACTAGGTAAAAAACACGCCGAAGTGGTCATTCTGTGAGGAAAATAACGACACAAAACACAATTTACTACAATGAAATTATATTTGCTTTGTAGAACCTTTAACGAATTAAAAAGTAACAATAAAAATGAGAACGTACGTTTTAAATTTCCGAAAATTGTAAATTCTTTAAAAGAAAGTAAATGGCAGTCTGAAGAGGGAAAGGATCCAATTCAGATTAACTCACTTTTCAAGGTTGCAAACTACCATCCCCGAAGGAAGTATTGGTGTTTCACAAACGGTAGGCGCATACCTCTTTATATATTACGATTTTTTAAAAATATTTTTTAAGCTGAAAACTGAAATGTATCAGACACGTTTGATTGGAAGAAAAATCTTTGTGTAGAAGACTTTCCAAGATTGCAACTTAAATTTGAAACTACTGATTAAGGTAAGGTGTTGATTAGAAACATGGATATTTAAACGTGGAAACACAATAATTAGTATTAAATTCTTCTTGATTTTTCATAGCTATTCTGAAGAAATGCTTGTAATACGATGACGTATTCGTCTTCCACTTCTTTTTAACTAATGTTAACAGTTGACTGCATATGTTAGATTTCTGGTGAGCAAAACAAAATTTCAATTTAATATCTTGAGTTAATTTGGTTCTGAATTAATTATTGATGGATTTTTTGATAATGCTGACAGCTACATCGTTCGAAATAACACAGATGCTTGGACTCTCCCAATAAATGACGGTAATTATTAAACATTTCTATATACATAATCTTTAATACTTGCTTATTTTATTCTTTGTGTGTCGAATTACAAATAAGTCATAAGTTTCAGTCACTCCTCCAAAAATGCAAGATCATTCGCACACTTAAACGTTAAGGAGATTAAGGAATAATCCGACTGATGATTATCTAGTATTTGACGAATATATTCTTCGAATGAAATAAATATAATCTCGGGTAATTATAACATGAAATAATAATACAACACATAATAATACAATAGTAATAATAACGATAATAATAATAACATTATTTTACAAGTTTCCTTACGCTCTAAAGTACGATATCTCGATACAGTCGATACACTTGTTTTTGCAAGTTCAAGGTCCGTAGAAAGGTGGTAAGCATGATACAACATTTCCGCTTGATGTCGCTGAGCGTCAGGTTTTGACACGCCGCTGTAGAGGAAAATCTCACTAAATGTTGCGTGTGGGTCCGGAGAAACGGAGTGGTGGAGCCGGTACCTGAAGAGTTCATTACTTCTCGACTCTTCCTGTTGGCAGTGGCCACTTGCCGCACCGCGGCGCTTGCTTTCGCAAAAAGCTTCCTTCGGCCCACTTTACCATCAAGAGGCAGCTCTGATTACAAAAAAGCAGACCGCACTTCATCTACGAATTTGGATGTTATTTGCATTTCTACAGCCACTGGTCTACAAGAACGTCTGTGGAAATTTAATTGAATTATTAGGAAATTAAATTGCCCTAAGCATCGAAGTGAAAATATTGACATTCAGAGAAACATGGTCACAATACAAAGTAGGCGCAAACGCCATTGCGCTCAGAGAAAAACGTCCTCTTGCGCACGCGCGACCGGGCCCTCCAGCGCACGGCGCTGGGTCGCAAGAGATTCTCGGGCGCCGGACTGAGGTCACCGAGTGTTCGGAGGCAGACCCCACGCCGTTGCTAGGGCTATAAACGGTTTTCAAATTTTGCTCAGAGACGCTATTTAGGCCTGCTGTTATTTTAAATTCCTCAAATCTTCCACATACTACTGGTTTCACTTATCTAAGGATTTCTCACCCATAAAATCCATCCGTTCCATCGATATTGTATCTACAAACAGTCGAATAAACCTTTTCAACTAACCAGTTTTGATTAATTAACTGATTATTTCGTATTTCTGATATCTTCAACGGCTCTGGGTACTAGTTCCATAAGTGCAGTGCACGTTTTTTAATCGTGGGAGGTGTCGGTATTCCCCCACTGAACCGATTCGTCTTACGGAGTTTTCCCCTATCCAGGTATCAGCGGGCACCATTCCAGCCGGGCACGCTCCAAGTCAGACTGCTCTCCCGGCATCTGTGGCGGAGAAGTGCATGGAAGGGATGGTGAGTGTCAGTGAGTGCGAATAGGACAAAGAAGAGGAAGAAAAGATCGCGCGCGCCCGTCATTCGTGTGTAATAGGGCACTGCTCCGGTATTTGCCTGCCACTGATTGGAGAAACGTGGGAAAACTACCGATCAGAGGAGCCCCCGCTGAATTCGACCCAGCCTTCGAGCAAATGTCGAAAATCAAGCCACAGTCTGGACGTGAACCCTCCGATTTCTCGGTCAGAAGCAAGCAGTGATATCAGTTGACGCCCTGAGCCACCTCAGCCAGTGAAACGAGTCAGTCTTCTAAACTTGACGTGTAAAAAAGATCAGCAACAACAACAACAACAAAAACAAGAAAGGCATTTGTGTTAGGTTTCACAATCGCATTAAAATCGAACAGTTAAGTCATTTCGTTTGTCACTTTGTTAGCTTAGATGATGACGATATATATTCCTTCTTCCCTTAATTTTTGGTCTTGCGATTGGAAGTCATATAGAGGAAATTTGGTTGTAAAATATTGAGTTCAAATACTTGAACATTTTGAAACATTTAAAAAAAATATTTTTATTGAAAAGATCTCAATTAATTTTTATATATTATATTATAACGATATTGAGATAAAACTAGAGAAGAGTGTTTCAATTGACTTATCATTGAATTTGTCTTTTATACCTTTCGTAACAGCATTTCATTAACAGGTGTCGTAATGCCATCCCTTGAGGAATACGGATTGAATAATTGGATATCTCAATAAAACTGTTGAGTGAAGTATATTTCAAACAATTTAAACTACATTAAACACGGCAAACAATAAAATATAGATTACTAGATGTTTTAATGGTTTGTAAACATATTCAACACGTGTCTTGTCTTAGAGGTAATTGAATATGAAAATTACATTGTCATAAAGAGCTTAATGAAGCAAAATTGTGAGAAGTTATAAGATCAACAGAGACAAGTTCGAGATATCTTCCTCGGAAGAAGAGGTTAACTAGCCAAAGTGAAGTATCTTGTTGTTTGACAAGTTGACGTAAACAATCAATTGATACAGCATACACGCAATTAGTGGAAAGCCGCTCCTTGTCCAACTTCATTGCAATTCTTCTCATTGCTCCACGTAGTATGAAGGTTTCTTTTCACTTACATGAACTCAGGTTTACTAGTTTCCTTTTCAGCTTCTCCTTTCCCTTCGCCGTTCAGCGCAGAGTCTGATTTCCTTTCACGCCCGCACATTTAAGAAGTATTTTTTTAACAAAATCCTGGTCGAAACAAGAGGGGAAAATGTAGTATATCTTTTACTTTATAGATTCATCAAAATTAAACAGTCAAAAACAGATTTTCTTATACTCTACAATACGGTTCAGATGGAACACGAATGGGAATGTGCCTTGGACCCGCGCTGTACTGTATCTGAAGTTGTACTGGAGCAATGAAAACGAGTGATTTTACGATTATCTGGAAGAAATGTGACATGACTGGTAACAGCAGATAAACTGTAATGCAAGAACAGCGTTGCCTGGCTCACGGTGAAGAGTACATTCAGTCATCCTAGATTGTGTAACTACAAAACGTGAACGTATATAAGCAGAGAAACGTTCTAGAACACTTACTATGCATCACGTTCTATATTCATCATTATAAACTTATTTTTTATGCAGAAATACATTACAACAGTTGTTTACATACCAGAAGCATCAAAAACGCCATAGCGTCACAGGTGAACAGCACAAATATTTAACAGTGGATGGCCTCTTGCTTGGAGGCTTGCTGTCACATAATGTCAGCTGCTCCGTAAGCAGAGACGTATGTGAACATTTATAAGTCGGTTGGTACAGTTTGAGAATAGGCGGAAATACGCAATCAAATATTTGCATTATTTCAGACAAAATCGAAACTTTCTTTGTTTTGTTTTTACTTTTACCGAGTTTCTGGACACCTAACTGAACATCTCACATGGTCGGAGGCATATTTTCTTTCAGTTTCTGCACACATTGGAAATAAATAATATAGAAGGGTCTTCATACCTATATGTAATCGTTTGCGACTCGTCAGGTCAGTTTCGAAATTAGCCTAGAACGTCTGAGGAGGATAATTCTATTTTTGTTACCGTAACATGTCAAGAGATTCATCAAGCAATTCGAACAAGCACACGAAGGCTCGGTTTGGGCAGCAGCGCCTTAGGAACGAAAAAACTAGCCAACGACTGTTATCAAAATGTTATCGAACATAGTTATCATAGAGAAGGTCGCCTCAGGTCGATTGAAGTGTAGACTGTTATAAGAGAAGAAGTTGCCGGAGGAATTTTGACCCTCCGAGAGATACCGCATTCTTGGCAAAGCTGCCAGCACTTGGACCGTCTCTCGGCGTCCTTCTTCAGGTCTAATGTCATTAATGAGTCGCGTATGACGGCCGTAATGAGGGCACCTCTGCCTGGATCGCGGCGTCTCCCCGACAGCCGAGGCCCCTTTGACTCCAGCCGCGGCAGCCTCCGTCGTCAGAAGGTGCCGTTGCAGCGCGGGCGCCGGTTTTTCGAGGGAACCCGGGGGCGGGACGGGGGCCATTACCCCGCTGACCGGCGGCGCTTCGGCGCGGAGCGATGTACGCGTCTTAGCGCGCTGCCCTGACCTGAGCTCTCCCGCGCGCCTGAAACGTCGATGACGGGGAGCCTGACCCTTCGCAAAGAGCTAGGTGAGGGGGCGATCAGGGCCAGCACGAGATTGGTAGAATTACGGAGTTCTGAGGAGTGGCTGTGCTACTTTCAGGAGCCTTCCATCCAAACTTGTGCTTAATCGATTTTTTCGTACGCTGTCCCGATTTTTCAGCACCACACGTTAGCATCGTCAAATGATACCGGTGCAAATACACGTAACAACTAATCTAACTTCACTTTGTATTTCTCTTCCCTATTTTACGCAAATTACTACATTAATAAACTCGGTTTCCTCCCATTATACAATTACTGTAATAAATGTAACTCCTATGTTTGATTTCTGAATTAGCCAGTTAATAAAACTATCCAAAATGGGTACAAAAAGTAGGATGAAGGAAAAACATTACGTATATTCTGGTCTTTGGCGGTCAGATGAAGTTAACTGTATCCAACATTAGGGGATTAGGGTGAAGTACTATATGGTGACAAGCTAAGAGAGTTATGAGGCAACTATATTCCAAACTGTTGGTGGGAAGTTTCTAAGGCTATTGAAGGATGAGGCGTGTAGCTTCGTGTTCCCTGTGTCAGTTGCAAATTTCTATTTACACGATAACACCTAATCTAACCCAACCTCACTATGCACATTAGTTGGCGATTTGCTACGAGTTTCCGAGCTCGAGTTGAAGCTGCATCCTTCAGCCTTAGCGACTTACATTAAACTTTGAGAGTGTGCAACTCACATTTTTCAATGCATTTTTACGCCAAAATACTTCTTGACACACAACTCCTCGCACTCTGACAAACACCCTACATTAGCCAGCGCCCTGTAATTAATAGTATTAGTTGGATGAAGTTCGACCTGATCCGCTTTTGTTCTTTCACGCACATTTATCAACACTGTTTAATCTGTGAATTAATCGGATACTCCTAACTTTAACCATATTTCAGACTTCAGCAGTAACATACATTATATTACATTAGTAGACTTAATAATTTTCAGTATTGCAGCAAAAATACACATGCATGTTAGTCACAAAATGTCGCTAGAGCAGTAAAAAGCAACTGGCCTATTTCAGAACAATAATAATTGATAATTCAAGAAGGAACGTATTAACATATTTGTTTTAAAACGACCATCTTGAATGTAATCAAATTTTAGAAGTGTTAGTCATAATTCAATATTTCATCTAAATTAATAATTAAAATTTTAAATTTCTTTTAGGATACAATTTATTTTAAAATGTGCACAGCAAGAGCCAGAAAGATTCTTTCTATTGGCTTAGCCAAAACTGTACATACTATGTGATGGAATTTAATGAATACAAGATGCTTGAAATATTATTGAAATCTACAACTTTTTTAACAACGAACATGAAAATGTGTTCAATTACACATCTACCAACTTTCTATAAAGTATTTTTTCTCTCTCCAAGATGCCTCCTACCAACTGTGAGCTTGGCTACCAACGCTGTTCGGCTGCTTCCGTTTATAGGCATGCTTCAATCACTGTCATTATGTGTGCACCTCACCAGCTATCGACTTCATTTACAAAGGAATGTGGTGTTGACAGCACAGTAATAAATGTTTTCACTTCTGCCATCTCTTGATATCAAAAAAATTGTTAAAAGTTATTTGACGGCTTACGTAAGATGTGCCTTCGCCTTCCTCTAATCAAGTGAAGACCGAGAATGACAGAGAGCGGTCGCCCCAATCGCCCGGAAGTGGCTCTCGCCGCTCGAGAACTGCCGGTGGCAGCGACAGGGGGCCGGCGGTGGAACCGAAGGTGTATGCTGTTGGGAAAGCGGATGCGACAGCAACGGCAGCGGCAATGGGCGTTGTGGCAGCAGTGATGGTGGCGGTGGTGGCGGTGATGGTGGCGGTCATGCTGGAGGCAACCGTGTTGGTGGTGGCGGTGAGAGAGATGAAGGGAGTGTTGGTAGCGGTGGCAGAAATAGTGGCAGTGGCAATGGTGAGCTGGGGGGTGCGGAGGCGGCAGCAGATGTGGGTGGTGGCGGAGGCAGAAGCTAAGCAGAAGCGAGGTCGGAGGCGGAGGCAGGCCTTGGTGGGAGTGGCGGGGCGGCGGTTGATATGGCGGCAGAGGCGATGGACGTAATGTTTCCATAATTTCATATGCAGAGAGTCAACGAACTAAAATTTTCTCCAGCCCTATGCCGGGCTCTAATCGGGTTCCTCTTTAATTATCCTAATGCACGATTCGAGGAACTTTACGACACTTCCTGGTTGCGATAAAATGTTGCCACATCGCATTAGAACTTGCGACAACTAAATTTGGATCTATATTCTTATGTGTTTTATAGCTCAAATGTCATTATTATTAAATTTTTCGTAACATTTGCACCCTGGTAACGTTTTTTCACTTCGTTGTTTCCAATGTTCGTAAAGGACATCCGAGCCACAGTCAAGGAAACATCGCAAGAATCTGAAGCGGTCAAAATGCAATTTTTCATTTGAAGTAATAGATATTTATGTTCTTGAATGGCCCGCGAAAGCTTTCTAGGCCCAACCATCTTGCTGAGCATGCTACATCTTCTTTTCTTGGGATAAAGGTCAAAGCATGGCTCGGCGAAGGTTCCTTGCGGTGAGTTGGCTTGGCGATCGCATCCCATTATTCTGTAGTGAAGTGAGCAACTGGCTCCGCGTTCCAAATGTTTCCCGAGATCGATTGCGAACGGGGAATCCCAAAGCACATGCGGGCCTACTCCGCTGACCTCCGGTGCCCGCGCCACTGCGCGAGCGCCGACGCCTCGGCACAGCGACGGTGGCCGCGCACAGGTGGGCGAGAGGAGGAATGAGAAAACAAGCGCAAATTTTGTATTCTTCTTCTTCAGTCTTCTCTTTCTTCCCTGTTACTATTTTTTGTTATTTCGTTCTCTTACGTCTTCATTTCCTTCTTCCTCCTTTTCTTCATCCTTTTTCTTCTTTTTTTCCTTATTGTTCCCCATTTTCCTTTCTCTTCTCCTTCCTTTCTTTTACTCTTCCTCTTTGTCCCTTCCATTCGTCTTCCACCTCTTTCGCAATTCTTTCTTTTCTTTCTCTCTGCTTTCCCCCCTATCAACTCGTCATTACGCCTTCAGCACAATGCTCGTTTAGTGATTGTAATGCAATCAGAACCCACACGCGAAATCATCAATAAAGAAACATTTCATGTAATTGGAGCTCGTAACTCTTGAGGCAAGAGCAGCGCTTAACGCGCTTCATAAGCCGGCGAAACGTCGTTTCTTCGGGACGATCGCCCTAAAAGCCCCCCCCGTTTTTAAAAAGTTCATAAGTAAAGAAAATTTTGAAAACATGTGTCCCTATTGTTCTTCACAGATTCCCATGAACTTTTAAGCTTAATTTTGTTGGCAAGGATATTCCTAATGTCATTTGAAAAGTACAATTGAAAACGGTCCCCTTCGGTTAATCCTCATCGTACTTTACTAAGTAGATAGATCTGTAACGAAGTCAAGCTGATTGCAACTATTACAGCCTCTACATGTAGAAGTAGACATCCACTGGTGCAATGTAGCATAAGCGTGTAGGCATATTAAAACTAAAACAATCCTAAAGAAAATTGTTTAAAAGGGTTTTGTATATGGTGCAGGAATTTACCTCGGTCGCCCTGCCTTTCACTGGAAGAGTCTAATGATGAAAACGTGTTTGTTTTGTATTTCCAACGATGTTTTTTCTTGGATTAAAAACGCGCAAAGGTGGTTCTTGCGCTATCCATCCGAAACCTTTCTCGTAATACAGCCATGCAGAAAACCCCTTATTAAACAGGCTGTCCGGGTAGGAAAATTTAAATTATTAATCCAAATAAAAATGCATTCTATTGTGGCAATTGGATGCTTTTTTGTTTATTTCTGTGTTTAATATTTCTTATCTGAGGCAATACTTAATTCTTTTGTAAACAATAAACAATTTACGTGTTTCCTGGAGTGTTTCCATGCTTTTGTAATGCAAATTGTTGCCTAGAAAGCATTTTGCAAAAGCTAACCTTTTTGGTGCTAATTGTGTCTCACCATTCGGAATGTCTAAGTATGTTTATTAACAAGTAGTTTTCGACGTTTCCTCCGCGGACCCCATGTGTAAGTAACGTGTCCGCTATTTACGCGCTGCTTTCCCATCCATGTGCGGCGGGTGGGGCGCGTGACGGCCAGCGCGTGGAGTGGGACGCCACCTCCGTGGGCGGGGCGGCGGGGGGGGGGGCCGCGGCGGGGGCAGAAGCAGGTCGGCCGCTCCTCCGCGCGTAATAACACTGTTACCTCGTCTTGCTCTGAGGCCGTTCGATGCGGGAGGGACCTGGGCGCGACGGGCTCGTAATGTTGGGATACCAATTACTGATGGCGGCAAGCGGGGCCGATTGCGGGAGGAAGGTTCTGTGTCAAACTACTAATTGCAATAATGGCGATTGAAGGGAACAGTGTCAGGATGCCGAGTTAGTGGAATTAAAGAAGTTTAACTCTATTAGATATTGCAGAAAATGAGCAGAGGTACTAAGAAGAACAATTTATTGATGAAATATAGGTGAAGCATCAGAGCAAAGGCAATAACATACACTATTAAGAGTTTAAAAAAACCTTTTTTTCCCCTTCCACTGCTTTTTATGTTTCATTTATATTGATATTCATCTCCCGTATAAAACGCAACACCTTTGCCGCAAATATTTCCATTCTTCATCCACGTATCAACTCTTCCCCGAGTACAATACGTATGTTTCAATACAAACACCATTTGCATCGTTTTTCCCTTTTGTCTTCTCCGTGAATACTTTAACTAAGGATTGAAAACGTGTTTGTTTTGTATTTCCAACATGTTTTCTTGGATTAAAAACGCGCAAAGGTGTGAGACGGCGTGAACTTACTAAGCAGAGAACACTGTCTCTAGGCGCCAATTGCTTGCTCGCCTGGAAAGCCAGGGTCGTATTACTTTCGGCGATCTCCAAACCACAATTGTTTTAGGACCGCACTTAATAGTACTAACCATTATAATTGAATATCTTGTATAGATTATGAAATTCCGAATTGCTCAAAAATGGACCCGCGTATTACATTTTTAATTTCTTGTTTGCAAATGTATGGTTTGTTTTCTTTGCGCTCTCACCCACATTTTTTTTCCTACTCTCGACTACAGAACATCGGGTAGATAATGGTTTTTTTAAAACGAACAATTCCAAGCTATTATATTAGTACTGCCAGGAATATCTTCTGGTAGTGGCCTTTGCTCCACGAGCGTGTTAGCATCAGAACTACCTTGGTAGGACGAGCTACAGCTGTAACCAAAGAAAAACGTAAATTACGTACTTCAGAAACGTGCTGGAAGTATGTTCCCCCTCATTTGCTTCCCGTGATTTTGTTTGCTACCAACAGAAATACAAGTTTTAATTGATGGTCATGATTCGGCTCACTGCGAAGAGACTTTCCAGGCACACTGAATTATAATGACTTAAATCACTAACTTTCCTCTGGGTTTCAGACGTACCATAGTCATAATTTTATACTTTTTCCTTTACCCTTACCGACGTTTCCACTTTTGTTACAGAGGACTAGTTTATTAGTAATTGAAGGCTGTCCATAAAGGAGCTAAAAGGGGCCATTCCCGTTTTTGTGAAATGGAGCTATTACATAGCCACACTTCAAAATTTATTCTTTTGGTGATTACGTATTTAAATTCATTATGACTTTAAACCATGCAAGTGTACTGTGTTTTGCCGTGTTTTTTGAGGTATAGATATGTGAAGTTCTAGTAAACCTCAACATGCTCAGAACGGAAGCATATTGGAGCACCTCTACTTTCCTACTGACACCTTCAATTATTTTACAATACAGATATTTTATAAAATTTAAAAATATGTGTTTTCCTTTTTTGCGTGAGTCATCATTGTTATGTCCCCAAGAAAGTTGCTTATGTTTGCTTCTTGTAAAACCCGGCCCTGTTAAAAGCGACTGAACATCTGATCGAACCTACGCCCCCTAATGTAATCCTAGATTCATAGCACCCAAGCAAGCTTTTCTCTAAAGTATCCATATTCTGAACTGAAAAAAAATTCCTGAAGGTGGTTGCTGACTCAACGTGGTCTCTGTTGTCAATGAAGGAGTGGGGGGGGGGGGCGGCAGAGGATTGGGGCGTCGCCGGAGGGCGAATTCTGCGCGCAGCGGTCGGTGGGCGGAGGGCGTTTTGTTTTGCAAGGCACGAGGGCAGGTGCGCCGGGGTCACGCGGCCTAACTGAACCCGTGACCACGCGACGCTCGCGCATGCACCGCGTGCAAACCACGCTATCGACCGTGCGGCCCCCCGGCCTCGCGCTCCCTCCGCGCTCCTCCGCGCTCCTCCGCGGCTCGCCTCCGCGCTCCCCTCCGCGGCTCCCCTCCGCGCCCTCCGCGCTCCCTCCCGCGCTCCGCTCTCGCGCCTCCCGCTTCCCTGTCTCGCGCTCCCTCGCGCTCCCCTCGCTCTCCTCTTCTGCGTCTCCTCCTCCTCCTTCCTGCTGCTCCGCTCCCGCCTCCCGCGTCTCCTCCTGCCTCGCTCCTCCTCGCGCTCGCTCTTCCCCCTCCGCGCTCCCTCGTCCTCTCGCGCTCCCTCCCGCTCGCTCTCCTCGCGTCTCTCGCTCCTTCCCCCTCGCTCCTCTCTCCGCGCTCCCTCCGCCTCGCGCTCCTGCTTGCTCCCATCCGCGCTCCCTCGCGCTCTCTGCTCTCCTCGCGCTCCTCCGCGTCCCTCCGCGCTCCCTCCGCGCTCCCCTCCGCTCCCTCGCGCTCCCGTCCTGCCTCCCTCCTAGCGCGCTCCGTCTGCCCACATTGGCCCGCTGCGAAGAGCTCCCGCTCCGCCCCCCCGTTCTTGGTCTGCCTAGGCTCCTCTCCGTTGCTTTTACCGGCCTTTATGTTCACTCGCCGCGCGCAAGCAAACCGCCGGCGCTTGACTACCGTGGCTAGTGACTGCCAGTCCACGGTCGTCCTCGTCGCCGCCTATCAACCGCGCCCCCCACTCCCACCAAGGCCTGCCTCGCTCCGACCTCGCTTCTGCTTAGCTCTGGCCTCCCCACCACCACTCTGCTGCCGCCTCCCCCCCAGCTCAATGCCATGCCACTATTCTGCCACGCTACCAACACCCTTCATCTCTCTCACGCCACCACCCAAACACGTTTTGCTCAGCATGCCGCCACGCACCACCACATCACTGCTCCACAACGCCATTGCCGCTGCGTTGCTGTCGCATCCGCTTCCCCAACAGCATACACCTTCTTCCCACCGCGCCCCGGCGCTGCCACCGGGCAGTTCCGAGCGGCGAGAGCCACTTCCGGGCGATAGGGGCGGCTCGCTCTCTCTGTCATTCTCGGTCTTCACTTGATTGAGGAAGGCGAAAGCACATCTTACGTAGCGTCAATATACTTTACAATTTTTTTATTATCAGAGAATGGGCAGTTAGAACTAATTATTACTGTGTTCGTTCAACACCCTACTTTCTTTGTAAATGAATCATAGCTGGTGAGGTGCACACATCAATGACCAGTGATTGAAGCATGGCCTTAAACGGAGCAGCCGAACAGCGTATTGCTAGCCAAGCTCACAGTTTGGTAGGGCATCTTGGAGAAGAAAAAATACTTTATAGAAAGTTCGAGTAGATGTGTAATTGAACACATTTTCATGCTTCGTTGTTAGAAAAGTTGTAGATTTCAATAAAATATTTAAGCTTTGTATTCATTAAATTCCAATTTGACATAGTATTTACAGTTTGGCTAGCCATAGAAAGAATCTTTCTGCTCTTCTGTGCACATTTTAAAATAATTGTACCCTAAAGAAATTTAAAATTTTAATTATTAATTTTAGATGATATGAATTATGACTAACACTTCTAAAATTTGATTACATTCAGAGGTCGATTTTTAAAACAAAATATGTTAATATACGTTCCTTCTTGAATATCATTATTATTTTCTGAAATAGGCCAGTTGCTTTTTACTGTCTAGCGACATTTTGTGACTCCATGCATGTGTATATTTTTGCTGCATATCTGAAAATTATTAATGTCTATCTAATGTAATATATGTATTTACAGCTGAAGTCTGAATATGGTTAAAAGTTCGGAGTATCGATTATTCACAGTTAAACAGTGTTGATAAATGTGCTGAAAGAACAAAAGGGATCAGGTCGAACTTACCAACTAATACTTTAATTACAGGGCGTGTACAATGTAGGGGTTTTGGTCAGAGTGCGAGGTGGTGTCAGAAAGCTATTTTGGCGTAAAATGCATTGAAAATGTGAGTTGCACATCTCTCAATAGTTTAACTGTAAGTCGCTAAGGCTGAAGATGCAGCTTCAACTCGACTCGGAACTCGTTTAGCAAATCGCCAACTAATGTGCATAGGAGTTTGGGTTAATTAGGTGTTACGTGTATAGAAATTTGCAACTGACCAGGGAACACGGAAGCCTACACGCCTATCCTTCAATAGCCTAAAACTTCCACCAACAGTTTGGACCTATATTGCTCTCATAACTCTCTAGCTTGTCACCATATAAGTACTTCACCCTAATCCCTAGATTGATACAGTTAATTCATTTGACGCGCCAAAGACCAGAATACGTAATGTTTTTCCTTCATCCTATTTTTGTTACCATTTTGAGTTTTATTAACTGGCTATTCAGAAATCAAAGCAAGGATTACATTTATTACAGTAATTGTAGTAATGGGAGAAACCGAGTTTCATAATATAGTAATTGCGTAAAAATAGGAGAGAAATAAAAGTGAGTTTAGATTAGTTTGTTACGTGTATTTGCACCTATCATGTTACGTGCTAACGTTGGTGCCTGAAAAATCGGGACAGCAGTAACGAAAAAATCGATTAAGCACAAGTTTGGTGGAAGGCTCCTGAAAGTAGACAGCCCACTCCTCAAAGTCCGAATTCTACCAATCCTGTGGCCTACGCCCCCTACTAGCTCTCTTGCGAAGGGGTCAGGCCTCCCCGCAATCGACGTTTCAGGCGCGCGAGAGCTCAGTCAAGGCGCGCCTAAGACGCCGTAAATCGTCGGCGGCGAAGCGCCGCCGGTAGCGGTAATGCCCCCCGTTCCGCCCTGGTTCCTCGAAAAACCGGCCCCGGGCTGCAACGCACCTTCTGAGACCGGAGCTGCGGCGGCTGGGAGTCAAAGGGCCTCGGCTTCGAGGGAGACGCCGCGACTCAGGCAGAGGTGCCCTCATTACGGCCTCATACGCGACTCTAATGACATTAGACCCTGGAAGAAAGGACATTTACACTGCGAGAGAGAAGACCACGCTTCGACTGCTAGCCATCATTGAGGCACAGTTGTCTAAAGAATTACAAGACACGGAAAATATCACAAAAACAAAAGCATTACAGACGGCATGAGAATATCCATTCCCGTAATTCTCGACAATTATAACAGTCTATACACACACAAAGATGAAATGCTGAGAGGCGACAAATTAACTTCTCATTGTATTGAGACAAATAGTATTCGAGACATAATAGATTAGAGACGAGAAGCAGATAAGTGATAGAGGAACAGTGAGGGGTTAATCCTCAACAGGGTCAGATCTGCTAGCATCTCAAAAGGAAAAGCGATGAAGATGCTAGAAATAAGTACAGCACGTAATAACTTTGATATGAATTATTACTAGACGAAATATAAACATATAGAGAGAAATAACAATGACGAGTACAATACCTGCCGGCATGGCGTAAGCTGATCAATTCCTCTGCTATTGAGAGTATTCATTGTTGGTGGTATATATTCACTAGGTAGCGGTGTAGAATAGACATGAGATCGGCTATATACCATGACTATTTGAGAGAGAAAATAGTCCTATTCCGCATAGAGAAATTTGTACATATACCTCATAATTTAGGGTAGAAGAGCAGAATGTCTAATCTTCCGAATAAGAATGTAATAATATGTCTCCATATGACCGAGAGAGTTGTTGGATACCGATACGGTCGTCTGGTTTATATAGCTTTTTAGTCTGGTGCAAATACCTTCTATTCTGAGTTTTCAATATTACATTAGGGATAATGAATTGATATATAAACTGAGATAGAGAGAGAACACTTTATTAATAGGAGTATGTCATGGAGAAGTACTGTGAATACTATATGCAAAATTTGAGTCCGTGATTCTTCGTGATCATCTAGAGGTGAAGAGACGGATCAAGCAAGAGAATGAATGTAGGACTCATGTACTTAGTTCTTTTTCCACATAAGCGAGGAGATATGTTTCTTATCCTATTCAGCTATTTGCTTATATGGTGGACTATATCTTAATCCTTTTCTGAAGGTCCGAAGATTCTGCACTAAGGAGGCTCTGTTTGAGTATTTAAGCTATTGATTATAGGGAGAGAGATGTATCTCTGCTCTAGGTCACGAGGCATATCTGTTTTATTGTAATGTTTTTACACATAGTTATAATTAACAGATATTATTATTTTTAGAAAGGGTTTTCTTCTAAGAGAGAATTTTCAAAGAGTCTTTTGTTTGATGGTGACGTTTAGCTGTTCTCATTTAGATGTTGTACTACTTAGGTATTATGCTTTATTGTAAATATCTACTGATTGTATAAATTTCTGAATGACTAAGTTAATATAAAATTGTTTAGAGGGTCTATTGAGTTGCATTTGTTAATTATTGGGAGAGTTCAGGTTGTGAAATGGAGGTATAGGATCTATTTATAGAATCTTTTAAAGTACTCCAATTAATGTTATAAGTATTTAAGGTAAGTGGGGGGTTGAGGGAGGCTTTTCTACGCGAGTTGGAGGTGCTTTAACTAAATTGTAATGGATATGATTTTCCTTTACGCTCAATGGCACGTTTGTATTGACACATCGGAACACTGATCATTAAATATTTAGCGTGACATGGCTCTAATGGTCAGAGGTATGGGTCTGGCTATTGTCTCTTCGCGCACTCCATATGGAGAGGATAAGGATAGGGTATCAGAGCTAGAGATGATCTTGAGAGTGCGAGGTGTCTGTTTTATGTGTATAAGATATATAACCAGATGTATGCGTGACGCACGGATGAGTATCCACGATCTATAAGTCACGTGTTTTAAGAATTTTCACGAAATCTGCACGATAAGGTGAATGGATTTTGACTAGTTCAGTAGTATAGTCGGGTATTGGTGATGTGTTTGACTGGTTTATGTTACAGATGTTGCTATTTTTGAATATTTTGATATTTTGAGAGGTGTCGCAGTGGTGTACTATTGTATTACAGTAATGCTGTCGAAAACGCCTTCGCAGTCCAGCAGTGAGTCGGCTAGGCATTGTAATTGCTGGATTAGATCGCACACACCATACATCTTGCACATTCTTATTAGTCGCTAATTTCGCAGATTCCTATCCCCTTCACCCTCGTTCTTACAGGGAGTTTTTGTCTGTCTTTGCAGATGTTGCACTGTTGTATCCCTGAATACAAAGGATGAGATTAATTGGATCTGAGCACTCGTTTATGTATGCAATGCAGGAGCGAATCTCTAGTAGCAACGTTAGTCGCTGTAACTTCGGTTGTTTGTTGAATATATGCTATGCGGGAGCTATCCATTCTAACTAACTACAATTGACAGGGGGCCATTATGGTCCTTTTGACTCGATCCATAACTTGTTGCTAAAGCCATAGCGAGAGTGATTGTTCGGATATTCTGTATGAGAGTGTGTTCTGGTGACTCTAATGCTATAATCGTAAAATTAATGAGTGGTGATTGTTATCGTTAACTGAGTGAGTGATTTGGTACGTGAACTGAGGGTGACTGCATAGGGTAATATTCGGAGTTGGGGAAACCGCTCCGGGGGTCGTGTGAGTCTGGGGTCGTACTTACGTTGGTTGTTGTGTTGGTTGTGATTTGTGTTTGGTTGTTCGCTCGGTCTTGGCGTGGTGTCGGAGAACTCTTTTCTGGCATGTGAGGTTATATAGTTCAGGTATTTTATCTGGCTGTCTTGTTGTTTCTGGGGCATGACGCCTCTGGATCTGGAAAGTTTGTTTTGTATGATCCCTTTGCGGCGGCGCCTACGCGAATGGTCGCTCTCTCTAAAGATCTGTGCATTGTGGTATGATACGTTGTTTTTAACTCTCTCACTACCACATTTTCTTCAGAGGTACATAATGGGTTGGGACAAGGTGGTGTCACTGGGATTCCATGAGTCAGCCCCTGAATTTATAGATCCTGTTAAGACAACTGTTTTGAGCAGTGTTATGCTGGGAGGAGGATTCTGGTAGTCTTCTTACATGTTTAGCTAGACTCATTGGCAGATCCAAACGTCGCACTTTACATCGCGAACCATATATCATTCGTTGAACGCAAATTGCTTATGCCTTCGGCGAAATTGTTTCAATAATTACTGTCGTCCTCCAACTAAACACCGTAACATTGTAGGGGGTCAGCCTTAGTTTTCTTTTATCTTCTGTATATATCTGAGATTATCTACGCCGGTGCAAATTTGCCACCGTAACAAACTAAATTACGGCTCTAACTTCACGTTTTGGTATTTCTCTTTCACCTATTTACCAAATTACTATATTAATAAACTCGGGTTTCCCCCCATTACACAATTACTGTAATAATGTAACTCCCTATGTTTATTTCTGATTAGCCAATTAATAAAACTATCCAACATGGTACAAAAAGTAGATGAAGGGAAAACCATTAACGTATATTCATGGTTCTTTGGGGCGGTCAGATGAAGTTGACTGTATCCAACATTAGGGGATTAGGGTGATGTACTATATTGGTGAAAGCTAAGAGAGTTATGAGAACAACTATATTCCAAACTGTTGGTGGGAAGTTTCTAAGGCTATTGAAAGGATGAGGCGTGTGCTCGTGTTCCTGTGCATTGCAAATTTCTATTAACGATAACCCCTAATTAACCCAACTCACTAAATGCCATTAGTTGGCGATTTGCTACGAGTTTTCCGAGCTCGAGTGAAGCTGCTCCTCCGCCTTAGCGACTTACATAAACTTGAGAGTGTGCAACTCACATTTTTCAATGCAATTTACGCCAAAATACTTCTTGACACACAACTCCTCGCACTCTGAAACAACCCTAACATTAGCCCAGCGCCCTGGTAATTTAATAGTATTAGTTGGATGAGTTCGACCCTGATCCGCTTTTTTGTTCTTTCACGCACATTTATAAACACTGTTTAATCTGTGAATTAATCGGATACTCCTAACTTAACCATATTTCAGACTTCAAGCTGTAACATCCTTATATTACATTAGTAGACTTAATAATTTTCAGTATTGCCAGAAAAAACCATGCATGTTAGTTCACAAAAATGTCGCTAGAAAGCAGTAAAAAGCAACTGCCTATTTAGAACAATAATAATTGATAATTCAGAAGGACGTATTAACATATTGTTTTAAAATGACCAATCTTGAATGTAATTCAATTTCGAAAGTTTAGTCATAATTCATATTTCAATCTAAATTTAATAATTAAATTTAAATTTCTTTAGGATACAATTTATTTTAAAATGTGCACAGCAAGAGCCAGAAAGATTCTTTTCTATTGGCTTAGCGCCAAACTGTACATACTATGTGATTGAATTTAATGAATAAAGATGCTTGAAATATTTTTTGAAATCTACAACTTTTCTAACAACGAACATAAAAAATGTGTTCAATTACAACATCTACCACTTTCTATAAGTTTTTTTCTCTCTTCCAAAGATGCCTGCCTACCACCTGTGGAGCTTGGCTACCAAACTGCGTTCGGCTGCTTCCGTTTATATGGCCATGCTTCAATCACTGGCATTATGTGTGCACCTCACCAGCTATCGACTTCATTTACCACAAAATGTGGTGTTGACAAGCACAGTATAAATGTTTTCACTTCTGCCATCTCTTGATAATCAAAAAACATTGTTCAAAGTATTGACGCCTTACGTAAAAGATGTTGCCTTCGCCTTCCTCTAATCACGTGAAGACCGAGAAATGAACATGAGAGCCGGCCGCCCCAATCGCCCGGAAGTGACTCTCGCCGCTCGAGAACTGCCGGTGGGCAGCGCCCGAGGGCGGCGGTGGAACCGAAGGTGTTGCTGTGGGACGCGGATGCGACAGCAACGCAACGCGGCAAGGGCGTTGGGCAGCAGTGATGGTGGCGGTCATTGCTGGAGGCAACTGTGTTGGGTGTAGTAGCGTGTGAGAGAGATGGAAGGGAGTGTTGGTCAGCGTGGCAGATAATAGTGCAATCGTGGAGCTGGGGGGTTGGCGAGGCGGCAGCAGATGTGGGTGGTGGCGGAGCAGAGCTAAGCAGAGCGAGGTCGGAGGCGGAGGCAGCCCGTTGGTGGGAAGTGGCGGCGGCTGGTTGATATGGCGGGCAGCGGCGATGGACCGTAGCCCCGCCGGTTAGGTCCACTCGTGCCAGTTCGCACTTCGAAGCCTCAGGCGGGGATAGCTTTCAAGCAGGCGCGGGCCATGGTTTTGAGGACTCCCGCCGCGCCACTTGGGAAGTGAACAATTTAATAGCGGCCGGGATAAGAACAAGGGCAACACGAGGTGAGGAGAGATGAGACACGAGGCGAAGGACAGGAAGAGAAACGAAGGCGGGGCGGCGGCATGTGAGCGGAGCGTTGCAGGAGGCCAATGGGCGACGGAGCGCGCGAGGAGGAGCTGCTGGAGGGAGCGCGGAGGGACGCGGAGGGAGCGGCGCGGGGAGGTGCGAGGGGGAGAGGCGAGCGGAGGGAGTGAGAATGGAGAGGCGCATCGGAAGATGAGTGAGCTAGAGCCACGAAGGAACGGGAGCGCGGAGCAAGGGAGGACAGAGTTCGGAGGTGACTGTGGGGGAGCGCTAGGTATGGGAAGCGATGAGATAGGAGAAGCGTCGTGAGGGTCAGCGCGAGGGAGCTCGCGAATGTGAGGCGCGAGTGTGTAGCGAGAACCTAGAGAGATGTGGTGAGCGCGAGAGGGAGCGCGGAGGGAGCGCGGAGGACGCGAGGAGCGCCGAGGGCAGTACGCGAGGGAGCGCGAGGGTGCCAGTGAAGCGCGGAGGGAGCGCGGAGGAGCGCGGAGGGGGAGCGCGGGAGGGAGCGCGGAGGAGCGCGGAGGGAGCGCGGAGGGAGCGCGGAGGGCGCGGAGGGGCCGACAACGTCGATAGCGTGGTGCAACGCGTGCGGATGCGCGGAGCGTCGCGGTCACGGGTAAAAGTTAGCGCGCGGTGACCCGCGCACTGCCCCTCGTGGCCTTGCAAAACAAACCACCTCCGCCCACCGACGCGCGCGCAGGAAATTCGCTCTCCGGCGACAGCCCATCCTCTGCCCGCCCCCCCCCCA
>BOPP01000198.1:276273-311251 GCA_017312745.1 Gryllus bimaculatus
AAAAAAAAAAGCTGCGATCGTCTTGTCGATCGCGATTAACTTGTTGCCCAGGTCTACTTCAGAGAGATTGCTCTACGAAGGAACAGCTTCGTCAGCATCTGCTTGCTTATGCTAGTAGCATTACTGCAGGTTGTGTTCATGTATGCAATTAATGCGTTCGTTTGCAGTTGGCTCGGTCGTAAATTACTTCGACAAACGACTATCTCGACATGAAATTGATTTGTTTCTAGATCTGTCAGACTGATCTCTTAAGAGCAACTTCTCTCTGCATACGGTACGATATTCAGTATGAAAACAAACGAAGTACTGTTTCTTTCTTATTAGCGAAAATTATTGTTGATACGGCATTGAACTTTATTGACACATGATTTAAAATTTAGGAAGAAGAACAGGCTTTTACAAGATTTTTCAGATTATTATTAAGATTTGAAACATAATTAGGGTTCTCTATTTTTTTTAAAAAAAAATAAGCATGGCATTACTTTTAAAACATTTCATGCATTACGTTAAAATTACTTTTAAAAGTATTTTAAGGCTCCTTTCCGACCACGTTCTAACGAATAGCCTTCGCCGCCACCTCTCGTCTTCGGCGTCGTCCACGTCGAACACGTACTTTCCACGAGCATCGGCACTTAATTGTATCGATGCACGATTTAAAATATAGGAAGATAGTACACATTCAGAAAAAAAATCGTCTGAAAAATTTTCATAAATATTAAGCGTACTTGCAGTTGAAAAATACTTCCAATTTTTAATTTGCATCGAATCATTTTTAAAACATTTCATACGTTGCGTTACAATCATTTAAAAAAAAAAGATTTTACAGAGGTAATTAATTTCCTTTCAATACCTATTCTGAAATTTGAGGGTCGATACATGGATATTTTTGATAGGTACCTACAGCAAGGATCCCTAATCAGCAGTCTCGCACGAAAGAGTGTGGATGTTTCACGTGTGTGAGAAGAATCGGAACATTCTCGTCACGCACGCCGAGGCGCTGGCCAAGCGAGTTGGACGAGCGCCGGCCAGGGAGGAGGATCCGCCCTTTGGCGACCCCTGCCAAGTTACATGACGTCCCTGACTGGCCTCATCGCGCACCCGGAAGCAAGCGGCCGTCTTGCCCACCAGTGAGTACATCGAGGGCGGAGAGCGACCACACGTCAACAAAATGATTTCAGCCCCCGAAAATTTGGAGGAAGAACAGAAAGGAAATTCGATCCAGGGTCAAATTAAACAATCGAGACAATCTCAAGGGACCACTAAAAAAGTCGTTCTCCCGTAGAGAGGACTCCCGTGACTGTGACAAAAGCGAACAAGGGGTGGAGGCTGATGAAAAACGAATGTTCCCATTACCTACACCTCTGCACACTGTTTGTATCTCCAACTTTTTGTACTTTTTGCACACTGTTTGTATCGGTTTTTGACATAAAATGACCTAAAACTATTTCTGTAAGTTACGAATTGAAGGTATTCTTGAGTTACTTAAAATAATTTGTTCAGGTCTGGGTAAATATTCATTTCAATTACAGTTTCAGAAGTATATTTCACATTGTGTTTATAAGAGAAGTGATTGTATTGCTCCAGAATTTGTAAACCACCTCCATCTCATTAGTTTGGGAGAATAAGAACTAATGAAACTTTTTTTCGATTTTCCGTACAGAGAATATAAAGTACAGTTTGGTTGTAACTTATCTACAGTTCTTCCTTTTCTGCGATATAGTCGAGGGGTTCAACCAGTTATTTATAAAAGTAATATTATTTAAATATATTAAAATTAATTTGGAAAAAATGTAAAGTTTAAGTCGTTAGAAGTATGTTAAAATTTACATAATTTCGATCAGAAAATGAATAGTAGTTGGACTAAAATATTCAATATCAAAGAAATGTATAAATGAATTATTATCATAAATTCAATTTAAAGAACATTTATCTAAAAAAATGTCTTTCACCCTAAATATTTTCTGAAACCTTCAACTCAGGGTGGAAAAGTAGGTCTTAAATGGTCAATTCACATCATCAAGATAATCAAAAAATTAAGAGTGAATAAGGATAATCGTTTTCAGGGCGATCAATATTTTCTACGTAAATTAAATATCTTTAATTTTTAACAGGATTAATTACGTTCACAATATCGGTATTTTTATCCCCTTCAACATGATATTTCTAAAACGCTGGTTTAGCATTGAAACAATATTAAGAATTAAGACAATGCTATATTTTAACACAGAGCAGGAAATTGATTTTCATCTAATAGATATATTAACATACATGAAAGGTGTATTTAAGTAATACTTTTGTCCCACTGCTGTGACGAGAGGAACCATAGCGGCGATATTGCGTAAACACAGGTGAAACGCGCGGGAGTGTGGTTCGTTCCGCTCGAGATGCGCTCTCGATGAACGAATCGAAGCGGCTGCGGAGTCAGTCTGCGACGCCCATTTGCCTGCTCTCCTTCCCGCCCGCGGAGAAACGGAAGCTGTTGCCGCTGCAGCCGCCGCACGCGAGCTTCGTCTCGTCGGTCGTGAGAAAGAGTCGACGAGGTAAACACGCTACGCTACTGTGCCGAGGCGTTCCACAAGGCTTCCGCTGCACTGCGAGAGAGGGCGGGTTTTTTCTTATTCCCCTGATAAGAAACAAATTTACTAAGCTATTTGTAGGTTGATAGCTTCACTTTAGACTTCAAATATCTAGAGCAAATATCTTCGTACAAAACAAAATTCGTTATATTTTTAATTAAATTAGAAAACAAAACACCCAACTGTCCTCATTATTCGTGATGTTTTCGCCCGTGATTTAAATCTTGTTATCTTCAGATGTTTCTTATTTCCAATATTCCATTTCCACTAAGTGAACAAAGAGATAAATTGTCAAAACAATACAGAAATCACATCAACTTGCTCAAACGTTTTGATGAGAATTCATCACTGAGACGTAAACTAATTAACCCCTTGCAATATATACCGAAAAATATAATGTTAATTGGATTTACTTGTGCAATACTGTGCTCAAACGCCGCGTCAAATTATTCTCATAACACACAATAACAACAACCATTCAGCATACGTCTTACGCTAAGAGTGTTCATAAACTGGAGGAACTGAATCAGTTAAATTCAGTCAATGAAATTTAATCAAAGTTTCATTACATTGGAGAAACGAAGAAAATTATTTTTACGTTCAAACGTAAAATCATATCTTGGCGAGAAATTACTGGCTTAAAGAACCACACTATTCGTTCTTCTTTCATTCCTCAAACGTGTACACGCTAAAATATATACTTGTTGATGTGAATGCACACCTATGCATTTCTTACAAACATACACATGAGGATATTTATATTGTTTCTTGTTTTCCCTAAAAGCTAAATTCTCACTTTCTGATCAGATGACGAGCCTCTTGTTCTACGTAGCGAATGATGCTATGAGTAATTAGTATTTTGCACGTCATTAGCCAAAATATCGTCAAGAACTTTACTTGGAGGACATAAGCTCTTCGATCAGCTAACTGGCACATTTAATTAATAAAACCTGTTGGCTATTTCAGTTGAGATGCACCTTATTTAATGGTAATATTAACTTATTCTAGAAATACTTTTTTACCCCTTCTTCGACAAATATTTTTACAATTTACTCGTGCAAGTAATGACTAAATGGTCCATGCATTTTATATCACGTAACCATTAGAGTATTTACAAACTCAATGAAAAGAAGATTATTCATGAAAAATAATATAAATAAAAATTCGGCACCCGTTGCACACTGCTTACGCGAGTAAGAACGGACGACGGAAATATATTTTTGAATCATTCTCGTATTCTAGAAAAACGCAATAGGCCAATACAATAAGTACACACAAAATGACTAAATTGACAATGTTTCAACTATTAGGACGGGTAAGAAGTCGTTGTTTGTCCTTTATGAAACCCGACAACCTCTAGAAGCTCTGTTGCGTTGATGCTTTCCTTTGCTTTCGCCATTTTCTACAGGTGTTTCTGTTGCGCACCAGAGAAAGGGCTGTTTGTCTTCGCCTTCTTCGCTGGCTGTGGGAAGGAAGGCTCCGCGCGCACCGTACTTCCCGGACGTTGAGAATCTCTTCGCACAAAGCTAACGAACGTCGCATCATTATTCGCCCCGTTCCCAACACACGCTACAAGCACAAAGCAAGAAGACCACTGGCAAACTTGCTACCTTCGATAGGTTGGTTGTCCAGCGCAAATTATACAAATAATGGAGCTTCTTCTCACTGCTCCCGACAAGTGCATTCCAGAGGGAGCGATTAATACGTTCGCAACAAAGCTATCAAATAGCCCGCTGGTACAGGAGAACCAAGAAGTCCTGCAATCTTTCAGGCCTTACTAAGATTACTTTATTTAGAGTACGCTTGTCACATAATTATGGTTCATAATTATCCTAAGCAATAAGTTGTATTTCTTTCAGCTGTAAGCAAATAAGTTGCATTTCTTTCTAATTGCCTTAGGAAGCTTGATAACGGCATTTCACTTTTAACTAATTTTACAATGAATAACCTGAACGCCTCTTGTGAGACTTTTGTGAGAAAAATATGGAGGGAAGCGCTAAGTCCGGAGGTTGTAAACTTAACCAACTTTGTGCAACTCATTTGAAAAAATAATTATGCCAGTGTAACAGTATTAATAGCGAATAAATCCAAATGTTATTATCATCCCAAAACCCATAACAATTAGTATCAAAATGAACGTATGTATGTGTGCTTACTTCTCAAAATGGATTAATATTTTATTTTCACTAAAGGCAGATTCCTTTTCCAGTCGAACACACTGATGGAACTTTTCATGAAGGTAGAGCCTCAACTATATGGAATTTTTTTTGTAAAAATAAGGGAAGAACTTTCTTGGCAACATTGTTATTTTTCTTTGCTGTTAACTCCCATTGCACGATTTCCTCATACCAAAAACAGAATACCTATGTGTACCGCCATTTATACTGTTTGTAGCTTCAACTCTCAAAGTTGGCATTCGCAGAAAAGCAAAGATCATTTAAAGCGAATGATAAAATCTGGGCATATATAAATCCGTTGGTCGACTTTATTTTCATTACGGAGTACTACATAAAAGTTTCTACTGAATTCTCTATTAACGGACTTGAAGGAAAATAAAAGCGAAACCTAATGAACAACTTGAGTATTCCTTTACCGAAGTGACACCAGCCACACTAAACCCTGCATTGGATCACAAAGTAAATATTGCAGGAGGATGTCGCCTTACCTTGGGTCTCTTCCAGACGAACTGGAAGGGCGGCGTCTGGTGGTAGAAGACGGACGCCTGCGTGGCGGGGAACTCGGGGTCTTCCCAGAGCTCGCCCCGCTTCAGGCAGGAGCGCTTGATGAGCTCGTAGTCGGTCATCGGTCCGCCTGCAACACGACGCTCATCATTCACCGTTTGCATTTATTCACTTATCTATTCATTTATCGCCGAAAGCAATAGAAACTGAATTGCCAGCCCGGATAGCCAAAGTCGCTAAGGGGCCATCCGTAAATTACGTGAGGCCTTCAGGTGCGGAGGGGGTCAAGGCGAATCCCGCCTAATGTATGCAAGGGAGAGGGGGTCTCGGCAAATATCACATTTTTTTTTCGCTAAAAACAGTGCTAAATTACGAGAAAACGGAAACAACGTAAGTAAAACACGTTTCTTCACTACTGAAATGAGGCTAAATCTTCCACAATAATTTTATAGCGGTTTTGAGAATGCTACAATATGTGCAACAGTACACTAAAAAAAAAGAATAATCTTAAATAAATTTAATTAATAAAATTATTTTTTAAATAAATCTTAATGCAATCAATCACAAATTAACGTATTTACATTAAAAATACGTTTTGAACAATCTCATGTGTGATTAGAAGGGGGAGGGGTGGTGCCAAATATCACACTCACCAAGGGGGGATGGGGGAGTCGAAAAATCGCCAAAATCACCTCACGTAATTTAGGGACGGCTCCTACGGCAGAAGAGTCGTAGATTCCTCGTTCTTGAAGGGGCGCAGGTTCGTTTCCCGCCCCGGGCATGGATGTTTGTGTGAGTCTACATGTTTGAAATTGTCCATTCATCCTTCATCATTATTATCATTATCATTTCATACCTCATCCCCCCAGGGCTAACAATCTTGGGATGTAAAAATGGATCCATCATAGAAATGCTTATCCCCCCCCCCCAAAGAAAAGACACAAAACCCCGAGAAAATATGACTGAACGTCGGTGGATACAGTTGCATGGTCCTAAGATGACCGATTCGCGACCAAAAATCTGTACTACGTATAGCAGAGAAAAATAATCTGTGCACGTTTTCTTGGGTGCTTTCCACTCTTTTTTATTCACTTCATAGTTGATTTATGAATAAAAGGTACTAGCAAGCGTGGTTGGCATCATTAGGACAAAATTGCTCCCGAATAATATAAAACGTATTTTCACCCGCAAACCAATTACAGATTTCATTTTACAGCATTGCTAACAAAATAACAACACACATCCTTGGCACAAATAGCAAAGAAGAGATCAAAAACTCCGTGCGGATAGTGAATCTACATTCGCTTCAAGAAGTAAAACGAGAGGCTGTTTCAATATTGGCTCAAAGTATCAACAGTAAGTGTACAAAAATAACTGATCGAGACGGGTTATTAAATGACACAGAGCCTAGCCTTCTCCGTATCTTCCAAAATAGCTCGGCAATTAGCGAGTTGCTTTACATCAGCATTGTTTGCGAGTATCTGCATGTTCGAAATAATCATAAGTGTACCATGAATGCTTTGGAAATTGTCGATAAACTCCCGACTCGCGATGCAAGGAGGGGATTTATCTGAGAATTTCCAAAGCACGAGAGGTATTTAATAGGGCTATTTCACGAGTAAAATTATGTCCAACAGAGTTCCAAAGTGCGCCAAATATCGAAAATAACTGAAAGCTATGTTAAAATCAAGGAGGTTATTTTATAGTACATACGCTGTTTATTGAACATTGACATAGCGATTGATGTATACCGCCTCCTAAGATAGATGAGTCACAGTTTACGATTGACCAGAAGGGAGATGCGGTAGGAAAAATCGGATAGAAAACAGCGATAAACTTTTTGAGTTATCCGCCCTGATTGGAGCATTTTGTACGTATAGTTAAACACTACTGGTCTTAATTTCACGAGTGAAACAGTCGGTTTAATTCGCTGGCATAACAATCTAAATTCTGTAAGCGCCTGAGGCGGCTGTGGTCTCCTCACTAGACTTGTGGATCCACAACTCGCGTAGGCAAAGTTGTTTTCCGCTTGGGATAACGACGCGGAACGGCAGAACGAACCACCGAACGTTTCTAGTACCCCTTGAACTCTAACGCTTCGCTAAAGATATGACGAGACAAGTAGAAGGACTGAAGAGAAGCAGGAGAGAAAGCAGAAGATGAACGGAAAAGAAAGAAATAAAGGGTGAGAAATTCCTTATAACAGGAATGACAAGACATTATTTTCGAAATTTCATTATAACAAAAAATACTCTTGTTCAAATTATTTATAAAACAATAGTCAAGAGTGCTGATAAAAATAGAATAAAGTGCACTTACTTAGTCTAGCAAAATAAATCCTTAATAGTTACCGCGACCTATTGAGAAGGTTCCCAGAAATTAAAGATCTGTAATTTTGTCTGGTTGGGTGTGCGTGGGCGTAAGATCAGAATTCGGGTGGCTACATACTGAAGGGACAATAACATTCAAAGCAAATAACTGTACCGTGTCCTATATCCTCATGGTTATAAGCATTAGCAAAAGATAATTTGTGCTTTTGTTGCTCGACAATGTTTTTCTTGTCGCAACACAACCTACAATCTCAGCGAATGTTCCGTATTCTGAAAGTACCTAGTCTTCTAACTTAATATAAAGCAAAACAACAACAACAACAACAACAAACAAATAACAACGTTGTATTATAAGTACCAGTCAGTATGTTAAAGTTTGTTCACCATATAAAGAGCTATTGATTTAACAGTTCCATGCACGCTTTAATACAAAAATCGTAATTTATCTTCGATATTCTAAAACGCAATACTAAAAGCAATAAATCATACTATACTATGCTCTACAATATGATGGTTGGAACTACGTCTTTTGAATACAAACTAACCTTGAACTTAACAAAGGGTGCCTAAAATATACATCAAATTATTATTTTCGATTTCGAGCAGTATTTTGGTTTTGTAAACATACAATGCAATTCCTAAATGACTTATTTTAAATAATTTTAAGCAAGAATTGCTTTAAAAAAAAGTATTTGACGCGGCGATGAAATCCAAGAAACTTCCTAGTGCATAACACAAATTAGCAAGAATGATTTGCAGTTAGTTGGTGAACCGGGAAATGTACCCGAAGGGCAGAAAGCAAACACTGGCTTTAAGAGGAAGGTCGTTCACAGAGCTTACGAATCACGGCGCCCGTTCGGACCTTGGAAGCTCCGTTGATTCGCTGGTGCGGCGCACTCCAGCTTAAACAAGCGAGCAGGGCTCGGAAGAAAAGAAACAAGCGGAAGGAGAAGTACACGCGAACATTAATCAGTACTCAGTTTGGTCGCCACCTGTCTGATTATTCTAGTGCGCCCAATGGAGCCAATTAACCTTACGTTAATGTATTTATTGCACTCTTAAATAAACGCGATTACGAAATCATGATCCCTTCGATTCAAAATGTTTGTTATTTCAATTGACGTTTGAAATACAATTGATGTATTTCATTTTAGTGAACAATATATTTGCTTTAGTAAAGTAAATGGGAAATTAATATGTATTTTGAAATTGTGGCTGTCAGCGGACGTCTCTAAAAGAACGCCTTGGGTCAGGTATCCAGTGAGGCATGGCCATCCCAGAGCATTCCGAATAACTTAGACAACCTAGCACCTAGGAATCTGGTGCTTCTTTATTACGTTTCGTAAACACTTTTTAAATTGTCTTGTCAATTCTAAATTTCGTCTTCACCATCATGCTCGAGTGTCGATTCCCTTTTCCGAAAAACTAGCAGTAAGGAACCTTGTTCTATCAGTTTATATTTCGTACCCTTGTAGATTTCCTTTCGAATCTTCACCTCGACTTTTTCTGAAAAACGGATTCCCGAATTCCGCGCAACTGGGAGACATCATTCTTGCTTCCTAACGTTACACAAATACTCTAACTTCTTCTGCACTCGGATTTCAGGCACCTAATTCTCACAATCTTCCACCAGCGTTCCACCCTTTCACATCCTTATGTCGGCTTTCGCACGTCACAGAATTCCGGGCACCGGAGTTTCTTGTTTTCCTACATTTAACAAATATTCCATTTCAAATGTGACATTTACTTTTCGATTCCCTAAACTGGGCATCTAGTTATCCGATCCCCATTATTTAACGTTTCTCAAAATTCCTCTATTTGAAACGCAACTTCTCTGTTCCTATCCCTCTCATCGATCTTCGCGCTCCAGGGTCGGATTCGCTCACATGCGTGTTCTGTGCATTGGGAACCTGGTTGTTATTTCAGTTGGAAATCTTACTCTACACACCGATTCCAGAAATCTGGGCCTCTTGATATCTAACCTGCATTATCTTCCGTTTCAATGCCAATCCACCGCCATAATTCTGTTGTCCAATCCTTCTGCTATTCGCGCACATTCCGTATTCTGGGCAGCGCGGCGCGGCGCGGCGTGCCGGAAACTAGTGGCGTGGTGGGGGACGGGGGGGGAGGGGGAGAGGATGTTGTCCCGTTGGTGCGGGCACGAGGACCGGTGGTCGCACGTATCCCGAATTGCGGCAACTACTTCGTATTTTCTTATGATTTCAACGACTTCTCGATTTGAAAAGCTTCACCTTTCCCACGTTATCTCTGCGCTGGAGAGTTAGGTTTCAAAAATACTTCCTTACAAATCAAATGCCGAATGCTTCCTTACAATTCAAAAATTCCTATACAAATCTTATGTATGTAGCCAGTGGGGCAACCGGGATTTTTCTTGTAAGCAGAATTTAATATTTATTTTTTTGTTGATTAATAGATATATGAATTGAGATATTAAATGACTTTCATTACAAGAGAAAATTAATGAAATGTGCATTTGTGAATACGTGCAGTCGGATTCTGCAGAGACGGAACAGAAGTCCCCTCCCCCACCATGGGTGTGTTACTGCTAATCCTTATTGTGTTGAGATTATAATCTAGCACTTTGAGCTGACGAGTATCCAATTTCTGGGGTGGGGAATCGCCCAACTCATCCCGACCCCCGCTTCCACCTAATCCCCTTTCACTTTTCGCTACCTGGAAAGGCGCTCCCCTGCTGCGTCCCGTTTCCATCATCCGGCGCTTCGGAAGGAGTAAACATTTCCATTCAGAAGTGTTGCAAATACATATTCACTAGCCCCAATGGGGAGTCGGGCAATGTCTTTCTGGAGAGGTGGGTAACCGGCTTAGGAAAAGTGCTCGGCACACGCCCTTCGGGTCGTCCTTGGCGGTCGAGCGTCGACGCCCGTCGTACTCCGGGCTGAGCGGTGCGGTGCGGCGCGGCGCGGCGCGGCGGGCCGGAAGCGCTGGGGCGCGGGAGGGGGGGGAGAGATTTCGCGTGGCGGCATTTCGTCCCGTTGGCGCGGGCGCGCGCGTAGAGGCGGCGGCGGCGGCGGCTAACTGTACCGCGGTTGCGCACGCTGCCGCCGCGCCGGCGCAGTAGGACGCACGGCGCCCGCCCGCTGCCAGCCGGGTCAGCGCCGCCCGCGGTGCGCAATGCAATGCGGGGAGGTCACGGATTAATGCTAAATAATGCACATATTCGATATCTTGCATATTATTTTTGTGGTGTATAAATGATAAACAATATTACTTTTTCAATAATTACATAATTCTAACATTAATATTCAATTAATATACATATGCACATTATTATTATTATTATTATTATTATTATTATTATTATTATTATTATTATATTATTCAAAAGATATGTACGAATAAAAGACGTGACACCCATTGGAGTTTGGAATGCAGGAAAATGACATCATAACCCTCATTGCTAAATACGTTTTCTTGTACAAAGGCATGCACCCACTAAATTGAGCAATAATATAAACCCCAGAGTATTTTTCTATTTCATGTCATAAAATTATTCCATTCCCTGTTTAACAATATTTTTAAAAAAATTAACTCTTCCAGTCAATCTGAAATACAACGTGTAATCATCGCACATTTTGAAAGAATAGAATTACGAAGTGTTTTCTACATATGATCTGTCATTTTCCGTGGGTCTGCCATCAACACCAACAGAATGCCGGAGCAGTATCCTAACAAACAGGCCACAGATCGGGCACAAGCTTTTCTTGCTCTTTGTTGCCATGTCCTCTCCTCTTTCTCACACACACACACACTGGGTGACCAGTCGGGAGGCTAGAACGTGTGTACCCCGCTGGCAGGAAGTACCTCGGAAGGGAATCCCATTAAAGCCGACTTGTAGGTCGACACCGGATCTCGCCATTCAGGAGGAAAGGACTTACCTCCACCTGCTCATTCACTACACTAACGTCCACAGCAGCTGACCAGAAACACCAGTAAATCAATCAACAAATAAAAACACTCTCCCGCTGTTCTATACGCAAATATATACGTTTATTTGTTTCTGTGCACATCTTACGAAGGTTCTTTCCGAGATGAACTTCCACTATTCCCACCGATATAAACTACATTATTTGAGGCAATAATTTATTTACTTGCGTATTGGTACCTTATAACTAATGAAGGAATGTCATTCAGCTCAAACATTACATTTGCACGAAAACACGTTGAATCTGGACCTATGTATTATTTGTAATAATGTATGTACAGAACCTGAATGATTACAGGTAACAAATTAGCATAAGTGCGTTTCTTACACACATACTTCTAGTTTTGTGCGGAAATTATTCTCATTAATATTATGAATCTTATCTGGATTGTTGTCACTGAAATGTCAATTGGTGCGAGTAATCATACGAAGTTTCAGAAACCGTAAATGTTCAAATGAATACATTACACTACAATCTAGAAAGACCGAAATAAAAAGGTGTTCTTGCTTCACACTAAAATAATTTGGGCATTTTATTTTGATACTTGAGAAGAAAAATGCAGTGTGTAAAGTATAAATCGTACTCCAAGGTTACACGTCTAGTCCATGTAGATAATTACAGATAATCTCGTTCCAAATACAGGGCAGAGGAACTGTTAATGACTAATTTTGTGCTTTTAAATAATCGTGTAAATTGTGAATTTGATATTGCAATGACTTGTAAAGCCCAAATGTTACCAAACCAACATTGCAATATCAAACAAAAATCTCAAATTCAGTCGGACCTCATAAGAAATTTTGTAAAACTGAAATTGGAAAAACCTTTGTCAGCATTGACACACAATGCTCAAATTTAACGTAAATTGTCTTTGCAGTTTGCAGTGGCGGTTGAGGGCAGTCCGCGTCGGGAGACAATTGTCCGGGGTGACACCATCAGACATTTTAAATTTAAAATTATGTTTGAACGTGTTGATTTAAGATTGGGTTTGTCAATTTTCATGATATCTTTATGATTCAGTTATTTAATACAATATTTTTCTTGAAGTTATAAAGATAAAATGTGCGGGATCTTTAATTGAAATATATACGTTATTAATTGTATTAATATTAAATTTCCTCAATATTCAACATTCCCTGTAATCTGTATTTTAAATAACAAATTTTTATGTTGAATTGGGTGGGAGGTTGACAACTATTCTATTGTTCTAAGTGTCATAATTTCCAACTAGGCTACTGGTTCTTTGCATATCATTTTATTAATTATTCTAACTGGCTAGCTGCTAGGAGTGTTTTTCGGATATTTATAGCTCTCTTTATACTTGTTCTTTAATAATGATAAGAGCTAAATTATATAGAAGTCAACAGAGCTTGAGACGAGGCGACGATGGAAAAAAAAACAAAACAATTTGGGGCCCTCACTCAAACTGACAGTTCTAGGAGGGACACGCGTTCTAGTAAAGAATTGCGCGCCATAGACTACGCGTACGCCACGGAACTATTATACCAAATCTGTGGTGGGTTTTACGATTCAAAATAATTTATATTACGAGTACATGGGAGCGAACATTTCTTGTTATATTTTGACAACAACGCTCATTAACAAAGGAGTGAGGGTCGGCGTCAGGGGCTCGAGAAAACGAGCGCCTTTAAATAAATTAGTGATTTAAGGAACACGGACGAACTTTAAAATACAGCAATAGAGTTTGCTGCTCAGTTCTATTTTAACAGTATTAATTAGTAATAGAATTATAAATTATTCCTTTACAAATGGAAAATATCTCCCCATAATCACGTTACTTTAAATGTCATTCCCAACATACTGTCAATATCTAAAACATTTTCCCAGACTCGGTAAGGGAAAGATCTTATTCTAACATTGTTTAGCTTTACTTACCGTGTTAACAAAAGACTGTAATAAAATAATATGAAAAATAGTCACTATGTTCGAACCGCTGGACACGTGTAGAACAGCAGTAGTACAGCAACACACTACATGTGCTGTCAAAAAATTAAAACGACCGACACAAACGCCACTAAACAACTTCGTATCACATCACTGAAAACATCACTGTAACACACGTTCACTGTTGCATTGGCTACGATAGCACTTCGTAAGAATCGCGTGGTCTTCAACCAGCTACCGAGCGACGCGAAATACCTCCGTCGACTGACTGGAACTCAGCGCCCGAGTTCTCACCTGCGTCCCCCTCTTCTTGAAATCTCCTGCTCGCAACCTGAACTCTCTCGGCCGGCAGGTGAAAATGATTCGAGACTGCTACGGACATCTACCGGCCAGGCATAGAACTACATTGTGATGTATAATGCACCCTGGCCGCTGTCAGAAGCAGAATCCGAGCCGGCTGTTCTGATCCAGTGGGTTTCCATGGTTACTCCGATCAGTAGCGGATTCGGGGGCATGGGGGGATGGGGGGGGGATAGGNGGGGGGGATAGGGGGCAGGGGGGTCATGGTCCCACTCAAAAGAGCTAGTTAACCTTCCTTTATTTGACAAACTTGATTTAAATATTTATGTTATAATTACCTAATTATTTAAAAGCAGTGGTGCTTATTATTTATTACATATATTATTTAAAACTGCACGTAATTGTACGCCGTTAGTAATGGTATTTATACCACAATTTCTCTTAAATTCTATTTTGTAGAACTCATTTGAAATCGTAGAACATTAGACGCAAAAAATAAGCTGTAAGCGAGAAAGTAAAATAAATAAAGTAAAGAATATAATATTGTAATATTCTACATTTGTATAATATTACAATATTCTATTTTGTACTTTATTATTAAAGTATTCGTTTTTATTGCCGCGAATGAAAAGCAGCCTTCATTACTGTCCTCTGTGATCTGTGCGGCGTTACAACAATGGATAACAATCAACAATGACCGCTCATCTATTCGTTTTCACAATTAACACAATTCAAGGTCGCAATTTACAATGAAACATACAATAATATAAATATAATAATATAATGAAATATACAAAGGAAATATGAAATAATATACACATTTTAACTTACGTAGCATCTAACGGCCTCAAAACACCTCTAAAATTAAAATCATGAAGCGAGTATTTTCAGGGCGTGCGACTAATTTTTATGGCCAATCACACCAAAAAATACTTCTAGAGTTTTTCTGCCGAAAATTCGCCGTATTTTCGCGCAGCATTACATAACTTTCTCCTCTTAAACGTTCCTTCTTAAGTGCGAGAAAGTAAAATAATATTGTATAGAACATATACACACTATAAAAATAATAACAAATATGTTAATTATTTAACAAAAATCTATGAGCGGCTTGATGTGCCCCCGATTCCGATCGACACCCGGCATATTTCCTTCGGCAACCTTATTTCGTAACTTACACACACACATATACGTCGGGTACCTATACTTCAATTTAAACAAAATGTTGACGCGATCAGCTGTTACGGTGTCATCCAAGCTCCCGATTGGATGACACCGTAACAGCAGTTGATTTGTCAAAGGACACCGTACATAAATCGAAGTATATAAGAGGAAATCTCTACAAACGAACAAGTAGGCCACCTAATTTACACCTGCGTAAAATTTGCATTTTTAATTATAAATAAATATAATTATTTTTTATTATGTTGCAACGCGTACTTAGCATTTACTTTAAAATAAACAGAAAAATGTTTTAATTAGGAACCCTCCTTTTTGAAATTGAGTCACGTAGTACTTTCAATTTCTTAATTATTCCTCTCATGTTGAAAATATACTCCTAAAACTTTTATAAGTGCAGGAGCGCCCAAAAGGGGGAGGGGGCAGTTAGGGCAACTTATCCCAGGCCCCGAATATTTTTTATTCAAAAGAAATGAAAAATATATTTATCTCTCATCTAAATTTAATGTTGTAAGCTATTTGATTCACAAAGAAATTAATTCTATTTTTGAATTGGCGGGGGTGGGAATTTTTGGTTTTAAATAAGGGGCCCCAGTGGATTAACTGTCTCAGTCCCCTGATGCGTGCACGTGTGACTGCATGCCATATTTCCATGTTCATTTCATGAAGAGGTTGAAATCCGATGTGCCCTGAATAATGATAGAGATCTCAAAAGTAAATAATTTGTTATAGCTTGCTCATTGTTTTTCACACATAAGTTTAACATAATTAAGGAAAATAATTTTTTCACTTGTCTTGCAATTGTTGGAAAGTTGTATTTGAATGAATTTGCCTACCATACTTGAGGTTGCGAAATACTCGCAGAATAAGTTGGGAGAGCAATTAGTAGAAGCTGCAACGAAACATCGCCTCTTCTATCAGTAGTTTTTATCAGACAAGAGTGTTCTGGAAAAGAAACGACACAATTGACAAGGATTGTCACTTGGAGATAGAATTAACGAGTATTGAAGAGAGTGTCAGTTACCTCTGTCCAAACGAAATCAAACGTTTCTTTACGAATTTCGTCATTTTTACTTCATGTTACGACTGCATTCAAGTGCCTGGCACACCCTGAATCGAAACATGAAGGCGTCCAACACGTTTTTACTAAGCTTTCTGCTCTTCGTCTCGGGTAACAATGCTAGCTTGTGGCTTTAGACGAGCAATTTGGGCATTCTCAGAATTCTGACAATGTTACACATGGTTCGAACGAGGAGCTGCCCAGGAGCTGATGCGATATTTCGGACCGAACTAACAGGAAGCAGTTGACAATCTACGTCAAGGAACATTGTACGAAAGAAGTGAGTATTTGGTCAACAGGGAAAAAATTCGCACGGCTTTTTTAAGTAAAATTAGGCTATCTCCAGAGCGACATGTTTGACAAGTATGATCCTTTCCTTTGAAACGCCTTCAAAGAATATCAAAAGTGCCCTATTAAAAAACAAGGCGCCAAATTTGAAGTAATTTGGCGGTCAATGCCAACAAAACACATTTGCAATACAATAAATTATTATTATTCTGCTGTAGCTACTATTAATGAATCAATACAGAAAATGAGTGCTATTCGGAAGTGATAGTAATTCACAGTCCTGTATTGTGAAAACGACTTTTGCATGCAAATATTTAACTCCAATGCCCTGCACGAAAACCCAAAATAAGAAAACTAAATCGTGAATTACCATAGGTGTGTAATTAAAGTGTCATGTGAAAGAAAACGCAACATGTATAAAATACTAACAAATAACAAATGTAACTCAAACTTCATTTCATATTACAAAACATATAATTTGATCCTAATAAAAGTAATCAATCAAGCAAAAATTATGACAAATGATAAGTTCATTGCATATGCACATAATAAAACACAAGCTATGTGGGAGATTATTTAAAAGACTACAGCACCAACTAATAATAACAGAAAAAATATAGAGCTCCACTCCAAAAACCAAACTGTACAAGACCCACAAGATAACTGATATATTCAATGAACACTTTTCACAAATTAGTAATAAATTAATCTTGCAACACTCTCTAAACAATAAAACATACCAACCAAACACTAATGTTACACAAATTGTAAATTCCATTTTTTATATGAAACCACTCCTCTGAAATTTTTAAAATCATTGGACAAAAGGAGAATAAATTCTCAGTAGGCATGGACAGCATTCCAGATTTTCTTATTCTCCATGTATAGTGCAACCACTCTCTCACATCTGCAATTACTCTCTAAAATCAGACATATTCTCAGATATATTCAAAAGAGCAAAAATTAAACCAATGTTTAAAAAGGGCAATAGTTATGATCCAGTGAACTACAGACCTATCTCCCTGTTATCAGGATTTTCAAAATTTCTGAAAAGGCTTTTTAATGATACACTCAAACAATTTCTCAATGCAAATAATGTCCTTACAAATGCACAACATGGCTTCAGGAGTAATAGATCCACAGACACAGCTATCTTCTCCTTTTGAAATGACATACTTGTACTAAATCAGAAGGAAATTCCCATTGGCCTTTTCTTAGATTTGTCAAAGCCTTTGACATTATTGACCATCACATACTATTAAGAAAACTAAAAATGCTAGGGATTTGAAGCATTTCAGACCAATGGATCAAATCATATTTATCAAACCGTAGCCAAATAGTTGCCCTCTAGCACACTTAAGAAAACAAAATCTCCTCATTCTACTCCTGCCTTCAAATGATAAATTGTGGAGTCCTGCAAGGATCCATTTTTGGGCCAATATTATTCCTTATATACATAAATGGCATGCCTTTGGCTTTAAGGAATAATAAAATAATTTTGTTTGCAGATTACACAAACATAATCGTCAAAGCAAAAACACAATAATCATTAGAAAAAGAAACTCACAAATAATAATAATTCAAAACTTTGCAGGCACTAGTAAAATGGTTTCAAGACACCAAACTCATCAAAACCACCAGCCAGACAGTCTTTCTAAATTTCATGAATCCCCAATCTGAAGAAAAACTCTCACATTTGCTCATAAATAATAACCCTGTAACAATATCTCATAAAACTACCTTCCTCAGTCTAACAATTCAAGAAAACCTAAAATGGACAGCTCATATCTCAAATCTTAACAAGAAGCTCACCAAATCTTGCTATGCCATGTACACCCTCAGGTCAAGTTCCAACATTGAGACACCTCGAATAATGTATTTTGCAAAGATTCACTCACACCTGAAATATGGAATTAAATTCTGGGGAAATGCCCTTGAAAGCGCTCACACATTTATTATCCAAAAAAGAATATTGCGAACAATGACCAGCACTCATAAGCTGGAGTCTTGCAAACCCTTGTTCAATAAACTAAGAATTCTTCCTCTACCATATATGTATATATTTGAAATAGTGGTCTTCACAAAGGAAATTCTCATGGAAAACAAGACACTTTTACTTCAAATTCTGATGTATACAACTACAACACTCGCCTAAAGTTCCCCTCTCTGAAACTACATTTTATCAAAAAAGTACCCTAATGGCATTACACTTTACAACAAACTAGGCAATGCTATTAAAGACATAAACACAATTCATACATTTAAAAGTAAATTGAAAGCTTTTCTGCTTAACAACATGTTCTACGGTGTAAAGGAATATTAAATATATATTTCCCTTAAAAAATATAAATAAATAATAATAAATGAATAAGAATTTCTTATCCCATTTTACTTTCTGTTTCATGATAACTGTTTTGAGCTGAAGCAAAGATAAAAGAACTGGCATATCGCATCCTGTAACATAGAAGGAGAATACCTGTCAAAAACAAAAAACAATCCAGTTTCTCTCTGAATTCGAAGCTACACGCATTAGGTGCTGCAGTAGGACTACGTGTTCAAATTGAAAGACGAAAAAATGAAAAAAAAGTGGTCAAAACTTGCTTCCTCCTCACCATTTCAAATTTTAAATATAGAATGTATTAATATTATTGAATTTTATGTAGTTGGTAACAAAATTGATATGTTTTGTTTTAATATTACTATTATTATTATTATTATTAGTGAAATCTCTTTTATAGAAACATGAAACTTCTATTGAACTGGTTTTATGCATGCTGTGTACTATCAATATTTTACCAAAGCATTCTTTCTGTCTTCAGCTTGAATATTTCGTTTTTATAAACTACGAATATCACTGATTGGAACCTGTGTCTCACTAGGCTGTTATATAAGAATACGAATAAGACACTACTTGCATTCTATTAATTTTATTCAGTATTTGAAAACCTATCAAAATCACCATGAATAAGAAACAAACATACATATTTTAATGTATGAGTATGTTCATATTAATGGCAGTAGTTTTGTGTTTTATTATAGTTAGCTAATTTGTAAATGAATGTTTATCACGATGTATGAGTGATAGAAATCTATAGCTATTGGGTTACTTTTTGTGATTTTTTCAATTTTTAGGTCATTTTTTTTGCATTTTATTTCCTGCTCATGTTTTTTTGTTGGATAATATTTTATAAATTTACAATGACACACAAAAACAACATTTATCATCAATTCATAATGAAATTCACTACAGCAGTGGACTCTTCTTCAAACTCTCAAAATTACATGGATCTTTGGAAACTTTTTTTTTTGAATTGAATTGAATTTGCCTTATTTTATGTGGCGAGACTCGGGCCATCAGGCCCGCTCTTCCGTCTGACCACGCAAATTTCGCTACGCTCCTTTCACCAACTAGGAGAGAAAGGAGGTATTTCTTGGGCGAGAAACAGGCGATTTGAATTTGGTTTTTTTGACCTTTCAAAACTGATGGTTGGAAGATCGGAGCTAAAGATTACATTTCTTCCAAAAATAAAGACTTTATATTAAATATAATTTTATATAAATACATTTTATTTAAAATTCATTGAATAAATTAACATTTTTATACAAATTTTTGAAAAATCAGGTCTTTTTCCAATATTTGAAGTCTTTTAGGTCATTTTCAAAGAATTTTTAGGTCATCATAATCTGAGCCCTGGTAATTACTTTAGTATTTTTTTCTATTATTTTATCATCAATTTTACCAACATTTCAATGCAGACATATAGATGAATTGCTTTGAAGGCAATGGTGATGAGGAAGGTAAAAGACAACGTAATAATTTAAATAATAAAAGCTATAACTCACCAACAGCATGGATTGTTTTGTAATTCAAGAGAAACCTTCAGTGCAGTAATGAGTCACCCCCCAAAAACCACAATTCGAACTACACTATTACGTTACCTCAACCAGAAGCAGGGGCATAAGAAAAGCACAGGAAATAAAAAAGAAAATGAATTCATAAGATAAGAATAAATGTGGAGTTGGTATGCTTTTGTTCTGTATGTCTCTTATGTCATTTATTTATAATGAGAATGTATAAGGACAAACATCAAACCAGTTTGTTTCCTAGACCTGCATCTGATAAAATCTCTAAAGTATTTCAATGTTCAATATTACAAAAAGGCAGGTATGATTTAGCCTGTGAATGTATGAGAAACAATGCCATACAATTCAAGCTTATAAGAGGTACACAGGAAATTCATGTTGATTGCAGTTACTATTTCCCTTTTTATGAAAAGATGGTAGTTTACATATGAATCCTGGAACCATGTTGTGAATCTGTAATATTATTGAAATTACATAACATTTCCAAAAGTTTGATGTAATATAGATTTTCTAACACGTTTTAGAAAATGAAAAGTAAAATGTAGTGATCTATTTCTTCCAACAGAAGTGTTTCCATTATAATGAGAGAAAAATAAATAAAGGGTGCAATTTTATAATGAGTATAGACACATTATTAATAACTGAGAATTGATCTTTCTGCCAACTTGTTTGCATCTTCACAAACATAGTATATATGTATATGTGTGCGCAAATAGAAATATCTGTAATTCTTTTATTGTTTTACTACCTTTTCCAAGAGCACTTTAGTCTAAGATAATAGCCACATTGTTGAGGGTGACAATTTATCTTTAGAAAACTATTTATATTCCAATAAAGCAGCAGTAATGTAGTGAGTAAACTTTTCTTTTATAAGAAATATTTTCACCTTTCCTAGTCCAGTTCTGGACTTGGGAGGAATTCTGAAAATAGTGTTCAAGAATATGAAAAACGTTAAGTAGACTAAACTCTAGATTGATTTAATTTAACTTTGAAATGTAGGCTAATGAAATTGTAATGCTATTATTGCAATGCATTTCTAAAGAATCCTGCCATAAAACTAAATACCTTACACACCAGCAGACATGTTGTAGGACAGGGTACCCTTATCAATCCTTAGAACCCATAAACAAACTTTGGATGTAGAATAATGAATGCAGAATGTGTTTTTTAGTATAAGAAACCTCAAAAGATACAAATCTTGTCTAACCTGAGATTGAACCATAAACCTTGCCTTCACTTAAAAATAAAAGGGGATATGATGACATATTTGAACTTTTCTTCCTTTTAAGGTCACTAATTATTACTCTACAATTATTCTTTTTTAAAACCAAAGTGCACTATATCATTTAAATGTCTAAAACTGAGGGATGAACTGCCTTTAAAAAAGAAATATCTGGATATACCATTGAAGGAGTAGATCATGTTTAAAATTAAAGTTGAACTTCACAATTTTCAAAATTTCAAGTGTTTATGGAAATCGGAAATATTTTTTTTAATGCATTTTCTTCTATTACGAATTAAAGAAATGAACTGCAGCCATTTTCCAGATGTCACAGGGGCTTTAAGTACAGGCCCCTAAAAATTGAAATATCGTAATGATCTCTGGAATGGCGCGACTACAACACATCGTTCTCCAGACAGCTCAAAGGCTTAACAGCTTTCAAACGCCCGCGTTTTCGTCGCAAATGTTATGTCTGTGATCTGACGTACTACTCACGATGTTCCTGCTCTCTAGTGCCGCATTCCAGCAACAATATTCGGACATCGTACTTCCGTACGTAACATTGGAATAAAACGATCGCAATATCCTTCCAAAATCTTCGTTCAGTAAATTTTGATACCTTATATGTCAAACTTCGTTACAACACAGCTCTTTCAGCACAATACATCCGAAAACATTTATATTTTCATATTTTACCAACACAAATAACCTAAAATCTACACGTCTAATCATGCATTGCAATTTGGTTCATTGATGTACACGGTGATACAATATAAACCTTATTACAACTTTATGAAGGGTAACAGGAAATAAAAATAACTTTATGTAACCATAAACATAACCTGAATCCCAATTTATTTTTGAGCAAAAACACATGCCAAATCATGGGAAAATCAAAAGGCAATAGAATACATTATGTGGCATATACATGTTTTCAAAACACATATTGCTGTGAATTTATTGTACATAAATGTCCATTCAATATTAAATAATATTTCAAATCTAGAAAAGACATACAGAGTAATTATATTTACAATCTCTCTGAAATTATTTTCTTATGCTCATCAGAGTTTTTATGATCTATCACAGTATTAGAATCTGATGTCTGATTAAGTTGTACAGCAAAGGAAGACAAATCCCTTTTCATGGCATATGCATCTTCACCATCAGCATAGTATTTTGGTTCAATTTCAGAAATAGTGAATTTCAAAGTAGTAGTGTACAAGTTCAATGCAGCTCTGTTACTTTTTCGGACATGCAGTGACACATATTTAGCATTAAAACACTCTACCATTGCTCGAGATGCCTGATCCATTAATTTCTGGGCTAATCCCAATCTTCTATGGGAACGTTTCACAGCTAGCGATGTTATATGGCCATGAGGATTATCTTCACTATCTTCTTCCATTTTTGCCAGAACGTAACCAACAATTTGACCCTTTTCATCCTCTGCCACATAACTAAGCTGAGGCCATGACAAACCATGATAAAAATAATATTTCATTTGATAATTTTCAGGCAAGCAAAGCAAATTGCAATGCTGCATGTTCATCAGATCATCAGGCTTTGCACATCTGATATTCATGGTGTCTGCGCAAGTTTTTAAATTACAGAATATAACTCTTTTGTAACAAGTAAATAAAATATTTTCCCCAACAGTAAAACAGTCCTCTGTTAAAAATATTGGACAATAACACCCACACAAGAGTGAAAGGAATGTTTATAAAATCAGAAATAAAGCGCACTTTTTCAGTCACGGCGAGTCTTCTTCATGCGTGAACGACCATTCTTCAAATCATTCACAGAAGCGGATTCTGACATAGCTCCAAGCAGCTCTCTCACAAACCTAAATCTAGAAAGAAACAGCTTCCATACAAGGTACCACCCTGCAACAAAGAAAATAGGTCTTACTATTTGCTAATGACAAAGCTACGATAGGTGCCTCAATGCGTGAGCGTAAAGATTTCAATGGCACATTCTCACCTAAAAACACTAGACCCAAGACTAACAACACCGATGTTATTATGGAAATTACAGCCAGGAGCAATTCCATCATACTTGATGCACTACCAGTTACATACAAACTAAGGCACTCAAAATTGAGTACATATGCAAAAATTCATTACAAAAATTGTTTAAGCTACATGCATCCACAACGTACTTAAAAAATTGCCATTCATCGAATTCGTTGTCATGCTAACTTCGCCATTTTGCACTTATGAGTAGGCCACAACATGAGCAAATTATTTATATTAAATACATCGATATAGTACCTTCGATAAGATAGTGTTTTTCGATACGATATTATCAGATCAGTTCAAGTGATTATGGTTTTCAGGGCACAAATTCACTGATATCGGAACGAACCTTATTCTCCGTCGGCACACACAGCACGAGAGCATGAGCTCTCACACGAGGTGAAACAATTCCGAATCGCAGAGAAAGCTGCACGTTGTCCGTCTAGGAATAAACAGCACAACGCGGATCGCTCGAACTGCACTAAACCGTTTAGGCTTGTTTTAGCTAGTAGTTTTGAAGGTACAATAAAGTAGGTCAGAGCTTTTTCAAGATTTTTAATATCTATTTTCATGGAACAGGTTTTAACAATGTTATGTGCACTAACTTAAATGTTTTATGCCAAAATAAACTTGATAACTATTCTTATTTTTCATGCACCTCATTCAACATTTTACTTTTGATACAGAAGTAATAAAAACTGTAAACACATCCCTGTTTACACTTCTGTTGCAATGCTTACTACACCCTTTGTTTTAAAAAATATATATTTTTCTTAGTGCACCTCTACATATTCACATCGGGTAAAATCTGCTAAAGCTACATCAATATTTCAAACTTTTTAGTAATACTTGTACCAAGAACTAATCATAACATTCAACAAAGTATTGACCAAATACAGTCTGAAAATACTTGTACATTATAAATCACAATTTGAAATGAAATTTTGTAGAAAGTAACAGGTTCAGTTAATATACAAGATAGTTGTAAATGGATTTCCATTACAAAACTCCCAAAAGTCTTCAGAAATGCATTTCACTTTGCATCCCTGAAGGGCTATCAAATTCTACATGCACGAAAAGAAATTGTAGGGTATTTACAGGTGATAAAATACTGAAGTTTTCCTACCATGTACATTCAGAAGATAATGATCAATACATTATACAAGAATAACCCCATTAGCATTAGTACTTAACTTCTTGTTTTGTAAATAATTTAGAAAACCAATTGGATATAATGGGCAAATTGGAATATTACTTTAGCACCTCTATTGCTGAATCAGAAATACACAAGACAATTTCAACTGCCCATCACAAATAAAAATCAGTTTCAATTTGTACATCTACATTAAAATTATGCTTTAAAATGATACATGCAATGAACTTTGGCACCATTAGTCATGTTCTCATGCACAATTCAATTTCCAAACCTTTTAACTTGAGATGTTTGTACTATGATTTCTTGATAAGCTCTTTGTAGTTTTAGAAATGACAAAAAGCAGCTACAAAAAGCCCCAGAAGGCTACAGTATTAATGAATAAGTACCTTTACACTAAGATTTAATAGATTACTCAGCAAATCGTTGACTTGCAACCCGCAGATTCTCAAGAGAAGAATTCCTACAAACTCCCTATGCTATACCAATATCACAGCATGTATAAATAACTTTTAATAACATGACTTCTAAAACATTCTTATATTGATGTACTAAACGACAAAGACGTCTAATTATAACCAAAACAGGTGTAACAATGACCTTTAAAAAACATGTACAAGAATATGAGACAAAAAAGTACAGACACTAATACAGGTACACAATATTCCACTACAGGGGGGGGGGGGGGGGGAGAGAAAAGTAGAGAAGAATCAGCTCAAAATAAGGGTAGGAAAGTCTTCTGGCTTTTCTTGCATCATTCATAAAATAAAATACATGAAATTTAATTTACAACAAAAATCCTCTATTCTGTTAGGAAAATTATTTCTATATAAAATCAGTATCTTAAGGTCGGAAAGTAAAATTTACGAGTAACAGATATTCAGGTTTTATGAAATAATACAATTTCAAGTTAAAATGCATTTTAATGTGTGTCTTTGATTATGCAAGAAAATTGGCAAAGAAACTTATTAAATTTCATGAAACTGTACATTACCAAAGAAAAATGAATCATATGATACATTTCCTATCAGAGTGAATGTACAATGATTATTATTGAACTGGTATATATCAATGACTCATTACAATATTTAACAGAGCTTCATATTCCAAAAGTCTTTGGAAAGCCCTCAACACACTTACTGTGTAGCAAATTATTTACACCTTTTTTTAAATTTGGGATTACATGAATTCTGTTAGTTTGGTATTCAAACACCAAACACATTGACTATTGTACATAATGTCATTTTGACATTTAAAACTGCACTTAATTAAGAAAAATATATGTACTTTAAATGATCACTAATTATGTAATATTCTTATATCTATTTATAAAATATGAAACTTACACTAATCATATCTTAAAGAAATAAATAATTGAAGTTCTTTACATAACTTTCTTTATGCAGTATCAATTAAGCAACTACCCCTTTTCAACAACTATACACTTTGTTTCTTCATTCCATCTTGCTCTTTTCAGCAAGCTGTTTTACCTTTGATGCTTATTGTACTCAACAAAGAAAATAGTTACTATTTGAATAATTTGAAGATAACTTACACTAGCCAATTATGTTCAATGTGTGTTATTAAAAAAACAAAAACAAAATTTATACTCCCAACTTACTTGAACACAATATTGATATGTGAAATCAAAAAGTAAAAATCTGATGCCCTTTCACAAACATTGAACATTGATTACTTGAGAAATGCACAAGTTCTTTGAAAACTTTGTAGTAGAAACATTTAAAAACCATTTCAATAATTTAAAGAAATATGCTATAAAATAGCTTTAGAAATTCCAAAACCAGTTTATTGCCATTCTTTCTGAAGGAATTCTCAAAAAGAATTTGTTTAAATTTTAAAATTGACCATGGATAAACCTCTTCTTTATCTAAGTAGACTGTGAACTCCAAATGTTGAAATTACAAGTAACTCTTGATGTGAGAAACACTTAATTTGATAAGAAAAGCATTTAATGAAAAGGAAATTTTATAGTAGAAAATGATATCACTGAATTATCATTATGAATTTTTCATTACACAATTCTATGAAAAAGAGTGAGAAATATTAAAAGAGGCAATTCAAAACCATGTACTTCATGAACCTTTCAAACTAAATAAAACAATCTACGTGCAAGTACAATTACAGATTTACAGAATGTTCATAAAAATTATTATTTACAAATACTGTCACTCATGGAATCAATGTATAACACAAATCAAATTAGCTGAATATTCATTTTGTGAATGCCAGTGCAAAATGACTGAACATTAATTTAAATGAATTGATAAAATATTTTTGCATTTAATGTGATTGTCGTTTTCGCAGAATTGTTAGCTTTGAATAGGCAAACTGATTAATGCCAATGATAAAACAGATTAACATATTACACACTTTTTGTACAATAATTAAAACAGGTAAAGACACAAAGCCGAGAAACAAATGTACATAATGAAGTTTCGACAGGTGTTGCTTTAAAGCATGCCTTTAAAAATATTACCACACAAGAAGTTCAAGCATCAAGTTGTACATATATTAAATGTTAAATAAGGAATGCACACTGACTGACTTGTGTTGTTTTATCAAATTATTCACCATTATTTATACACGTGTTACATCATGAATGATGCAAAACACTCCTCTAGAAACAAAGAACTACACTGTCTATCCCAATCATTTCAGCCTATTTTTCGTACAAAATACCATCACTTAATATCCGGCTGGATGTTTTACAATTTCAAGCCTCAACTCGCTGCTTCTGCAGTCCTACATCTTCATCATCCAAGAACTTCTTGAAACTTGCTTGACATTCAGCACTAATCCAATGCTGAACAAGGAGATGGGTTTCAGATTCAAGAGCAGCATCTAGCTTAGTACGCAAACTGTGCCTCAGCAATGCTTTGGTGGCTTCCATGGACTGCAAAATAAAATAAAAAATAAGGCACATGAATCATAAAATTGAAATAATTCAATAATGTTTCTTTTACGCCACACCTCTTTGATTAAATAAAAATATTCTCAACGACTTAAATGATTTTACCATAAACTATCGATGGAGGACAAATGGAACCTTTAAGTCTTTGCAGAACTACTCTGAACTGTAATTGATTAGTTCAATCATAATAGTTCATCATCATCATCATCATCATCATCATCATCATCATCTTCATCATCATCATCATCATAAGTGTCCTATACAAGTGCCTGACATTTTGAAAGATGTGAAGTCTCCAGGTCATCAAAGTAGGTGGTTGAATACTTATTTAAAACACTTAGAGGGCAGGTCAAAATTAAAATTGGTTCCCCATTAGTTCTCATTTTGGAAATAGATTTTTTCAGAAATCCACAATACATTAAGGTGTGACACCTAATGCACTGGAGCTGGTACAGCAGGTGGGTGAGGCAGAGTAGGAAGAGTGGAGCCTGAAGGGTAAACAGAGCAGCTTCAGCAGTCCAATGGGAAGTGAGAATAGCAGGGGCCAGTCAGGAAGACTGCTCAAGAGGTCAGAGGGATAGTGGAGTCGGGCAGGAAAACTGGCAACTGGGTTGGGATTTTAAATGAAATTACTTTAATTTTTCAGTATAGACAGACTTCATTCATTTTCCTGTTTAATTAATGATTTTGAAAAATAAATACCTGGGCAATGGCAGGTTTCTTCATCTACTTTTAATTGTTATGTATTGTTTAGTTTTATTTCTTAATAGAATATTCACCTTCAAAAGCCCTTTCCAGCAAGTTAACAATTATTTAATAATAATTAAATATTAAACAATTATTTGATGATAATTTATATTTAATTGATACTTGAAAAGTTAAAACATCTAATAAAATGACAGTTTTTCTGTTCTCTAATTACCTGCTCAATCTTAACTTTCTAATATATTGATAAGCAGTGTGGAAAAAGTTTTATACCAAATGAAAAAGAAACATTATATATTTAAATAATAATTTCATTATTAAAGAATTCTCCCCATAAATGATACTAAATGAACAGATGTAGATCTATCCTATGGAACTGGGAATTGCAACTAGAGATGGAATAACTATGTCAGAATAATTGATTTAAAACAATTTATGTATGTTTTTTAAAATTTAATAGAACATTCAAAATTACGACAAGACTTCATGTGAATTTTAATAAGTTCAATTTTAATTTCAAGAAACGGAAGTTCTAAGTTTTGAGATTGTGAATATTTTCTCTTTAAATTTTGACATGTTCTCATAACAATTTCTATAAATAGAGAAAAGCATTTTCAATTCAGTGCAATAAGTTTTCAGACAAGTTTTACAATTGATGAAATGAAGCTCTCTAACAACAACAACAACAACAACAACAATAATAATAATAATAATAATAATAATAATAATAATAAAAATGTACATCATAAAAATTAAGCTATAGTTATTTAAAGAATTCGAGGACTATACTACTGAGATTTTGTGATTTGAAGTTGGTGCCCTTGGTTAGTCAAAACACTGCTAGCAGTTAAAAATAGCACAAGGTCAGTGACTGGAAAACTACACATTTGCATAGCATGTCACGTTTACTGTTTGTTACTTCTTATATATTATTTATTTCATTTCAATGTGCAACATCAAAATTTGATCATGTACACAAATCTTTAGAAGACTTGGATATAACTTATCCCAAAAATGTGAGTGTGGCTAGCTTCATGTGATGTTCAGTTATTAAGTATTTATCTTGTAAAGGATTTGAAAGTATATTCATATTTTAACTACTGTACATATTACACAGCTCAGTTGGACATTTATTAAATATACTAAAATAAATATATGAACAGAAAATTTGCAATAAGTTACAGAACTACAAAATACATCACTCGGACCAAGTTCAACCTTATTCTTTAAAAACGCTCCTCAAGAAATTCAAATTAACAAGTTACAAATTTAATGCAAATAAAACTTAATACGAGAAAATTCACTTGGGACATGATGATGGGAATGCATTGTCAACAATAATAATTGTAATAATAATCAAAAAATTAAAACTGGCATAGGCTTTAAGAACAAATTGGTATATAAACTAGAAAATCTTTCTTTCAGGTTTACAATGAGAGAGGATTGCGAGAATGTCAACTAAATGCAGCTTGCAGTATTCTACATCGACGTTTCTGGTTTAAGTTACGAGTGGAACGTATATGTCAATGCTCTGCATTTCAGGAATGCCCAACACGTTGGAGTTATGATGGATTAGATAATTTTACTATGATGATAAACAATCGTGCACAAATGAAGGTACTTGTAATAAAAAAACAATAACACATAGCAGATTTCGTAAGATATTTACAACATAAAAAAGGATAGTATACAGGTTTTAAATATTTTGTTTGATTGATTAATGTGTCAACTGCTGTGGTTGTAAGTTTCACTATGCGTTCTCTATGGTATATGCTGGGATGTGAAGGTGTTTTTCCACTGCTGAAATGTAAAATACAGTACTGTACATCACGTTGGCTTGCAGAATCTCTCTCCCCATCACCTATAATCCAGGACAAGCCTACTTGACTTGTCTTCTGACAGCGGTACCGTAGTAACAGTAAATGTGAAAAGGAGGAGGTGGAAGATGAAGAAGGGAATATCACATGTGGTCTGTTGCCCATTTGTTAGAGTACTGTTTCCACATTTGTCGGGTGCTGATCGGAGAAACCACTGATAACTACAGCGATCATAGGCTTCCACAGCCAGAGTCAATACATTCTTGGCTATACGGAATGAGCCGCGTCTCGGTCAATTGTGCTGACATTACGGCCATCTTGCTGTGGCCTTCTTCAGAGCCAATGGCCAAAACGTCAGCACAATTGACCAAGACGTGGCTCATCCCGGGTAGCCAAGAATATACAGATAACTACTGATTAGAGCAGCTGGCCTCTAGAATCCTCCTTCAGACAGTGTCCGAATTCAACTTAGATATAGCTGGTGCTGAAAAATCCACCACTTCTGGACTCGAGACCTACGAACTCTCAGTTACAGAAACTGCAGAGGCAAAATTATTATCCTAGAATAACACAGCTTGTAAATCTTATTCGAAGAATCCATTCCATTATAAGGGCAAATCGTCATTGCGCTTATAATGGATACAGCCATCTGAAGTGCATTTAGAAAGAGAAAATGAACATTAAAGGACAATCATATCATTAAAAGTTTGTAAATTCAGGCATTCCTTCAGGTTCATTTTCCCTTACTAAATTCTTTTCACATGGCAGTTTTTGCACACTCAACAACAAAATACTCTGTAACTTAAAAATAAATTGGTATTTGTTAACAGTTCTGTCATCCTGTCAATGAACTCCCAGAGTGTGAACCATCAGAAGAAGCACTGATCATCACCTCAAATACAACAGTGAATCCTGATAAATACAACAAAAGTCAAAGTGTAGAAGTGACTCACCAACAGGCAACTACTAATTGCAAATGTCAATTTCCACACTACTGGAGACTACACAATGTCACACAAGTGAATAAAAATATTTCAATCAGTATCTACATGTGTGATGAGGTAAAACTGAAGATTCGAATAATTGTGTTTGATACCTACTAAGTAATTATGAAGTAGCTTCATTGCATTTAATAATAAGATGATTTTGGGATTAACTTGATTACATTTATGTGTTGATTTACTTTTGTATGCACACGCATGGAAGCAATGTATACATGTCATTGAATTTATTTTCAGTACAAGAAATGCAGAGCTAACGAATTCTGTGGTCACATCCGAGCAGATTATTTTTCAACTTATTACCGGTGTTCTTGCCCTATTGGATATCTTTGTCTCTTTGAAGATTTAGAGAACAGAAAGTTATTAAATGCAACAGAAGTACTATTTGAAGGACTGGCTTACCGAGGAGCATGTAAATTTAACAGAGCAAAACCAATGTTAGAAAGAACTTCACAAACTTAAATATAATCAATAATGAATCTCTCAGTAATTGTGCTACAAAATATTTGAATACAACACAGGCACAAAGATAGTAGTTGGTATTTATTCAATACAGTAAGGAAAATATCTACAATTGTACATCTTTATAAAAGTTCTCAATATACAGAATGTCTGGGGAAGAAATGTTGAAAAATTCCGATTGGCAAAGCCAGAGTAAGCACTCAAAAGTTGGTTTGAAAAAATGTTTTCTAGGCAAAAATTTGAATTGCAGATGTGTAGAAACACTCCAGAAAGATATAAAGTGTTTATTATTTACAAAAGAAATGTATTATTTGTGAAGTTGTGAAGTTTCCTCCCTGGACACCCTGTATTTGTGACTATATTATAATCTCCATTAATGACATGATTTGTTCGATATTATGGAAAACATTTGTAAAAGCATGAAAGAAAAAAAAGAGAGAAAACATTCATTTGTGAATGGTCATTAATGGTCAAAAAACAAGAATGAAAAGTTTGCTGGATAATACAGACTGTCCATTTCTCTGACAAAATAGAGCAACCAAGATTTTTTAAGCAGGGTAGGTGACTGTTGGTTGTGTTATAGTAGTTGTGTCCAAGTAACTTTATATTTTATCCTAAAAACTGTCTCATTATGATCAATTTAAAAGTAATTGTAATCTGTTAATGTAGAATTATTTATAATGTAAGTGAGTGTGAATCTGAATGATATTCATTACTATTCAAAATAATGTTCGTATTAAGAGAAAGACTTTCTTTTATTTTAATATCTCAGTCAATTACTGAGTATTGTAATACTTAATTCATATTATAATAAGAGTAATAATATTAATCATAATAATAAGAGTGAATAATAAAACAATCATTTATTTGAAAATTTTATTCAGAAAGATGAAGTGATGCGTCAGTAATTGGCAATGTCAACGAAATGGGCCCCTCCTGTAGTTTTCAAGAAACTACATAAGAAATAATTTGAAATAGCTACATGTACTTCCAAATCCAATTAACTCTAACACCTTTAATATAAATATTAATAACATGAGAGATATTTAAAAAAAGGAGTAATACATTTGGCTCCATCCATATAAGTGTACAGAAAAAAATTTGGGGGTATTTTCCCGAAAATTTTGAGAATGTCACAGGTTTTAGGTGAAGTACTCCCAAATTCCAACACTTCTTGTCAGGCTCTGCGATTTTCATAAGAAGTGTCAATTTTTTGACATTTACAGAAATATGTGTCACAATACTTCCTTGGGATTTACATGGAAGCTTTACCAAACCAAATAATGTTTTCTGATTTAAAAAAGGCAATATAACAGGACACATGCTTCAAACAAAAATTCAATACTTTGAAAATTTGTTATTTGTCAACTGTAGAGGAATTTTTACAGAAATATTCTCTTAAAGCATAAGTCAGGCTTAGAATACTTCTATTCTACCACTATTTGTAGTTTTATCTAAATATTAATTCCAATTATCTGGAAATATAGTTTATAACAGTAATAAATCAGAATATTTCAATATTTTGTGTTAGTAACATCATTAAATACAAGATGTTGGAAAGTTATGAAAATACTGATCTTTTACAAATCAGATGACCTCACCTGAGCTGATTGAGTAGCCATACTGCGAATAACAGGAATGAGTTCTTCTTGAAAACGATCTGGCCACAATATGCGGGTAACTAATCCAAAATGGAGTGCTTCGCTGGCTGTCAGCTTGCGGCAACCAAACAAAAGTTCACTTGTCTGGGAAAACCAAAAATATTAATATTAATAATAATAATTACACAAAAGCAAAACTCTTGGATAATTGCGTTTAAATCCCCCCAAAAATTACAATTTTTTAAATTTAATGTCAAAGGCAGTTGGAGCTTTTTTTTGGTGCAATTAACTTAAATAATTTTTCAGTTTTCAATTAATTTTTCCAGGAACTTAAAACCACTTTCAGTCCATTTTTTCAAACAAAAGAACTTACCACAGCATTCCCAAACATATGAGGGAGTGTGAGAATAGCAGCTCCTTCAGGAACTTGACCCAATTTTGCATACGGAGTGTAAAATGTAGCTTTGTCACTAGCAAAAACCATGTCAAAAAAAGGCAACATGGTTACTCCTAATCCCACAGCTGCTCCATGAACTCCAGCAACAATTGGTTTGCTGAACAGGGCTAAACTTTTCATAAACTCCCTGGAGAAAAAAGAAATTTATTTAAAATGATTGACTTAATAACCATTAATATAATAACATTACTAGAGGATTTTTTTTTGACGAGATATATATTTCATTATTAAAACAATTCTAAATCAAGGAATTTCTAGTTTTACATGTTCCAGAATACTGTGAATATTTAATGAGGCAAATCTTTACGTCACTTAAATAATTTCTTTTAGTAGCATGAAGAGAAAAAACCTTCATACTTATACATATCTAGATGAAAAAATTAATGTCGTGAAGATCAGAAGTTGTGGGGTAAAATTCTCACCGATTTATTTTATATTAAATCTAAGTCATTAAATAACATGGATATCAACAAAATCATTGGAGGTGTATTGTAATGCATTTGAGAATCATTAACCAAAGGATTTTTAATGAATTAAATAATTCAAATCAAAATATATCATTAATTTACACAAAATTATTTTAACATTTATATAGCAAATTTAGATACAATTAATATTTCAAAAATGTAAATAAGTCAAATTAATAAATCAAATATTATTGTATTATTGAGATTTTCATTATTACCAACTCTTTCAGTTATTCAATACAAAGTTTAAAAAAACTAAGAATTTTGTGTGGAGTAACAAGTTTGAATGTTCTAAGTAACAAATAATGCAATACATCATTTAAAAATGCATTCGTTTAGAGATCAGTATAGATTAAATCTTAAACAAAGAATTAATCTGAAAATCACATCACCTAGTAGCAGAAAGTGCCCTTACTATCAATACCAACGTTAAAGTGTGCCAGAAAACAGACATCATAAAAAATTTTGGGACTGCACAATTTTAATTTGCATGATAGTTCCTGACATTACAATTTCAAAAAGAAATTAATTGCAAAATACTTATAAAGCACATAGAGAAAACAAATAAATATATAGTGAACAATTAATAACTTATAATGCCAAAAAGTAGAGGAATGAAACATCAAAATAGGTATTGATACATTTTATCAGTTAATAAGAGAAAGAGGATAATAACCCCTGATCCCTCCTTTACACAAGTACCTAAAATTCAGAACCTAGGTTGCTTGCCATGCGATAGACAATTAGGTCAGGAATTAATGTAACTGGCTGCTGTCAAAATCCTGTTCAGTCAATAAAATGGAACGAAGTGGTTTTCAAATATATATATATACATATATATATACATATATATATATATATATATACATATATACATATACATACATATATACATATACATACATATATATACATACATACATATATATACATACATATATATACATATATATATACACATATATATATACACATATATATATACACATATATATATACAT
>BOPP01000198.1:311372-371973 GCA_017312745.1 Gryllus bimaculatus
TATATATATATATATATATATATTGTAGGAAGAAATGCATACATAACTTTTTTTATATGCTTTATATTTGCATGGTATGACAAAGTAATACAACAATTTCGTAGAAAATCAGCTTTGCAATTTTTCAGTATGTTCCACATGTGGTGTTACAGCAGCACAAAATTTCTTGCATTATTTCAAACTTTTGCAATTTCATCCTTTACTCTTTATGAAAACCAAGTTTAATAAAAAAAATTTAGTCGTATTTGAGAAAATTTTGAAAATACAGTAGAACCTTGCTAATGCGAACCCCACACCTCCGAAATTTGGGATAATCCACACACAATTCGGGATGGAGGAAAAGTAAATGAAATAAATAAAATGCTTTTTGAAGTATAAAGAAAGAATTTTATACTTACCCTAGAACTTAAAAACTAATAATTGAAACACAAGTTGATGAAATTAATCATTTATTGCACTGGTAACTACAGTGTACATCACATGTTTATGTGGCAGTAGGTTTCACTTACAGGAATTTGCACATTCGATAATCTTCTTCTGGTGTAAGAAACTGAATCTGTTTGATGATGCGATCGCTATGTTGCATAGTGTCTGGCAATGCTATAGATGCATTTGTATATGTACAGTACATTTTTTGGATAATCTGAACATTTGTGAATCCGAACAAACCACAACCCCAATTAGTGTGGATTACCAGGGTTCTACTGTAATGAGGCTTCATGTAAAGTACCACTAAAATTCAAAATATGTTTCAAACAGACAGCCTCAAGAGATTTCAAATCGATCAAGGACTATCGCTGATGGAGAAAATCATTTGAACAGTTTTGATGCCAGCATTGACCACAGACGGACAAGGTAAATCATTTTTGTTTTTATCAATGTGATTTTACATAATTCTCATCAGTTCCAGGAGTTACAAATGTGTATAATTAATAGGAAAAATAAATTGTTTTTATAAACTGGATGAGGAGAGGGCGTGAGGTCCTAAAAATTGGTGAACCTTCAGTTTTTGGTGCTCCAACTGTATACCATACAGAACTGGTTAAATATTTTTTGTATTATTTCTATTGTTTGTTGCGGCACATCAACTGTTAAGGTTCCCCTAAGTATAGTGCATGCTTTTTCTTCTAGAGATGTTCTTCCTCCGCCATTGACTAGCGAGGATTTCCCCAGCCAGGCATGTCTAACTAGCGGAGCACCGCTCCCGCCGGGACCAACTCGAAGCTCCCGACCGGTCTGCCCGCATGTGTGGTGGTGTAGTGTATGTTAGTATAAGAATGTATATGTATGGGGTGAGGACAGGACAAGGAAGGGGAAGGAAAGATCGCGTGGGGTGCTTGGCCCGTTTGTTAGGGTTCTGCTCCAACATTCACCTGGTGTTGATTGGAGAAACCACAAATCTACCGATCAGAGCAGCCGGCCGCTAGAACTCGACCTATCAAGCTAGTGTCGAAAATCCGATCACCGTTGGGTCTCGAACCTTACACCTCAGGGTCAGGGACAATGCAGTCACAACTGATGCACTGAGCCACCTCTTCCAGTCATTATTTGGAAATAGACCAGTATTTGTATACGTGTTTATCCATAAAAAATAGTATTTGACAGAATGTGGTGTGAAAAACTAATTTTATTTTTAATTTTTAATCGCGATCTTTTTCTCTTTTTATCATGCAAGTTTTCAGCCCCCAATCACTTAATTTCGTGAACTTCTGAATTCTAAACTTCACGCTGGCCGTTTTCAAAGGAATAAAATCCTCGAACTTAAAACGCACGCGCCATACAGTAATTTACTTCGTAATTCCACGAAGTCACGATTCAACCGGCTGGATCAGTAGTGTTACGAAACACGTGCGGGCCCCATTTGTAAACACAAGTAGTGTTAGTACCTTCAATAATAAAAAATATTTCTTAAAAGTAGGCCCTCATTTCATTATGCTACTGATCCACCAGTTACTGCGGGTCCGAACGTGGCGCCTATGGGCTGGACCCAATGCCATGACTGGATCGAGAAATTTTTATCGCGCGAGAACGAGTTAGGGGCCTGTCTTTTAAGTGCGGAAAACACTGTCCATCGGATTTTACTTTCGGGAAATTCATCTTTAAAAAACATCGTAAAAGTTGTACGTAATAGTGTTTAATAATAACTATTGTACATTTTTCGATCTATTCGTTTTCCAACGCTCTCAGTGTCCAATTATGTATTAACTTTCTTGTATTCTGCTTAATTTTCGCACCAAATATTCTACGATTTCAAATGAGTTTTACAAAAAATAATTCGGAGAAAAATAATATTACATAACCATTATTAATGGAGAGTATGTGCTGTTTTAGCACCACTAGTTCTTCTATACTAGGCTGGGATGTATAAGGTCTCTTAAAATCGGTTTTTGCTCTCGGGCTTAAGGAACTTCTTAAAAAGAGAAAGTTATGTACTGTGTGTAATATAATGGTGCGCCACAAAAGAGGCGAATCCAGAAAACATCATATTGCCAGGCTCAGGTAACGCAAAAGTGGATAGCTTCTGTTGCTAAATTTAGAGGGAAAAATCCTTTAACACCTAGTGTAGACAGAATCCAGTTTTGTTGGTTCTTGATACAGAAAAACATGATGGAAAAACGTCCGTCTGTCGCCTAAACCGCTAAAAAGGAGAAGTTTGACATTTTTGCCACAAAGTATGTGGTACAAAACTTGCTCTTTAAAAAAGGTCACATACATGAAAAAAAAAAGAAAAAGAAAAAACAACCAACAAGTTTTCGCGTAATTTGCAAATTGAATTGTACGACTTTTTTTTAAAAAAAGCTCTAAATTTTTCTTTAAATTTTCTCCACTTATGTAATAAGAGACTGTAAAAAAGATGGTGATAGCCCTACTTTGGGGTATCGCTAGGTTTATCAAAAATTGCAACAAAAAGTAAAATAACATTTTAAAACTATAAAATTGAAGTTAGAGATTTTTGTGTCAGACAGTATTTTGCTCTAAATTATCTCTTTAAAAAAAGGTCGCGCACAATGTTTTGAAGAATGTTTTTGCGTAATTTTTGTTTGAAATTAATGAAATCTATACACGTGTCACACCAACTACGAGCCACGAGAAAAATTGAATGTATGATATGAAAAATTTAATTTTAAACATAGTTCTCTATTGAAAATGACAATATTAATTATATTTTTACTTCGTCGCACTTTTACTTTTAATTCGATTAGTATTCTCAATGTATAGATGTATTTCTTTTTAAGCAATCCGCAAATCTTAATGGAAATTTATGCAACAATGTCGCGTACATATTTGAGAAGCTCATTGTTGTTAAACGTTGAGATGGTGGCGGTGAAAAAACACAGCTGTGTTATTTAGTTGAGCTGGTGTTTTCAAATCCAGAAATGATTCGAAACCTATTTGATAATCCATATTTGTTGTCGCGGTTCTCTCTCGTGCCCTACGATTACCAGTGCTAACAATAGCACGATTTGTACAACGGAACTCCTAGGCCGAGAGCTAGTACATCTGTTTGCGATGAATTTCGCAGACGTTTTCTTATAAACTACTCCTCAGAATGCCCGGTGAGGTATGTTATATACCATTTAATATCTATACTTAAAAAAAATTACTGCCATTTGAACAGAAGAGAAAGGTATTGATCCGTATAACTTCTTTAATAACTTAAAGAAAACTGACTGTGAAAGTGATTTCATACGAGCCTGTATTAATTTTAAGGTGACCAATCGTCGTCCTTTTATAGGTCCTGTCTTCGAAGAGTGTTCTCCCTTTCGATATTTTAAAACTAATATGTTTATCTCCTAGTTTTATTCTTCTGCGTTTCGTTTAAGGCGGGGTAAATATATAAAAGGGTGGTAATAAATTAACTTAATATCACAAATCGCAGAATATTAGTAATTTAATTAGTTTATTAGTATTAGAGTTATTTATCAACTGTGTATAATGCACTATGACTAACCGATAAACAAGTTGAAATCTGAATGCAGATGGGAAATAAGCGGTTTTGCAAATAATTTATATTATTTGCCAAGCAAATGCACATAGTTTTGACAACGCTGCCTTGACAACAGCCTGACTGACTCTGACAACAGCGCTTCAGTATAATTTGCAGCGAATACTGTAACAGTCAAATGTATTCATGTTTGTTTTATTTGTCAAAGTAAAAAATGATTGCATCTTTTGCACTGTAATAGATAACAGGACTTTAAGCACGGGAAAGTATACAAATAAAGAAAGTGGAAAAGAACACAAATTTAATTTGATATATTCGTATTTATATCACACACAATATCAATTGTAGAATCTGAATTCTTGTCTTTCCATAGCTTTCAATCAAAAACCACGCTAGTACACTAGGAAAGAGCAACTGATTCAACTCGCCGGCCCGACTGCCCACATCGAACGCGCGCATCGCTTGGACACAATGTGCAATGGCAACACTTGAACGGTAAACCCGCCTACAGTAACAACTCGGAAGTCCCATCCTAAGTTTCGGACACCGAGATGTTGAACTTTACCGAAGGCTGCAAGAACTGAACTGAGATCAAGTTTGGTGCTGAACAAAGGGGATTCAGTTATGAACCTATTTAAAAAGATAGGTGCAAGGATGCAATGCACCGGTTGTAGCCATTCAATGTGCCACAGTTCCGCTTCCCTGTGTTTAGAGGAAGGAGTAGACTAGGGACAAGATTTATCCACTTTTTCCTTACCAGGAATCTGCAATAAGTGTTTTTCTTTAGAAAATTCGCAGCTTATTTCCCACAGCATTACAATTCTTTCTCTACACTGTGTAAGTAATTTCGAGAAAGTAAACATTTCTTGTGTTAAATTATTAATAACAATTGTGACAATCATAATAGTCGTATATATTTAATTATTTCGAAAATTGCAAAGTTTGAATTTTTTGGCGAGTTCCTAAAACTCAATAATAAAGTTAGCGACTTTTTCTTCACGTGAAATTTGTTCTCTGTAATTAGTTCTCTAGCTTTAATACCAATAAAAGTAGGTCAATTCAGTCAAATGGAACGTCCATTTAAACACTAAATTACGATCTTTATGCTGTGCTTTCAGAGTTCTTTCAAATTCAGTCAGCCTCCATACGGCTCGTGTATATTTCGCTATGTTCATTCCCGTCTGAGATGTGGCATAATATTCTGTGGGAATACATCTCATAGCTCCGAGACTTTTATATTACAAAAAAGAATAATACCAATAAAAAGCAAATCCCACCCACGTGATCCTTGTAAGCCACTCTTTATTAATCGAGGTATCTTACCATTGCCTTGTCTCTCCATATATGCATAAGTGTTTTTTGTTAAAAATGACTTTACAAAGTTTCAATGTCAATACAAATTTGTTGATATGCTGAAGTATGATCCCCTACCTTAAACTTCCCAAAATTCAAGCTAAATCGAAGATGGCGTATTTAGGGAATGGATTTTTGAAGAGTCTGGACCTTGGACCTCACGTATCAGCGCGGTCCCGCCCAAAATTACTAGGGGCGATTTACATCAAAACCTTATGGGTGTCTACATCCGTAATTATCGAAATATCTATTGTTTGTATTAATCTTACTATATTACACAGTTTTCTTTCTTAGTGCTATGTGAAATAGGATGGGAACCGTTAATGCTGTTATGTGCAACCAAAATGAAAATACAATGAACTAAAACAAATGAGCACATTTCCGCTCATTTGTAGATGGAAATGAAAAAATATGAGCGTTTTCAGGTATTTTGGAGGTCGATAAAATTTCGTCCGATTTTACTAGTTTACTACTACTTTACTAATGACCCAATTATCCGTTGAATAACATAAAACATACAGAATTTAAAAAAAATCAACTTTTTGCAATTCATTTTTACATTTTATTTTCAGACGCAATCTGAATATCTTTCGTTTTTGATGCGACGACTTCTACCTTCTACTTTGAAAACAGACTTGGAATTAGAAGAAGAAGAAAAAGTTAAACAGAAATATACATGCCATATTAGATTTCTTCACTGTATTTTCCTTGTATGTATATTTTGTCTCACCATATGGCAGCCACCGTAACTCCTTCGACATTTCGTACGTATACTACGGTCTAGAAGCGCACCGTATTCCACGGCTTTGAGCAATCAGTAGGTGCAACTGCAGAGAGAGCGCGCGTACAGAACAAAAGAAATGTGTGGCAGAGTCGTTAAGAGAGATTCGCTCAAGCCCGACCGCGTCGCCTATTTATAGCCGAGGCAATAATATGCGGCTGCTCCCGGAAAAGTTGTCAAAGCCAAGCAGCTTATCGGAAATTCTGCCGGCCTCGCCAGCTGTGGACACTCGCCTATCAGCGAAGGGACGATCACGTTTCCCCTCGGAAAGTCAATGACGTTTTACAACAGCATGATTTCGAACTGTGACTTATGTGACTGTGATTTTCTATAGATATGAAATTGTTCTCATTTCTAACGGAGAAGCGGGTGCTTTACCTCCAAAGTCGGGTTTTTTATCGATGTGGATGTTTCAATAGTTTTCTCCGAATTAACACATCGAGCACCATAAAGATTATCGGTTGAGTAACATAAAACGATGTTTATTTAACCCTCCAATGCAAAAGAGGTCTTCGAGGCCCACAGTTATTTTCATTATTTCTCGAGAACTTTTATGTGTCGGTTTTTACTGACCTTTCCTCTACGTTCTTACAAATCCGTATTACAGATGCAAGAATGTTTAAAGTACAAACGTTACGTGTATGGGCGGAGAAAAGGAAATTCTATTCAACTGTATTTTATAAGCTGCGATGAGAAGCAAAATGGTTTTACCATATCTGCTGGCAGAGTAAATTCGAAATTTGAAGCACTTTTTCACATAAATTTTTTGAGTTTTCGAAAAACTTCATTAGAAGTAATTTGAAGCACATTAACTCACATATACAAGAGTGTTTACAAAATGATGGAAATGTGCGTATTACAAATGTATTCAAACATACATTTGTGTAATTTTTTTAAAAGCAAAAAATACCTCAAAATGAACTCTACTGCATATTAAAGTGTGCAATTAGTACTATCCGTTCGAAAAGTTTCAATAAACAATTTGGAGCCATTTTTGAGAAATGGTGTTTGAGCGTTTCTGAAAATGAGAAATTTCGAGCTTATTTTCACAGGAAACGGCTGAGTTGTCGAGAATCTTTACATGACACTTAAAGCACATGTACTCACAAATATAATAATGTGAACTAATTGCTGCTACTGCAAATATTAACAAGTGAGATAAGTAAAAAAGTGTTTTTAATTTTTGAAAAAACGAATAAAGCAATAAGACGTTTATGTCATCTTGTAAAGTATATTTAGCGCTACCCATACCAAAAGTAAAAAAGAGCCTTTGAAAAAATCTTGTCTTTTGTAATTTTTTAAAATTGCACAAAATGTACACAAAATTGTCCGAAAACGATTAACATAATGAAAGAAGTTATGGACACATTTTTTTAAAGGATAAATCTCTGATCTTTAATTTTGTAGTTGTAGGAAGACTGAAGAAAAAATAAAACACAAACACCCTCGAACTTTTGAACAATTCGGAAATTCAGAGTTATCAGTGAAAATAGGACTTATGCCACCTTCATAAACGTATTTTACTCTAATCTTCAAAGAAATTTAAATATATAATTTGGAGCCATTCTCGAGAAAATTTTGAAAATATCTATGGGGCTTCATGTAAAGTACCGACCCAAAATTAGATGGACAGGCGTTAAAAAACAACAAAACACACACTTGTTAGGTATTAGGGGACCACAATACGCGAAGCCTAAAGAAAAATTTGGAGCAGTTTTTTAGAAAACTTTGAAAATGTCCGAAGCGCTTCATGTGAAGTACCCCTAAAAACTAATGAATGATTTTCAAACTCGCAGAGCTTCGACTCAGGCCAAAAGGACAGGGGGATTCTTCAATTTGGAAAAAAATCCTACGCATAGTTTAGGCGCTAGTGTTGTTCACAGACACCGGACTGACAAAAAAATAAACACTTTTTCGCTATCACGGGAGTGTATTTCCGTTGAAATCTCGAAATCGATTTTCTGCAGATTACATAACTTTCCATACTCCATATATTACACCGTATACGAGAAAGCAATAAATAGAAAAGATGCATTGCATGTTCTTGATGTTACTTTTAATGCCGTTGGTAGTTTACCGAATTATTTCCACTTTAAAACAAATCTCAAAGTACACATTTTATCGACAATTTGCACTTTTATCGTGGGAAGCACGGTTCACGACCTAAACCCCGTTTCAACTAAAAAGAGGTTAGCACAGAACCTTATAGCGTCACTTTCCATAAGACAATATCTCGAAAAATAAATAATATTTAAAATATATTTTCAGCCCTCATGAATGGATACTAGTACTTATATTTCGAATTTTTAAAGTGACCCATGGCATTTAGGTCATTGGTACACCTATTGTCTTATAAAATTAATCCACAGGGGTAAGCACATTTCTGGAGCCTCGAATCCCGACGAGGACGTAAACGAATTAATAAAAAATATTCATTTTACAAGACAGACGTTGTAACAATGACTTAGTGTCATCGGCAATTAAAAAATTCGATGTATACCTTCACTGTTTATAGATTGGAAAGTGGTACTTTGCGGTACGCATACGACAAAATAGACTGTCTCGTACGAAGTCAACAACTCATTGCCAGATGAACTAGTGGGAATGCCCGGCAACCCGAAGCTTTCCTCCTTTTAGTGAAATGAATAATTTTGATACTGTGATGAATTTCAACGTGTTCATTTGACAACTTCACTCTACCGGAAAGTAAACGGAATATATTGTCTTCCCACTTAAAGAGAGCAACAGTACTTTGTATGTTTAGTCCATGCTCCATCGATATTTCCTCCTTCCTCCCCTGAATACCTCTGAAAAAGTGTATAACATAAAAACTAGAGGTTCTCAAACGGCACATACTTTCTCGGAATTTCGTCTCAGCGTGTTCTGGCCCCCTGCTTGGTGAATCAGCTCGACTGGTAGGGACGGGAGCTCGAAGTGAATCGACTCTAGTCTAGTGAAATGCGAGTGACTCGCGTAGGGGTTCTCTGGCCTGATTTCAGCAGTCCATATTTGGCCGAGCAGCGGTACCCTTGGCCAGTGCTTGCAAACTCAATCCTCTGAGACGTCCCAGAAATCTGCTCTCCTGCTCGGAGCAAAGTGAGTGCCGGACGTGGCGTAGGGCGCACAGAGTTCCAATGATGGTACGGAAGTGGAGGGAAAAGGTTCACTTGAAAAACAGGTAATTTTTTTAAAAAAAATGGTAATTATTATTTAGAATATCTGTTTAAAAAACAATATAAAGATCTATATAACAGAACAGACATAATTATATAACTCAAAGCAAATACGACCCTATTACCATAACCAGTACTGTAATTCTACTTCCTCTCTTCTATTAGATAACATTTATGGAAAAGACAGTTTTAATATATAGAATAATATTTTACTCAATGATATATAATAAAACGAATTAGTTTGTTCTGAAACGACAATTAACGTTAACAGATAGGTACCTGGTAGGGGCCACATGAGATAATTTGGACCCCAGGCTTGATTAATTTCAATATTGTTTTATTTGAGAATGTTGTACACCATATAATTATCAGTATCGTTTCCATAATTTCCAATCTGCAAATACCTTTACTCATCCCATGATTCGAGGATATGTCAATTCTCAGACTTTATTATCTCGCAGGTTTCTCTGGGTATCGAAGCTATGTAATTCACCTGTAGGTTGGACTTTTTAATATACTACAGTTCTTTCCCACACACTAAACACTTCGCCATTGCTCCAGTAACTACAAAAGGAAACTATCTTTCCAAACCGAAAGGCAATTAATGGTTTCCCCGTCATGTTGGCTGAAACACCGACGGCCGCCGCCTGCCGATCCCTCCCTAATTTGCACGCACTGCTTCTCCGACCGCCTGCACGCGGAGGGGAACGGGGCTCCGGCGCAATTTAGCCTTCGGATGGCAAACGCCGCTCTAGAATTCGGTTTAGGCGGTGACAAGCGAAAATCCTGTTACCCGCGGAATTCGAATCTCAGACCTCTCGGTTCAAAGAAGTTTCAGTTATCTCACTATACATTCGGTAACGCACTGTTTCCTATACGAATGTACACTAACTTCCGCGTGAAGTTAACAGCACTAAAGAATATCGGAAACAAACGTGTGACGTAGGTTGCATTAATCACGCCAAGTTAAAAACAACAACACTGGCTTGCCAGGAATTATGACCGCACTAAAAAGCGGCAAACGAATGTATCCGCATGACTTCAGCCAGCAATACTATACTGAACACAAGTGCGCACACAGTATTCATTCGCATTTGAGAAAAATATCTGCTTTATCATTCAAACGCAAGTCAAGGTAGACGATACAAAAATATAGACATTGCGTAAGTATTCGGGAACTAGAATTTAACCTTCAAATGGGACGTATGGGACATATAGAAGCCGATCATAAAATATATTTTTAATTACTTGTATTACTGGTTCTTGAGTGTACTACAAAAACTAGTTCCCAACTATGGGTGATAAAACATCTAGTACGTCAGACGATACCAACTCTTAACTGAATTCACGACACAATGATGGTTGACGGTGTGAGGTGCACGTACGAAAGAAACAAGCAACGTGCATAACCGTGCGCATTTGCCCGGGATTTTTTGTTTTTATTTTATTTTTGTCACAGTTTACGTGCATTTGCCTTAATGATTGGGCTCAGTAATTTTTGAAGTAGCCGGTATGTACAGAAAAAACAACAACAACAGGAAACAATATAGTGCAGCTACAGAATGGCACAGATTTTCTCCGACTACTTATTTTCCTAATAGCTTGGACGTCCTTTTCGGTTTTTCCCGTTCCTCTTCTCAGCTGCTAGCTACCTAGGCATAAAAGCCACTTTCACACATATACCCAATTTTTCGGTATAGAATTATCTACTTTTCCGATGTCTGAGACAAACAATAAGAATCGCCAGTTAACTGCGGCTTTGCGATATCGGTACTTACTCTTTACCACGTAAGAAATATAAGTACGAGATGTAACCCGCCGATTACGTTACAATTGCGAATAACTAGTACACCATGCGCCCTAAGCCATTGAAACAAGGTTGTTGTGCCCTTCGGGTAACACGAGGCACGTTTCTTACAGCGTAATCTATAATATTGTTATTTTCGGACCAATTACATTTTTGGAGGTTTCGATCTTTGGGTACTTTCACTCGTGGATAGACAGACACGAACAAAATCTGATGTCTGTGAAATGAAATTGGCCACTGACTACTTGACGCAATTAAATCTCAACGCAAGCATTTTTAGAATGTTTACTCAGATCTATAATGCTATGATACACAGTGTATGGGCTGGGGCCATGCGAAGTTTGTAGTTTGAAGTGGTTTGAAGGTAGTTTCACTTTTAAAACAATGTGTACACAACACCCACCGCACTCTTACTCATAAAGATAATGCTCTCAAGATCAGTATTTAATTACGTAAATCACAGTGATAATTTGCGGCATGGACTTATACTGGTACTACAGCGTTGTGACTATAACTAGATCACATTGCAATTGCTCAGTATTAACACACAAGAGACAACAGTTCCTGTATTACAATTGGGGAGACGTTCGATTGTAGCTGTATGACGCTACAGACGGCTGCCAATTCGAATATTCAGGAGGTGAATGGCATATAGATTGAAGCAACTACTATATTTCTAGATGTAATGTCCAGCACCAACCCTATTGGTTTCTCTGCATATAATGAAGTGTTTTCCTAAAAAATCAAAAACCTAGACATAGTAAAATTCGCATTTTTTTAGTTACTTTTCTTTTCCTCTCCTTCCTTCTGTTCAACTGTTTACGAGCATTTGAACGGCGTGTATGTTCCACGCAAACGTGAATCACCTGAAAACCCCAATTCTGAACGAACTCTACAGCTAAGTAAAAAAAAAAATGTAGGGGGTTGGCGATCCTAAAATGTCTCCATATCTGGTTACTGGAGACAAATGGGGAAAGTCTCAAAATCAGAACATATTACAACGGTTCCAAACAATTGATTTGAGAAAATTCTGCCCCATGGTACTTCACATCCTAACAAAACACAGAGTTGCAGATTGCCACGATAAAAGAAGAAATTAAAAAGAGCAGCTCAAAATATCTTCGAAACTAATAATCCTCATACACTCCCTCTTAATCTATCTGACAACAGTGAAACTAGTTCACGTCTTCAATAACATCCTCAACGACCTTCCATCTAAATGGTAACCTATTCATTTCTGTCCGTGTTCATGAAGAAGAAAACTTTTGCCCTGCAGCAACCGAAGCTGCATTAGTTGTCCCAACAATCATCTGTAACTTGGGTCTTGGGAGGAAAGCGCCCCTAAGTCCCTCACCATGTTCCCTTTCCCTCTAGTTCACGAGGCCGGAATCGTATCTATCGATAACTCACTGACCTAGCCACGGCCCTGCTCAGATAGTTATCTCTACACCGTATGATAGGAAATGATTAACGGAGTATACGGAATGCACGTTGGTAGGAGAAAATGCAGTACTCCCATAAACCCTGTCATTTACCCGCTTTCTCCACCTCAAATTCCATTTGGAACCGCCGGGATGGAACCCGAGCACCAGCGGAAGGCGCGCAGTCCGCCCTGTTTACAGCACGTATTATTTAAGCTTTACATGTATGGATTAATGTGAATGCATTAATTTTCTAAATTCATGCAGAATATCATGTGTTTTTTGACACATGCTTCCAATTAACTAGGCTTATTAATGTTTGAAAAATGTCGTTGTGACCTCATGTAATGAACTCCCTAAAATTAAAATACCCGTTTCAAATTCTAACGGGCCAAGGCGAGGAATATAAAATTTAATCAAAATCCTGGTAACGGTTTACCCGCTAGCTCCATCCACAGACGTTTGGTCGGAAAACAATTTTTCGGGATCAAGGATCCACACAACTAACTGCAGTTACTCAATGTATTACAGAAACTAATATACTACATTGCAGCAAGACAAATCCGCATTTTTGACACCAGGGGTTTCCGCCGAAAAACTGGCTCCTTTAGATGCAGCAATAAAATACTTAGCTACGGAGTTATGAGAAAGAAATACTCAAAAGTTCGTTAACCCCAAAAGATGTTAAGGAAACCGACGCAACCCGCAATGCGGCTGTGCCGCGGAAGGGGGGGGGGGTGCGCCAAGCGAGCGGAGTTAAGAGGGGTGGTCTGTAGGAGGGTTTACTTAACAACAGACAAACGTGAAATTACCTGGGAAGAATACAATGTGGCATGGCTTTTAAATACGAAAACAATTCTTATTATTGTATGGAGGAGAAATCTCGTCATGAACCTTTAGCAGTTTCCTCCGACCAATTAGATGTAGGCTGAAATGAATCATTGACGGTTCCCATATATTAAGGAACATCCTGTTTAACGTAGTCTCAAATTAACTGTTCATTAAAATGACAAGGTTAAGAAATAAATCCTAAAAGCTCGCGACCCAATCCTACTGATGTGACCTCCAGGAACACAAATATGTGTAATGCATATGAGTGGATGCAGCCCGTAATACACGGGACGACCGAAGCTGTCACTTGTTTTCGATCGCCTAGCGAACCACGCCAGAAAGAAATCGTTTTCGAATCAGACGGACAAATTATTTTTTCAAATTATTCTTTGAAACGAAACAGAGAAACGTGATTTAAACAGCTTCATTTAGGATTTGATGGATCACATAAAGCGTTCAGACATAAGATACATACACAAGTTGCACTGATCGAGATCCACGAGATCCTCTACATTCTATGTACAAACCTATCACGCACAACACAAAGTAACTGCAACAACAAAAAAGTAGACATTAAAATACATTTTAAGTTTGTATGCCTGATTTTTCTCTTAACTGAACAAATTTGGTCTGGTCGTCTCGCTACCTGAAACAAAGTACTTTTCAAGCCATTTGCTGGGAAGCATGGAAACTAGTCGGGTCTGCTTTAATACAGGCGATCTTTTTCAGAATTAATTCATTTAAAATTCTCATTAATTCATCTACCTGCAAACCTCGTAACTTGTCCAATTAGAACAAAAAACGTTTCGAAAAGGTATATGGCACCGGGCACGTCCGCAGTGCGCACAACGGCCCACTCGTGGAATGAAAGAGCGACAACTGAAAAGGCCCTGGATCTCTCTCTTTTTTATTTCTATCTCAACCAATCAGTACGAGGAGTTGGAGGGAATATACAGTTGGAAGAAGGGAAGCAATATTAACGCTATTTTTTGTTACAGGCACACAAAAATTGAAATACTGTAATACATGTTTAGGTGTAAATATGAGGTTATTTTGATTGCATCTTTTAATATTACTTTCCGATCCGCAGTAGACGGAAAATATCATTCCGGCCTGAATACGTGACTGCAGACGGCATTCCCAAATTTAGCAATGTGATTTTTCCGCATGATGCAACACCGACGAGTTCGTAATTCGTATCAATGAGCCTTCTAACATATGTGATTGGCACTTTTAGCAACCCCATGTAATGACGTCTCACAATACGCATTAACACCAATGCCATTTTTCATTAACACAGGCGGAGCGCGCTATGGCTAACATTGCATTCCTAGACTGAAAATTACTCACAATATAAGGTATTCAAAATTGTGTACTGAATACTATAAAACATTTTCAGTGGAAACAAACTTACTTAATTCATAAACGAGCGCTATCTTTTCCGTGCTCAATCAGTACGATTTTGTGATGGTGGGAGGTATAATGCAATTGATATACGTATAGTTCTCTTCAGGTACCTTCAAGTACACATATTACACGGACAGACAAAAACTGTAATTACAATTGAATGTGTATTTTTTAAAATGATGTTATAAAAACACACCTTGGAATCAGTCGAGCACGATTTAATTAACGAACTTGTAGACATCTAAATTAATAATTCCATCACTTATGAAGTATACCTTTGACCCCGGTAAATAAGGTGATAAGTCATGAATGCTTAAATTTTACAGGAGAGCCCAAAAAACACTTTCTACTGATGCTGTAAATCACAGACTAATGATTTTAAACGAAACATACAAAAACTTTAGTTTGAATATCATTAAATCCTGATTTACTTCTGTTAAAAGATGATTTTTGCTCTCCTGTAAAATTTACGGAATGGCGACAGCTTATTACACCGAGGTCAAAGTTATTATGCTTTGAACAATGGTGCACTTTCCACTTTTCTAGACCTAGTGCCATGATAAACTGAATTTGCAAGTATGTTTGCACTCCCAACCTAGCAGAAAACCTAAAGCGACTTAAATCTTCAGTTACTCCAAGTAGCGAGATACAATACGATACGGGTATCGCACAGGTAACCGACGAAGGTCACGTTCTACTTCAGTTTTTACCAATGATAAGTCCAGACTGTACCACTACCGAATATTAATTCTCCTAGTGAATTAGGTACCACTAACACAAAATGTGACAAGTTCCTGAAGACCACAATAAATGTTAATATGTCTGAGGATTGGCAGGAACTTTATTTACATTTATGAAAAAAAGGAGATATCTTGCGGAAATACGTTAAAAAAGGATCGTACGTATGCGTTGGGAATGTACAGCTACAACTGAAGTAGGCGGTGTCAGAGAATGTGAATTAGCGCAGATGGTAGACCGGCCAATTCAACAACACCCGCTTCTTTATATTGGCCTCAATACGTAGAAATATGTATTTTTACCGTGCGACGTCATAGACGGTATAAGTATCCATAAACCAGTTTTCGTCATCCTAGACTTGAGTACTTCGCGATTCCAGAGAGAATAAAAAAAAAAACAATGCAGAAGGGTTCCAACAATACTACTGGGATCAGTAGAGAGAGTTTCTTAGGAGGGGGAGTGCTAAAGCATTCTTGAAAATGCAGTGCAGTCATTTGTGTCATATAATTCGTTGAGAAGAAAAGCCGACCCCGAGTATTATAATGCAAAGATTAGACTATGAAATGAAAAACCACAGATGCATTTTAGTAACAGACCCATCAGGTTCCGGATCAAGAAAAAATGCAATAAAATATTTCGAAAAGTCAGCAAACTGAAAAGTTTTAAAGTTCTGAATTTAACTGAGCAAATTCCTATAATCTGGAACATTCTTCAATATACTTAATGGTCGTGAATATCTCAACAATGGTTAGACTGTTTAGTTAATTTCTACAGGATCTATCTGACGGAGTTGACATAGGGTCGAAAGGTTGACCCGATAGTAATAATTAGGGGGGCGGTTTTTAATGACCTAAAACATTGCCAAAAGTGATCAATAAAATGCTCTTAGAATGCCCAAAGAAAAACGACGGAAACAATTTGATCAAAACCGCTTCAGATGAACAACTCAAGCTGTTGATTACGTTACTGATGTAATCGAGGCTTCTTATTTTAGTTCAGGGGAACTCAGCTTGTAAACTTTGGGTTTGGACAGCTCTTCAGAAGAAAATATCTGCATTCATTTATCGCGATATCGGTCGATCAGACCGATGGAGCCGATAACGTCACAGGAACGTTAGATTACATAGTACTCACAAGGGGTAACATTACAATACATGAGGGAAGAAATCGGGAATTCTATGGTGAACGTACGTCGTAAATATTGCTTGAAGCGAATATCATTAATATATTAAAATCGATTAAATCAGCGAAAAATGTAGTAAAATGGCGTAAAATGTAAAAAAAAAAACCTTAGTAGTAGAAATCGACGAAAAATGCTAAAAAATGCTAAAAAAGGCATAAAATGAGTCATTTCGCTTCGTCATAACATAAAATTAAATTATATGCTAAACGGAATTGTTCCAAAGTAGAAAGAAAGAAAAAAAACATTTCATTAAAATCCGCCCCCTAGTAATAATAAATTTAGCTGCTTTCGATTATTTTGAAAATTCGAATACTTCACATAACTAGTTCCAATTTTGATGAAAACCAAAATTCTGTAAGTTCGAAGTTCAGGAAGTTAATTTTTTCGGACTCGTTTTAGATCTTCAAACTTAACTAGAGATTACCATAATCCAATTATACTTCAATACTAGCAGAACCTGGCAAACGTTGTTCTGCCCTTCATCTTCCCTTTTCATTCCCTTCTCTTTCCCATTCTCTCCGCGTCCCTCTCACTCCCTCTCCCTGACCCTCCCTTTCTGTTTCTGTCCCTCTATCTCTGTGCGTCTCTTTCTCTGTATATATCAGTGTCTGTTCGCCTTTGTCTCTCTTTGTCCCTCTATCCAACTTAGGCGCACCGATGACCTGGCCTTCTCGGCTCGCCCTGCGTCACACGGCAATGCTTAGCAACATTGAAACCCAGGTGGAGCGCAGCTTGAAAGGAAATTGAAAATGAAGCGCAATTTTGTTCTGCAGCGCCATACAGTGGACTTACAACAAAATAAACAACACATAAACATTCTGAGTGGGGAAAAAAAGAAAAAAAAACACATGGATGTGTCAACTTTCATGGAGATGGAGTTTACCGCTCTTATACATACCAACATCCATTTTTATATACTAAGAAAAAGACTGGATCTTTAAAAAGGTTTGAACCGCGCTACCCAGATCGATCGCAGAATATGCATTTTGGTGAAAATCCTATGAACTGTGTAGGCGCAAGTGCTGTGCACAGACTGAAGATTTGAAGAAAAAAAGTCATATAAAACATAGCTTTTATGTACGCAATGGAGAAAGATATTTACTACGAACAAGTTACAAAAACGCACTTTATTTTGTAACAGGGACACACTAAATGTTCTTTTTGTCAAAATATAGACATCTTGGGCAGCAGATAGGGAACCTGTCTTACTTCGCAGTATGTAAAACGAACGACAAAAACTTCGAAGAAAATTGAACAATACCCACGACGGTAGAACAAACGTCCATAAACGTATGATTTCATCTATTGATTGTGTCACGGAAAGCAACGGTAAAACATGGAAAAATATCTTCACATCATTTCCAAAAATAAGTTATCTTCGCCACATTGTTCATATTCCGTGATTGACCAGTGAGGGCAAGAAATGGTTTTCAGATCCGAGTACACATTCCGTCATGTATGCGTTACAGACACTGCAGTTCTTGTGTATCAATTCTTTTTTCACAATTAAAATATATATAACTTATCTGGGACAATTTACACGAAAAAATGAACAGTTGCAGTATACCAGATCCATGATACAAGTACAAGTTTCCTTGTAACAGTACCATGGATCTGCTATATTGCAACTGTTCTTTTTTTTCGTGTAATTTACATTCACCCCTATCTATCGCCACCGGGGTCACGATAGATCCTCCAGGCGTCGATGTAACTTTGAAGGGGGTCAATAACGATTTAGGGGCCGACTGGGGGTCAACAGCCGAATACGATACTACGCCTGCTAAGGATAATCAAGATCCCATTGATTGCCAAACAAAAAATCTTAATTTACTTTTTTCTTATATAAAGCAACACAACGTATGACAATAAATAACAAAATTCGCTCTTGCCCTTTCCTATCCGCCGATCATCCTTAGGAATTAGGATGTTTAGAAAATTCAACACATTATACCTCGCAAGAAAATACTCTTCGCTATACGCAACGGAGAAATGTAACTGCCACCTCTTAAAAAACAAAACAATATAGAAAAGAGGCGTAGGGGACCAGCTTTTAGACACAATTTTTAAATTTTCCATTTTTTCATTAAATCGTATTAAAATACTTAAATGTATTCATATTTAATCCATTTGTGTATATTTTTATGCAAAATATCTTTATTTTAAGCGTTGATGTATATTTTAGAAGCCTACACATATTCCAAAACATTATTTTTACAATATATAAGAAAATTATTTTTGAACCACGCTATATATGTTAAAATTTATTTTAAAACAAAAAACTGAATGGAAAATCGTGAATATTCTTTTGCTGATATAAGAAACGTGAAATTGAATAAAAATAGGTCAATGAATAATTGATAAAAACTGGTCTATGAATTACTATTGAAATAAAATCTGGTAAAGGTATTATTGAATAAAAATATGGTACCATCTATTCTATATAATACTATCTATTCTGGGTCTTCCAATTTTTGTTTCCTGTGTAAAGTGGAACGTTTCAATATTTTGTTAACATACGTATCCATTTATAAAAGTTAAAATGGTAAATAAATTATTGTTTTACTGAATAATTCAAGATATAGCAGCATATTCCAAGCATATTTACTGATTCGCAAAAATATTGTAGTTCTGTTATTGAATCGAAATGGTTGCGTTTCTTCACCGTTTTCCGATATAACCAAGCCATAAATATATTTAATATCTATATTTACTTCAAACTTTATGATTTGAACATTGTATGGCACTTCAATATATGTATCACCAGACATATAACATATTCTTTATTATTGATCAATGCACGTACATTCATAAAAATAAATACATTATTTCTTAAATTTACTGCATCATAATCTTGAATAGGATCTAATATACCACGTACACTATTTTTTATTGTTTAACATTTACAGCATCATCAGCACTACCAGCACCTACATTACGTATTTAAAAAAAAAAGAAATTATAATCTTCTTCCACACCATATAGACTTGTTGAACTTATTACACTGAAACTATGACATGTAGGAATAATTGATATCCATATTTATAACTTGAATCTTTAGGTTGTTATATAAAAATTTAATTTCTTTTTTATTATATGTTGTGTTACTTCTTTTTTCTGAACATTACCTAATGATTGTACATTAAGAATTAAACCTTTTAACTCAATATTTGCTTCGATATGAATAATTTTACAATCGTAAAATTTTTCAGAAAACTGTTGTAAAAGAAAAAATAATTCGTTTTTCTACCTAATTCACCAAGTTAAATAAGATATGATTGCGATATCATTTGTCATATATTATTTAACTGTTTCAACATTACATCGTGATCTAGTTCAGCACCTACTTTACGTAACGTATTGTCAAAAATTATAATTTCCTGATGTACCAATGATAGGTAATGATGTTATGAGTGTTCCAGTTTCTTGAATAAGTTTACCCATTAATTCTTAACTGTTCTATATTAGTATTATTTAGAATATATCGTGTGGCTTTTATTATATTTAAAATTTTCAACCATGCAATGCATTAAATTTTTTCAAATTATTTCATAAATGTCATTTTAAAGACAAATATACACAAATGACCGCAAATAAAATCATTAAAATTTTGAATTCTTTCAGCATTATACTACACATGATGAAATCCAAGATATTTGATTAACTGTAATGAGGAATATGTACCAAATGAATCAAAAGTGTATGTATGTATATTATTTTTAAAGTAACTTATCCAATAAGTTCCACTATTTTTTGATACATCCCTATTCACAAACCCAAATTAGTTTCATGTAATATTCTTGGACACTCATCAATAATAATACTCGAAAATTAGGAATTTAAAACTATTTAATACATTGCATTATAGAATAATTACTGAGAGGATATGGATATTGATTTATTAATGTAGATAATATGGAAATGGGATTCATTTTTTAGCCCTACTCCTGTTTTTTCTATTTCCTAAATATGACGTTTCATTTCTTCTAATTCAGCTTTATTTTTTGTATGATTGAACACCATAAAAATTTTCACACTAATTATTAAAATGTTCCTAATCATGCTAATAAAGCTACAAAACCCCATCATATTTTCTCGATTATACTTTTTTTATTGACGGAATGGATAAATTTAATTACATACCAGATTCTTTTTTATACTATAAATTTAACTTTTATTTGTTTAGATGATAAAATATCAAAATTAATATTTCTAACATCTGGCGATAATGTAAATGTTATAGATCTCACTTTCTACATTTATTAGCATTTAAACAACTATATTTATTACATTCCCTAATCATGTTCTATTCCCTTACTTAATTGTTTTAGCAATCATGGTTCCAGTTACAGCAGTAGCAAACATTCTCTCTTTTAAATCACCATATTTTCTAAATATTCGTTTTTAACTTCTTGTTGTAATATTTTATCAGCTTGAGTCATAGATCATCACCAATATATTTATATTTACCTACAGGTCTTAAATCAAATTTAGTATTAAGACATTTAGTTAATTTATTTCCTAAATGTGTAACTTTTTTCTTTTTTTTTCTATTGCTTTCAATCGTTTTTCTAATTCTAATATTTTTCGAGTATCTGGTGATTCATATAATTTATTTTCAAACGACGATTCTGATGGTGTTGCTGGTATTGGAAATAAATGATCATAACCATGTTTTTTTAGATACTACTTATTTATCACGATCATGTTCGTAATCAATGGAAAAAATTGCTTACCAACATTCTCTACTTAACCATCTAAACATTCTAATTGTTTTGGTTGATGTTTTTTGTTTCACACTGATTACGATCATATTGTTTTCATTCTCGTAATGTATTTTTTTTGTCTTCTATAGCGCGTGTCGGTTTTTTGTTTGTGTATATTACGTTTATGTTTATTCCGAGAGGAATTTATATTGCATCTCTTTAAAAAGTATTGTATTTTAGTTCTATATTTATCATCATTTGATTTTCGAGTCATATCAATTTTGATAAAAGCAAGTGATTCATCCCAACATAAATGACACATTTTTATATTCATAGACTTTCATATCACCATCTACAAATTCATGATATATATGATTACGAGTATGATCATCTCGTCTATATATATTTAAAAAAATTAAATTATCTCTAATCAATTACCTAGGAATTTTAGAATATGATTGTGCTAAATACCAACAATCAATACCTTTATGTCTACCACGTGTAAAATATTCTTACAATATCTTTATTCTCTAATATGTAATCATCGAATAATACTAATGATTTTTTTGACAATCATCAAGTGGTATGTCGTGATGACTTATAAATGAAATAATGTAATTTCCAACTTATTGCATTTTTTCCATAAATGATTTATATCTTGTTCAAAAGATTTCGAATATATGTACACATGGTTATTTTAATCCTAATTTAACCACCCTGGTCACATAATATAATTATCAATCAATACCGATGTTTTACCACATCCACTAGGTGCTATAACAGCACATCTTATAAATGATAGTAATAATTTTCCATGTTTCAACGTCATTTGTTTATTTCGTAATCATATTTTTGGATTCCAATATATCTATATATGATTATTGTCCACCAATACACCGATATATGATTATTGTACAGTTCCATGCGTTGGATTCTAATCTACATTTTTAACATTTATGTAAAGTAACTTCAAATAATAATAATTTACTATATGTACATAAAAAAGAAATGCATATTCTCACTATTTCTTCAGGAGAATATAACATTGAAAATTTAGAAAAATATATACAATCACATGCACTATTTAATTCAATGCAAATTTCTATTAAATATAATTGTATGCTCAGCAGAATTGAAATTAAATGGGCATTTAAATTAAATTTCGAAGCTGTAGAATCTATTGGATCGTTATGTTTTCAAAATGAAACTGCTAAAAAAACAACCGTTAGTAACAATATTCGTGAAGTCATTCAATTTGAAACAATTGATCTACATTTTAATTGTCTTGAATGGATAATTAACTACAAAAAAATGAGGAATCCGTAGAAGTCTTCATGTTCGAATTACAGATGAACATAATAAAATAAATTTTAATGGTGCTAAGCTCACTGCTACTTTAGAATATCAAAAAATACTCGAAATGGAAAAAATTGAGTTATAAATGGCAATCGTTTCCTGCTACTGATCGTAGTAAGAATATTGGACAACCTAATAAAACGAAAGATAAATACATGAATGTAGGTAATGGTTGGATGCATATAAAAAACGAGGAATTATATATAAATTATCAAATTATACTTAAAAATGTATCTATTTTTCAGCATATGATGGTAAATCAAATGTTAAATTGATAATTTTGGACTTCATTTATGTTCATATATTAGCGTTATAATATATTTAGATCAGATTATCGTGGAATTACGTCAATTGTTTTACAAAAGAGCACTGATTCAATAACTGAATTAACTCCACGAAATGTTGCATGTATTACTAATCCTACACTCAAAATGAAAGATGATGAGGTTTTGTATCCGTTGAGAATATTGGGATGATTTTTTGAAGATTTTAAGGAATTTCTTGGGAAGGTGGTTTTACTATTTCATTTACTTGGTCTCCTATTATGAATGATTTTTACCGATAGAAATCAAAAAAGGATGATGGTACATTACATTCTACATTATAAGGAAAAGGAAAAATAGGCATTCAAAATTTCGAAATGAATGTATCAATTGTGTATTATGAATCTTTTTATGCAAAGGTAAACTAATAATATATATATATATATATATATATATATATATATATATATATATATATATATATATATATATATATATATATACACACATTTAATTTTTGATTACAAACCTTTTAATTATCTGGAATTATTGGAAAAAAAGCATTTTGAAATCGATATTTTCCATCACAATCTGTCTTTACAATATGATATGTCATATTTCGTTTTCCAAACAAGTAGACTTCATAATCAAGGAAAAAGATTCTAAGGAATTTAATCATTGTAATCTACAAAATATTTCTCTAAAAAAATGGCAGTTTGCTCACGCTTTTTGGAATGTAACACCATCAATTCTTTGTAAAAGGCATATCGTTCATTTACAGAAATTATGAGATTTACGAATAATAATCAAACTTTAGAAATGGCGAATCACAATATTTATTTATTACCAGACATCCCATTTACTTGATAAATACGTACATTAGAAAAATGTGGATGCTGCAAAAAAATCTATAAAACTATGTGCTACATTCCATAATGGATGGTAAAAATAACTTATTATACGACTTCCTAAATAGTATAATTCACGTTTTAACATAAATGAAGGCAAATGGATGTTGGTATCGATGTCTTCACGGCTTTATGAAATGGATAACTAGACTATTTCGAGCAATGAACGTGATTTAAGTAACAAAGTTTTAAAATAACTTACCCATATTGAGGTCGAAGACACTACTGAAGATATATGAATTGTAGCATCATTATATTTAGGTGTTCTCTTTTCTCTTATGCAATATTCTCAATTGTACTCTTATCTGTTACGTTCAATTAAAATGTGGTCTAGGTAACTCAACATCTCAAAACACATAAAATTATTTTTATAATTAAATTATTTAGAATATTTCAAAATTAGGAAAACGTAGTCTAGCGTTGAATAAGTCGAGTATATATTTTGTTCAAATGCTACATGAAATAATGTATGAAATGGTAAAAATGAAGTGTTTTTAAATATGTGGCCTAGAGTTTTAAAATAGATCTCAACGCGTAAAATGGGGATATTTGGGATAAAAATAGATAAAATATGAAGTTGTCTATTTTAATGAAAACCTTTAAGAACCTAAAAAATCATGGTCTGAAATATCGGGTCCGATACGCCCCTTTTCTATGCTGCTTAAAGATTTTGTAACCAGTGCATTTCAATAAAGCTTAAAAACAAAGCTGCGAAACACCGGTAGCGCCTTCGATTATTAAATTATAAAGATATTAACGAGAAAACTCTAATCTTAAAAGCATTTTTGAGCAAACCTGCGTTATGATTACTGATGCTGTATATTACAGAGAAACGTAAGGGGGCAGATGAAGCAACCATTCGATTAAAAGGGGCCGAGGAAAGAAGAAGGTTGGGACTCCCAGGTCTGAACTGCCACGTGCGAAGAACGCATTCGTTTTCTTGGCCAATCGAGTGCAGGTAGGCCTCTTCCTCCCTGCCAACGTCGTTTTGCTCTCGGCGCAGGCGAGCGGGTTCCAGGGGAAAAGAAGGGATGCGCGCCATAGCACATTGGGGTCGCGAGCGGCGACGCTTTCGTCTCCCGCTCAGCGAAAAGCGGGTTTGCGCGGGAGAAAAGGGTCTCAGCCAACTTGGCGACGGCCGGCAAATCGAGTGCAGTGGAGATCCACGTACGATGTTCGCAAGTTTCCCGTCAGAGCTTGAGCGTCATATTTTCAAACGTATCTTGACGTCTAAAAGTTCCTTGAACGGGTTAAATCCATCTTAACAATATTCCGAAAACGCCCATTTTTTGCACAGGTTCTTAGCGTTTTGTGTTCCCAGCTTAGTGGCCAAATGACTCAGCTACCCCCTTCCTCGGTTTGCGAAGGCAAGTCTCCTTGTTGATACCTGTACCCGAACATGTGTATACGCGCAAGGACACTCCGGAGCCAAGAGGTTTCGTTCCTAGCAATTTTCCCCGCACGGTTGAGCCCAGTCTCTGTCATCGTGACGACACGTACGGATAAAACTGGCACGTACCATCGGATTGATTAGCGATTCCGGGTGCGACGCCTGCTATGGTCATTTGTCTCCGAAGTGTAGAGCGTGTGATTTCCACGAAAGGTGGCCATGATCTTCCCCCGCTGGATGGTAAGATCTGGCTAATGGGGATTGCCCCAACCAAGCATCTCGCACCAACGAGGCACGCTACAGCCGGGACAAGCTCTAAGCTCCCGACTGGTCTCCCGGCATGCGAATAAGTAAAGGGTGGGGATATGACAAGGAAGGGTAAGGAAAAAGATCGCGCGCGACCCGTCGCCCATTGGATGAGGTACTGCTCCGGCATTCGCTGGGTGTTGATCGGAGAAACCACTGAAAAACTACCGATAAGAGCAGGCGGGCGGTAGAATTCTCCTCCAGACGGCAGCTGAATTCGTGCTAGCTATAGAGAGCGTGTCTCCCCTCACAGACAGGGCAGCGTCAGTCGCAGCCCGGAGCCACTTCAGTGGGTGCATCGCCAACGGGTGTGGGTCTCGTTGGAGGAGGCAGCGACGGCAACCGCCATATCAACATAGCGGCTCCAACACGAGAGCACCAAATCCGCTCTGAACACTCTTCTTCATAGAGGCAAATTTCATCCACACATACATTTATTTGAATTGCTATTGGGTATGACCCGGCGTCAGTTAATCAACAATAGCAATACTACTACTACTACTACTACTACTACTACTACTACTACTACTACTACTACTAATAATAGAGTACAATACAATCCCAGGATGCAACAATCGCACTATCACTAATATTAAGTATTATAACAATTATTTCAACTATCACGAAGTACAACTAGCAAAATGTGGCGTCACCGACGTTGTGAACTGTTTTAAAATAGTTTCATAAATTGAAAATTCATCTCATACTTCATATCTTTCAAGCCCAGCTTTCTTTACAAATGTTTTTTCACTATCTGATATTGCACTTACCAATGAATTGTAGTAGCTGATCACGTACTCCCGTTCAAAAGTTCCCAACACCCAATGACCTTGTGTGTTACCTCCATACGGGATATGAACGGGTTTTATTGCAATTTCAAAATTATAATCGCCGTAACAAATACTTTCGGGATTTGAAGCTAAGAGTTAAATTTTTGTTCTGCAACACTTTTACGCTTTTTTGGTAATATGTACAAAAATGCACATAGCACATTTGCGTTAAAACAAATGCTAAATGCAAATATACAGATAATTCCCAATTAGTTTCGAAAATTCTATCGCAACGTATTTTACAACTACATTTGATACTTCCGCGGATTTCCTTAAAACTTCCACACTTTTCTCCTCTAATTTTTTAAGAGATTGAAACTTTACTAAGTTATTTGTGTTCACTTCTAATTCTGCAATTGCTCTATTAATCGTTTGTATGCGAATCTAGCGTTTCATGCGAAAAATGTGACTGTTTTGTATGTTTATGTGAATAAGGTATTAGTTAATTTGCATAAGTTGTGGGTCACATTCACTTGAGAACGGTATTTGCACACTTATGTAAGAACGTGAAAAAGGACGAGAAGTCGAACATAAAAGTCGAACATTACGTTCATTCATTCTCTAGCATTACTCGCAGTTTTGTTTTCTCCATATCTCCTGGAATCCTTCAAGTTCAATACGTTCCGAGGCAATACTCGATATCATAATTCGACTCTAAATTGAAATCAAACTGCAGCGCGATTTACTTGGTAATTCAATTGGTCACTTAAAGATATCAACATCAGTGTTGCCAACATCGTTAAAGAAAATTGTGGCATAATAAGCAACAAATGCCTTTGGGTTCTAGTACTTAATCAACGCCGCCTACCTAGATTGATTTAGGAAGCGTTGGTGTAATTCCTGTCATAATCACAAACACTGCAGCGTCAAAACGAAAAAACACTCACAATACAAGCTACATAGATACTAGCTAAATTAAGAGTTTAAAAAAAGGCATTGGTCGCGTTCACTACACTTTACTGTTTTGCTTTGAGTTACACTGACCAGCACTTCACACCATATAGTTTCTCATTTACCATCTACTACTCTCTGCTTGGAATGTTGCCTTTCCTCTAATTTCTAAGTGGACATCCGACGCAGAAGCTTGTTTTGACAGAATCTCTAGCACGTTTTTGCGGCCCTGAGTCTGGTAAAGAGAGGTTTAACTCTATAGATTTTTGAAATAATTTATTCTCTTATCGATAAACCGTATCATTTTAACAATATTTTAACGTAGCATTATTGCTTTTTTTATTTTCATTTCATGACCATTTTTTTATCTTATGAAATTCTAGCATACGAACCCTGTCATTCCTCAGGCATTTGTCACATTAATGTATTAATAAAACAAACAATTTTATGCTTGTTAACATAGGCACAGAAATTTCTGAAATACGCAGCATTTCGTTACAAAACTTATATTTTACAAATGTATTTATAACTTTCTGCCGCCCCCAGAAACAATTAAGGAGTAATAGAAAAGCATATGATTTATTTTAATCTAAGAGCAGTGTCATAAAAACGTTAAGATTTTATGTCTTTAGTTGGTGTCCCTTTCAAGACAATCTCTTAACATTCTGATTTAATCTGTTGGTAAAAAAAGAGACCTTTCCGTATCTCACAATGTGATGGGCATATTTGAATTTTGATATGTATATGTACTTCGATTTAAATAGGGTGATATCAGATAGATCATCAACTGTGCGTGGTTTTCAAATCAGGAGCTTCGTTAAGACTGAAATGTTTGGTATTGAAAAATACTTAAAGTCTCCGAAGCTTCATGCTAAGTACCTCCAAACACTAAAGGATTCGTTTCAATTTGGAGGGTCCTCTAGTCAGGCAAGATAGATCGAGGAATATTAAATTTGGAAAAAATCTTGTGATTGTTTAGGCAAGGATTTTCAACTGGCGACCCGCGGGCCGTATGCGGAACTTTTCTCCAGTAAATTCAGAAATTGAAAATCATTCCAATGAACGCCTACGTTCCCCAAAGGCATGACTTCAGGCATGGATCCATTGCTCCCCCGTTTCAGAGCAGCGAGATCAACAGTTCGGAGAAGTCAGGTGCAGACGAGAACTGTAAATACGGCCCAACCAGTTTTAGTTGTGGCCCTTGAAGCGTTGCTGGTTTAAATGGCAGTAGTGTTCACAGTAAGACAGACACGATCGGATAGCCAGGCAGACGGACGGATGTTTTGGAGGGGAAAAATCAGTATCAGGGGTTCTTAAACATTTCCATTGAAGTCCGTAGAATTTCCACAGAATTATGTTAATTCTCTTATACTACAAATATAACTCCGTATATACAAGAGAGTAAACATTTGTATCTTCAATATTATAATTTTAAGAAGACCCAGAAAAAATCGAACTTTTTTAAATAGAGAAAATTCAAAGAAAAGCAGAAAAGAATTTGTATTATAACGGGAGGGCCATAAATATTTTTCCACAAACAAATTAATTAACTATTCGTCAGTTACAGCAGACATGTTTCAAGGTATTTTAAAACATTATCTTTATATTCATCATGTTACTTGGATGCACTGAAATTGAGGTTTTAAATATCTCGAAACACGTCTGCTGTAACCGATGAATGGTTTCCATGGTGGTAGCAGATATCTTGTGGTAATCCATAAAGTGAGACAGGAAATAATCGTCCACAATACTTCCTGTCCACAATTTATTGTGGACGATTATTTCCTTTCTCACATCACGAATAGTTTGTTAATAAACCTGTTTATGGAAGATTATTTATTTTCCTCCCGTTATATTACAATCATGGAGTTCCATAATATTTCTGCGGAAACCTTAGTCTGTTAAAAACAGACATGTGCCAAATTGAACGTGTACTTTGGTCTATCTAAAAATTTAAACCAAAAATTTTGAGCAATTTTTTTAATATTTTTTTTTAAAAAGACACTGACGAGACCGAACGTTTTCTACTTTAGTATGCATGCATGTCTAGGAAGGATTTTAATCAATCTCTTCTGTATTTGTACGAAATAGTCCTGTTCGGTGTTCTTTAAAAAATCTGCTGTGTCGTTCAAAAGTACTCTTAAACAGACCCTGAGTAAAGCGAAGATCCTTTTTGCCACGTGACTGCTCTGCACGAAGGCACACAATTTCACTAATGATTCATCGCGGGTTGAACTATTTCATAACAAAAACCACAGGAAGTAGCGTCTAGAGTTCCACTGCGGAAGGCACGTATTAAATGATGACTAATTGTTTCTCTCAAATTCCAAAAGATATTGTGACAACGTTAACGAAACTTCTATCGATCGTGTTCCTGAAAGACACTCTCTGCGTTTCTCATATTACCAATCAACTGTTGTACTTCTAACATCTGTCATTTTTGTTCAGGGGTCGAATTTCGCGGTACTTCTCTAAAATGGAACGCTCCAACATTCGACGACGTGGTTTTAAGAGAGACCTTCAACTGAAGTAACACTCGTTTTGCAGTTATTCAAAATAAGGAGGGCAGTTACACACGTTCTTGTATGAAGAAGCTGATGGTTTAATTTCGAGTATTCTTTTATTAACTTAATTTAATATAACTTATTTTCACGACGTTCACTTTAACAGAACGATGAACCACAAATTACAAACATCTGAATATAAAAGTTTACACAGAAAATCAAACGATAATTTAATGAAGACGCATTCTTGTCTGGGTAGCTGCAAACATTGTCTGATATATTTTTTCAACGAAACGAGAAAACTGTTCTAACATTAAAGTTTGCTCTGATTTCTGGATGTTCTTGGGTTCATTCTTGGACGGGTTTTTCACTTATCGAAACATTACATTTCAGTACATGACCTGTAGATGAGGTTCTATAGTTACCGTCATAGCTGCCGCCAAACGATTCTTAATTGCTAACATCGAACTACTTGTTTAAAGATAGCAGAATATACAATATAAATATGGGACAATACTGATTTTCAAAATCACAATACTGCTGACAAAACAAACATTTTTTTATCTAAAGAACCGGTGCATAAAAATGAATAAGAAAATTTGGAGCCATAATTTAATAAAATATTTGAACTGTTTCAGTCAAGTGTACGATTTCTAATAAGTTACGGCAAATTCAAAACTCGGAGCAACACATACGTATTATTTTCAGAAAAAGAACAAACTATGCAAACTCCAGAGACATCCAATGGCTTTTACTTTCTCACTACGGTGTAGAGAGAAACTTATATGATACTGCGCAAAAAAGCAGCGAATTTTCGGCAGAAAAACTCTTATTACAGAGTTATGGTAACGAAAAAGTGGATAAATCCCGTTGCTAAATTTAGAAAAGAATCCTTTAACACGTGGCGTTGCCAAAATTCATGTTTTGTGGGTCATTCACACCTAAAAATCGATTGGCAGCAAACGCGCCTGTCTATCTATCTATCTGTCTGTCCGTCCGTCCGAGTACAACGCTAGCGTCTAAACCGTTCGGCCAATTTTCTCCCAAATTGATATTATTCATCCAATAAGACTGATGTCGCGGCCCCTAGAATTTGAAACCGATATTTTATTTTTGCGGGGTATTTAGCAATAAGCCTCTGGGACATTTCCCAAATTTGCAAAAAGAAACTAAGAAAATCGTTTTTGATTGAATTTGTTGTTGAGTGTGAAGAACGTTTAAGAGACTGGTGCAGGTCTCATATTTGTTGAAAACTCTGAATATTCGCAAATTGCAAAGGTTCAAAATTTGTTTAGTTTTCCTACAACTAAAATATTAAAGATAGAGATTTTTTCCCTTAATGAAATACGATCCTTAAGAATAGATTTTGAAATAAGGTCACGAACAATTTTTCGAAAAACTTAGTACTTTTCACGTAATTATGCATGAAAATGTGGGCGAGAAAGTACGTGTTTTAGCACCGCTAGTTACATTTTTATTCAAAACAATTTTCAGGAGTGTGTGAAAACCTTCAAATATGATTTTCCTGATATATAAAATGCTTAACAAACCGGATTTGCAAAATTTTCCCTTGGCGGCGCATAAGAGAAGATAAGAATCGTCTTCAATTGCAAGCGGGAACGAAGTTGCAGAAAGACAATTTAGGATCGATCAACGGATGTTCACGTGTAAATAATGAATCACGTCTTTCCAGAATCGCGTGTTCCATGCATGCATCATAACTTGAGGTCATGCAACCTTGCGGTGTATTCGCAGATGCCACGCGAGTCGAGCGGGGGGGGGGGGGCGGCGGCAATCACAACCTTCAGATGAATACCATTAATTCAGGAGAGGAAATATTAATTTATTATACAAGACGATAAGTGGTACATTATCTTCGACACGAACATATTGCTTTAGCGGGGAATCTTTGAGTAGGTAAAGTATGTTATTGTCGTGTGTAATATTTGATTTTATTCCAATTTTTACAAAAATACCAAAGAAAAGGGGTTAGGTTTTTCCAGGATAAATATTGTAGTTTTCTAACAGTCGCCAGGAGCGCGTACTCTCAGAAACGTTTTAATACGTTTAATGGGTTGTAGTTGATAAGCAGGTACTGTAGCAGCATATTAGTTGCCATGAAGCATTGTCTTTAGCGTGAGAAATAAAATAGTGAAATTAAGGTCTAGCTTTTTTTCCATTTTTCTTTTAATATGTCAATAAATTAGATTTGATAGTAAAATGTCAATGTCTCACTGATTGCGTTAATATAGACAGAAGGTCTCCATTTCAAGAGCCCGGTCCCACCAAATCTTCCAAAACGTGCACTTGACGGATTATTGAGAACCTTTCCAAACTGTTTTTCTCTCTTGATTTCCGAAGCATTTGTCAATTTAAAACATATTTATAAAAACACGTTTATTCCGGTTTCCAATTAAAAGTAAAAATTTCAGGCATCTGTTCATTCTTAATATGAACTCCCTCTCCGAATGACCCAGAACGCCGCCCTCCTGCTCCCAGGACAATGAATATTGCAATTCCTTTATTTGGTTGCCAACTCGGACAAATGTTAACAGCAAATGTACAGAGCCTGACGGCAGCCTAACGTACTCTCCGTCGTTAAATTTCTAGATCTCGCATGAGGGAAGGCGGCTTTATATAACATCCGCAATTAGCTCCATAATTGTGAGTGCTTATGCTGGCAGCGACTGTCGCTCTCACTGCATCTGCAGTATGCACCCAATGGAATTCTCTGCTACAGCAGCGCCTACGGCTCTCTTCTTTGAACGCATTATTTTACCTAGCAGATTATCCAGTAAATATAGTTATTTAAAATAAATAACGTTCCAAAAAAGGATTAAATTTGCTCCAATTCATATCGAGTATACAATTCATGTTTGAAACCTTCGGTTAATGTTTTCGACACAATCTACCACTCTCTATCTTCAATGAGATTATTTCTCTAATTAATTCTCTTCTCTGCGTTTTCTTCTCCCGCGATCCTTCTCACCGAACGAGATCCGGTGCCGACCTACACGACTTTGGCTGACGCGTTTCCCTCTCCTGTTCATCACCTCCAGCAGAGCACCAGCCGCAGCAAGTACTAAACTTCCCATTTGTGTGGTAGTATAGTGCATGGAAGAGCGAGTCTGTGTTTGTATAAAGGGACCGGGGGAATAAGGAAAAGGAAAGAATGATCGCGCGTGGTCCATGGACAGTTTGTTAGGGTATTGCTCCGGCATTCGCCTGCTCTCGATCGGACAAATCACAAAAAAACTAAGACTCAGAACAAGCGACCGCTGAAATTCACCGCAGCGTGGTTGAATTCGACCCAGCTATGAAACAGGTATCGAAAATCCACCACCATCGGCATTCGAACCCAAAGACCACCTGGTCGACGATAGCTATCGAAGGCCGTGCTTCAGATACGATTGACGAAAATAGCACTTCCAAATTATCGACGTGAATTGACAAAATTAAAATATATTGCAATGAACTAGAACTATGATCATCCAAATCTCTCCGGGTTCATCCCTCCATCACATTCTGTTCCATCAGCAAAAATGTCTATATTTCATGCTTTATTTTGTAACACACTTCATAACCATGGTCACCAACTTCAAGGCAAGTTCATAACATAAGTTTTGGTGACATCTAACACAATATTTAAATAATTCTATTAAATATATTACATTTTTTAAAAAAATATAATAAACAGTAAAATTTTATCAAATGCAAATAGTTACGGCTAACCTTGCTCTGTCTACCTTTTTTCTAACACCAACGGGGTTTCAACCCCCATCCCCTGCAGCAACTAAATAATGCTAACAGCGTTCTAACATTCAGGCTCTTTGAAATCAAATATAGACGACTAAGGTGGACATCGAAATGTTTCTTTGTTATTTTCATGTCATTTTTTTTATTGCTGACTACAAAATGTTTTAAAACCCGAAGACTGGATAAGACTGGACTAACGAAGTTCACAGAACACACGTATTTTAAAATAAATATTCAGGGATGTTGTGTGTGTGCATAAGTTATTGTGCATGAGTGAGGAGGGGGGGGGGTAGTGTGAGAGAGGAGAATAGTGTGTGTGCGTGCAAGAGAGCGAGGGGGTGAGAGAGAGAGGGGAGTGAAAGAGAAAGAGGGGTGAGAGAGTGGTGAAAGAGAGAGAGAGAGGGAGGGGTGAGAGAGAGTAAGATAGAGAGTGCATGCGTTTCTTATGAGTAGGTGGAAATCTTCAAAAAACACCAGGTAGTCTAAACGACCCAACTTCTGAGATTTTTACTACTAGAACCGAACCTCCCTATGAAATGTGCATATGGACACATAGGCATTACATGGTGGATAGTGGAATGTGTGTATGTGAACGGGACAGTGTGTGTGAATAAGAGGGAGAGGGCAGGAGGGAATAGTGTGTTCTTTTGAATACACATGAAACACCAAAGCTTTAAAATAAAAAAATAAAAAAGTTTACTGAAAATTTGTAGTGTAATGTAAACTGTTTACACCAATATACATTTTAATACTTCATTACATGCAACAGCAACAATAAAATTAATAATAATAATAATAATAACAACAAAAAACGTATTATTCATTACGTAATCATCATCAAATACACCACACTATCTAGATGATGGTCACAGGTTGACATCGATTAGATGGGGATTAAAAAACTGTAACACAGTTCTTATACATCGATGATCTTAAATCATATGCTAGGAGTGAAGCATTCCTCTCTCAAATGTTGTCTATGGTAAATGAATTCAGCAGTGACATCTGCACGCAAGTTGTTTTTCTCAATGTGTAAGTCAACTTAAGAAAGGCAAAGTGGTAACAATCAGAGTATTCACGTTGACATTCCATACTTCAAGTCGGGCAAAACATACAAATATTTAGCCATTGAAGAATATGAAATCTCGAATGACACAATGAAAGTAGAATACTAAGACTCAGCTCCGAGAATTCAATTATTACACAAGTAATAACTAAACAGACACTTTGCTTCAGCTGGTTTCAGAGGGAGTGACAAAATTCAGAGGTGTAGGAATGATGTCAAATATTTTCATGAAGTTTCCCATTGATAATTCTCAAATTATCCATTTGTTAATGATTCAGTTCAAAGGCACAAGTATGTGAGTGAAGGTTCAGTTCAAAGGCACACAGTCAAGTGGAATCTTCTGTAGTGCATCAAATTTTTCACTTTTCAAAGGAACTGTACCCGAAATTCAAATTGTAACAAAAACATATTCATGAAAACTGAGAAACATGTAACCAAAACTTCAACTGATTTTTAAATTCCTAAAACATCTCACAGACCCTTAAAGATAAACCTTAATATATTTTTAAAAAAGGATTGAAAAATGTTATTTTGATTACTTTTATTCACTCTTTGCAATGCAAAACTCAAACTAGAAATTATACTGAAGAAAAATTCTGCTTTTTTCACATTAATTTGAGAGAAATTTATCAAACCAACTACAACTGAAAATAGTATAAAACTATCATACAGATAAAATAGTTTAAAATACAAAACGTTTCTCAACTCTCCTAATCCCAACTAGTGTAACTTAACATTCAGTCATAAAAATAGTAGTGAGAATATTTACTTACTTTAAAGCTTGTGCGAGCTCTTGAGCAGCAGACTTTCTTCGTTCTGCATTGGTATGTAACAATCCATAAAAGTCGATACCCTGACAAAATGAACTACCAGTAGATGTTAAAAGTACAGCTCTACAGGTTTCATCCTTTTTCAGATGAGAAAGAGCATCTTTTAATTCTCTCAATACCTGCAATAGACAGAAAGGCACGAAAATTCATTAAATTTCAGAATACATTGCTTTGCAGGAAAAGAGAATTGTTTAATTGATGTTCACCTGCAGATTCAATGCATTTTTCATTTTTGTGGACTGAGGTGTGAGTATTACTTGCACCAAGTTATCATAGCGACGAAGGCTAATATCTTTGTAGTGATATGCTCCTGCATTTTGACGAACACTTGAACGTTGTTTTGTCACTTCTTCGCCATCTTTCTTTCTCTGCTTCTGGCTTTCATTTTCAAGAGTTTTCAGTAAATTAGAGTACGCTGAAAAGATAATGAAAAAATCGAGTTGGTTTTTCAGAACTATTTCAAAACAAAATTTTAGGCCCAAGAGAAAAAACATTTTTTCACAGTTAAACAAAACATAACTCCCCTGACATATGACTTATTTTATTACATTTTAAACAAGTCAATTCAACAACCAGTAATTAGTAACAAATACTACTTTTTTCCCTTGGGCCCTTCCTACTATGAATTTGTTACACTTACTTGCAGCATTTGGGCTCAAGGGAGGTGCAATGCCTTTCTTGCCAGTAGTTCTATTGGTTGGAGTTGGGCTTTTTGAACTCCTACTTGGGCAGGGAGAGGAGGAGTGTGACGTCCCACTGGAACTGGCTGTCTTCTTAGAAGACTTTTCTTCTCTTGCTTCTGCAGCGAAAGCAGAAGCGGCTGCAGCAAGGCACGACGTCAAGTCTAACATTTCATCTACAATGGATCCGTTTGCATTACCACTTGTGCCAGCTGTTGCAGATTTGGAAGTCTTATCTTTTGTCACTTCTTCTTTCTTCTTGCTCTTAGCTGATCCATTTTCTGCAAGTTTCTTTACACTTTGCTTCACTTTTCCTGATTGGAAACCTTTTGAAAAGTTCTTTGACATTTCCATTTTTAATTTAAGCTTGTCACTAATACTGATCTTTTTTACAGCAGCTTTCTTTTTCTCTGATACTGTCTTCAGCATAGATACAGAGGACCCTTTTGATGTGATTTTGGCATCCTTATTGTTTTGCTGAGTAGCTTTGTTGGACTGTTTGACAGGTACATTTACAATTGAACTTTTCTGGTCTTGTAGTGGAATTTTCTTTTTCTTTCCTTGATATGTTTGAATAACTTGTGGTTTTCTAACGAAGATAGGAACTCCCTTTTTCCTCCCACTTGAAATAGAACCACTAGACTTAGAAACATTCCCTGAATTAGTTAATGTCCGTTTCGTATCTAATGACTTCTCAGCATTTTCTGCACCTTGTAAGTCAATATTACGATTTGTGCTTGGACTTGCACTTCTGCTTGAAAAATTACTGCTGGAGGAATGTCGGCGAATAATCCTGGAGGCTTCAGCTGGTAATGGAAGTCGCACAGGATACACAAAAGACTGAGAAGATGGATCGTCTGGAGTGAGAGGTGGAGGTGAACGGAGGGATTCACGAGAGTCCAATGACAATTTACGTTGCTGGTTGGATCCTTGATCAGCCGATGTAGACTGCTGACTGGGAGCTTCTGTGCGTCTTGTAATTCGTGAAACCATTGGTGAAATCCCTGAAGAAGAGCTGTTGCTTAAACGAAGAACAGCATTTTTAACGAGGCGAGTCTTCAATAAAAGATCTTTCTTCTTTCTGCGGACAGACTTCAAGATTCTTCTCTGGGGTGGTACTACTACATTTTCTTCTGGGGCAGAACTTCTTCTCCTTGAATCGCCATGTTCAGCCTCATAGAGAAGATTAATTGCTCCTTCATCCATTAACAGGCGATCTACTTCACCCTTTCTTCGTTTCACATTTTCCTTGCTTTCCTTCTTCTTCTGAGCTGCTTTTTCAGAGTTTTCAGGGCTTTGCTTAGGAGGAGGTGAAGGTTCTGGAACCTTGGTATCCGTGGCTTTTGGTTTGACTGGACTGCTCTCTGGTTTGACACTTTCTACATTATTATTTGTAGACAGCATCTCTGGTGTCTGAAGGTTTGGTGAAGCATTTGTATTGGGTGTCCTTTTCTTTGGACTATATGTTCTAATAGGTGTAGTGAATGATCGAGGAAATTCTGGAAAATCATCAATAAGTGATGAACTTTGAGTATCTTGACTTTCATTCAAAGAATCTGATTTAGACACACTAGCATTTGATCCTCTATTAGATGTTCTCACATTACTTCCTTCAAGTGGACTAGCTGTCTTCTTTCTTCCGTCACCCACTTGATTTTTTCCAGATGTGGCAGGAGAAATAGATTTCTTTGGCTTAGAGTCAGAAACAGATTTTGTGTCTTTAGCACTTGCAGCTGCACCTTTACCTTTAGCTACTGCATTTGTACCCACATTTCTTTCCGTATTATTATTGTTATTATTGTTAATACTACTTGGAGAAGCATTCTTTGAATTTTTTAATTTCTTCGGACTTTTCTCTTCAGTCTTTATGACATTAGCTTTCGAGTCACTTTTACTTTGAACTACACTCTTCTTCCCAGAGATCCTAGGTTTTTTAACTTCTCCAACTGGACTCTCTTCATTTTTCCTTTTGCGCCCTTTTGTTACAACCGGTGTCCCAGAAGCACTGCCAGACGAATTCAATACATTTGATTTAGTAGTATTCTGTGCATTGCCTTTGAGACCAACTGTTCCATTTTCTTTATTCAATGGTTCTTTTTTACCCTGAGATCTTTGTCTTTTCATCTTTTCATCAGGTTTTTGAACTTTATTTGACTTCCTTCTCCGAGAATTATTTTGAAATTCCATGAGCTGCTTTAGTGCTAATTCTTTCTCAAGGAGTGGATCCAACTTCACATTAGTAATGTGAGAAATAGGTGGTGGAGGAACATGTTCATGGACAACTGTTGCCACAGAAGTCTGTGGTGTTGCAGCTGCTACAGACGCTGGACTCCAATCAGGATCTCCATCTCCCTCAAGAATAGCTAAGAGATCCCTATGATCTGCTATGGCAGGTGATGTCGCAGTTGAAGGATGTTTTAAAGGAATAGTGCGATTAACTTCTGGAGATTGTTGTTGGGTTGTCCTAACTGCTGCACGAGATGCTACTGACACTTGCGCACCACTTGGAGACAAACGGTTAGCAAGCCTCTGAGTAAGTTTAATGGCAAAAAATAAATCACCACCTTCTGGCACATTGCGAACTGGATGCTTCTTTAGCGACCGTTCAAGTAATTCTTGGGCTAATTCATCTTGAGTCACTATTTGACTTGTCAGATTGCGATAAGGCACTTTAACACCGAGACGAGGTTTCTGTAATCTGCGACCATGAGAAACTATATCTTCTACTGGATTATTAACATTGCGTCCCATTAAATGAGGTGGAACAGGAAAACTTGGAGTAGCTAATGGTTGCGGCAATGAAGCTTTCTCTCCAACGTTTGTGCTCCTCAATGTGTGTTGTTGTGGCATTCTGGGAGCTGCTGCAAGAGGCTCAGCAGCAAGACTTGATAACAAAGAAGACAGACGACTAGTAGCAACTTCTTGTAGATTATTAGTTATACCTTGCACAGTGGTGTCACTGCTAGTTGTACTGCGAGTACCACTAGACTCAGCAGTTCTGTCAGTTCCTTTACCTAGACTAATAGCACCGACATCCATGTTCTACGAATATACACTTACCTCAGGTACAAGTATGATAATTAAAACTTCCTATTCAGTGCAGTACTGAGTAACAGTCATAACATAACATTTTTGGTCATTTAAACAGTTCATTTACAGCCGAACGAAAGGCACTCTTTCATCTGAAGGCACTATCACCAATTAACACAAAAATTGCATTAGTAGGATGACTTTCATGTTGAAGAGGAAATACGATTCTCCCAAACCTGAAAATAATATTACATTTCACGCTATTACAGTACAGAAAACGACACATAAACAATGTTCAAAATGAAACAATTAATTATTTAAAAACATACAAACGTTGATGTCTCGTAAGATAATACTACTACAAAAAGAATATTAATGTCATCGCTTTAGAACATCGAACCAATGTCGTTTTAATTTTCACAAAAACCTTTCGGGCGCGGGGTGGACGAAGGGTGTTGACATTCTCGTTACGTTGTAGTGGTATTATCGGCACAGTGTCTTTCACAACACATCAGTATTATACATGCTGCCCACCAATTTTCGACGACCTTCCGACTACACGTTCCAACGCAATCATGCAAATACATTTATATTCTACATGAACAAACAGTGGCAATATACACACGGTATACTTCGTGTACTGCGAGACGTTCGCGATACAGTATGACGCGAGTTGACGAATGATCCATTATCAAACAGTAAACAACATTAGGCGCACACTGCACACGAAATGAATTACGTGCGCAGACAAATCCTAACACAGTTAATAAAACTGATCAACACCAACCTGTTTTCCCCCAGTGTGGCGGTCCTGTTCTTGCGCATGCGTCACCCGAAAATGCCCGATGCCCACCAAAAGCTTCACGTTGCGTCGCTGTATTTCCGGTTCGACTTACCAGCCTGAACGCAAAAGGGGTTCGGGCGTACTTGGGGCGAATAGTGTCCAACGGTAGAGCATACGAGTGATCTTTATCATGTAAGGAAATAATACATCACTTATGCGTCGTTGTTTTTCCTTATTTGTAGACCGGTGATTGAAATTTCGTAAGACCCACTGTGCCGGTTAATATCTCTACTCCACCAGTGCTTCTCTAATATAGATTAATATACACACCCCTTATTTTGATATACGTAGTACTCTCGCACTGTACGTTGGGTAAGGGTGGGTACGCTGCATGGGGTGAGCGCACTGTTCAACAGGTATGATTGCGTGCTACGTGCAATAACGCATGGGAAGACGTGAGATACTACACTGTTTTGTGACATGAAGCGTAAATATGTATGCTAACTGTCAAAATTGGTTTTAAGCCAGAACGGTTAAATATTATGAAAACAGAATGTAAACAATGAAATAATTCTGTTAACATTTTTTCCCACCCAACTTCTGACAGTTTTACGGATTCTAACAAAATAATTCCTTTACGTCACTATAAGTCGATAATCTCCAATCAGAGTAATTTGCCGCCACCGGAATCGAACTTTGGCCATCAATGACCGACCGTTTTATCAAGCGCAAGTGTCGGTTTACCTGCGACGGTGACAAACTATTTTATTTTATAATAATAACAAATAGCGTTCGCGTAATAAAATATCAAATATGCCTACAATGTATTTAATATAGGGAGCATAGTGCAGGCATCCTTACTTGCTTTATCTACCTCATATTAATTGACTTCTGAGACGTGTTTTGTGAACTTTCGTAAACATTACAAGATTGCAAGTCACAGAATTTGTCATTACTGCAACACAGCTTGTTTGTTAGATAATTTAATTAATATTTTCAGGGAAAACATGGCACTGATGAAGACATACAAGCATCTTTTAATTTCTACAAGATCTCATTTGCGAATAATTACATTAAATAGACCCAAATCGAAAAATGCTATCAACACAGAAGTAAGTTTTGTTACTTAATTTCTAATGGATAATATTGTTTAAATGGTATTTAGCATAGTTTAAACTGTTGATTGTTATTTTAGATGTATGATGAAATCGTATGTGCCCTTAATGAGGCTGCTAATGATGATAATATTGTAATCACTGCAATTACTGGTGCTGGTGATTACTATTGCAGTGGAAATGATTTGCGGAATTTTAATGATGCAGGTGGTGATCTGGGAGAAACAATTAAAAAGGCTTCTTCAAATTTACAGTAGTGTTTCTTTTTAATTTGACCTCTTTTTGCATGCATTTTTACTCTGAGGCATTTCTAATTGGATTCTATAATTTTTTGTCTTTTTTCCCAGAAAATTTGTACAAACATTTTTTGAATTTCCAAAAATACTGGCAGCTTTGGTGAATGGCCCTGCAATAGGTATTGCCGTTACTACATTAGGTCTGTTCGATGTGGTGTATGCATCTGACAGGGTAATTATAATATTGTAATAATAATTATCACATAAAAGGATATTTATTGTTTTTTATTGCCACAACAATTCAATGATGAGAGTCTTAAAAAAAGCAGGTTCATTAAAATTTTAACTCATTAATGAAAGAGGTTTTGCCAATTGCATACATTTTTAGAAGTAGCAGTGATTACCTACTTATCAAACCCAAGAATTGCTTAGAATTTTTATGAAGTACATCAGTATGATTTATGTTTATTATACTAATAAACACATATTATATGCATTGCTTTGAAACAGGCCACATTCTCTACTCCATTCTCATCGTTGGGCCTTACAGTGGAAGGATGTGCATCTTATACTTTCCCCAGAATAATGGGACCTGGAAAAGTCAGTATTTTTGCAATAAAAAGTTTGGATATGGTTACAGTACTATACCAATGAAGTAATCACTTTCTCTTTTATTCTTTCTTCCATAATCAGGCTAGTGAAATATTGTACTTCAATAAGAAATTTACTGCTCAAGAGGCCAAGGAATGCAGACTGGTGACAGAAGTTATCCCGCATGATAAGCTTGATCGTGTATTGCCAGAGCTAGAAAAACTGAGTAATCTTCCATCAAATGTAAGTGAAAATTTGTTTGGAGTAGGATATGAATGTATTTTTTTGACATCAAGCATATGATAGAAAAAATTACAACTTTATTTCCAGAGTCTATTGTATTCAAAAGCACTTGTTCGCAACCAAGAGAAAGAAAATTTACAAAAGGCTGTGGAGGCTGAATGTAAGAGATTGGAAGAACGATGGCAGTCTGAAGATTGTTTAAATGCTGTGATTGCATTCATGAGTAGAAAGAATAAATTGTAGAAAAAAATATTTACAGAACCAAAATTATTTTATACATTTTTATTGTAACTAGTAATGGAAGTGGGAAATACTGAATTGAGAATAAACAGCATTGTACTTTTTATAGGCTTTTCTATTAACTTCCACATCTGTCATCAGATTTATATTTCCAATACTTTTCTGTGGCTCAGAGATATTATTTCCCTTCACTCAAATATTCATTTTGTTAATAATTTTTATTTGGGTATTTGGGATATTTGGGATATTTGTTTGGGTAACTTGTCTTTCATAACATTTGTATGAAAAGGAAAGCTTTATATATCTTATTTCTTTGCTTGTTCAAATAGTATTGAAAGAAAATAAGATACTTAAAAGAAAGAATTGTTAAAGGTCTATCACAGTCAAACTTTATTTACATGAAAAGTACTATTAATAAAATATATAGGTTTGAGACGTTATTAAAATAGATAAGTTTATTTTAAAAATAGATAAGATTATTTTAACAATGGCACTTCTGTGTGTGAAGTAACAGTACATAAACAGTACACAGTAAGACAAGGAAACTACACTTGTCTTCTTGTACTTCTCATAAATATTTGATTTTTAAAACATTTTTCATAGACTTTAAAAAATGTCAGTAATGAGTACGTCACCAAAACTATTTACAGAGGATACAGATAAAAATGAATATTCACAGAAATGATATAAACATTTACGTATTTTTTAAAAGCTAGGTGGGTTTAACTTATTGACTGCAGAATCGTTTTCAACTGACATGTTTCTAAACATATAAGTAATGTAGTCAGTAGAATCACTCAAACCCATATTCTGAAAACAGAAGGAGAAAAAAATTAACCAATTACACAATTCATAAAAATCTGCCAAGAAACACAAAAATATACCAACTTGGAGAACAGAGATATTAAGAGGTTTTCCATGATGTTCCCATTTAAAGAGTTCATTCATGTGCAGTTTCTGGGAATCAGGTTTGTAATTCTTCAGTAGCAAAGTAGTATCTTGACTGGCACAAGGATCACCTATTTCCACATTCTCTTCAGGCGGGCCTGGAGCCTCTCCAGAGCCAGAACAATCACATCGCAGAAGATCATGAGTAAGGCATGATACGTCAGTGTGAATTGTGAATAAGTCCTGCACACAAGGATCCAAACATTTGATTAAACAAATGACACAAGCAGGTTGCGTAATGGAAATAAATATTAGAGAACGTAAACCCATTTAAAAAAACAACTAAATGTCCCAAATTAAGAATGTATGATATAAACTAATGTTCATTTGAAAAGAGATCATGAAAAAAAGTTTTCTTTTTTACAAGAAAATCAAAGAATTGTATGTTTTTTAAAAAATATTTATATAAGAATTGTTTTCAGAATGATGTTCAAATCAATTTTTCAGAAATGGATGTTATCTGTAAACCAATAAAGGGAATTATGAAGTTCAATTAACTTAAAATGGAAAGTAAGCACTTTTGTCACTAACTCACTAACATACTTTCAGTTCCTCATTTGATAACTTGATACTAGTCTTCTTATGTGAATCAACTATTGCCCCACTGAGATCTGTTTTACTTAGCTGACGTTGAAACATCTTTTCTTCTATGCTTCCGGTAGTAAGTAGTCTAAAAACAGTTCAAAAAGGAAATGTACAAAGTCTTCAGCATTACCTTCTATCAATAATGAGCATATTATTGATATGCTCATTACTATGCATATACATGTTTTAAAAATAAATTTTTTAAAAGTTCCTTTTGAAAATGAACAATGAATTATGCAAGAACAACAAATCATTCTTCAATTACTAAATTTTTCAGGTGACAAAAACATTTTAACTTAAACTTCCAACACAGGTGTACATATTCTAGGTTACAAATAAATAAGAGATGGTTTATCAATAAAAAAATATTTACCTGTATATATGAACAGCCCTTTTTTGACCATCTCTCCAAATTCTGGACATCGCTTGAAGATCTGTTGCAGGATTCCAATCACAATCATACAGAACAAGACGTGAAGCACCAGTTAAATTGAGTCCAACACCTCCTGCACGGGCACTCAGCAAGAAAATGACTGAAACATCAATTTGGAAAAATTCAAACTTATGAACTTGTGGGTGCCAACTTTTACATTCTTTATTTACATTAACTTATTTATTTCATATAATTTTGAGTGTAAATTTTATTGAATATCTATAAGAATTTCTATCATTTATTTTTCATTATATAATAGTTTTACTTACAATAATCAATGTAATTGCTATTGAACTGTTCCACAATTTTTTGTCTTTGGCCAGATGGGACTGACCCATCTAAACGACAATACTTAAATTGCTCTTGAGAGAATACAGATGCCAACATATCTAAAGTCTATAATAAAAACATATCAATTAATTATACCAGTGGATAATTTCTGAACTGATCTCATACTGTGTGCATTAAAAAAATTAAAATTATTCAGTTTTCAACTAACTATTTGTGCATTGTTATCATAGAATAAACCTAGTAACTAAAAATTAAATACATAGAGCTGAATTGTTGAAAACTTTTTATTAGGTATTAGTAAGTTATCATTATGTCCACCAACCAATGTTATTTTCTCTAATTAAGTATAAATAAATTGATGATGCCAGAACAACCTATGTCACTCAGTTATTAATAGATTCAAATTAAAAAGAAATAATACAATACCTGTGTGTAATATGAAACGACCACTACTTTCTCTTTTTGACTGCTAGCATACCGCAACAAGTTCATGAGAACAATCAATTTACCAGAGTGTTCAATAGAAAAATTATAGTCATTTGTGTACATTTGTTCTAAATATTCAGCAATCATTTCCTAAAAAATTAAGAATCTTTAGTTTTGAGTTTACCTGTGTAGTATCCATTGCGTTAGTTCCAAACCACAGAAACAAAGGTAGATTCATTAATGAAGGAATGAATAACTGGACGGAAATGCCACAATAAAATATAATGTTCATTTGAAGAGAATAATTTTATGTCATCATAATGGAACAATTTTACATTCATTACTCACAGATTTATCCCATACTAAGAATGGATGATTGCATATTTTCTTCAAAGCGGTGATCACACTCAAATGGGCAACATTATCAGAATGTGCTAATACTTCCCTATTTGTCCAATATGATACAGCAGTTTTGTACAATTCTTCCTAAACCCAAAACATTTATGTTAAACAGTTTTTAGTTAAAAACAAACAAAGATTGTTTAATTGGAAATCCACAGTTAGTGTTTTCCTATATCCTAAGGTTAATTGTTAAAAAAAGTATCTATTCCCAGAAGTCTTTCATAATCATTCGTATTATGTGATTAAATATTTCACTATCATTATTCTGCAACATAATGATCAATTAAAGATCAGAGAAGCAAGCTTATGTAAGGCTATTAATCCACATTATTCACCTTTTTTTTCTTGCAATATAAGAACTTGCCATGAAAGATGTATTATGTTGAATATTCCAAACAATAAAAAGAGGGTTGTACATATGCCATGTAACTTAAGGGTCATAGAATCTACCAACTGTGAGATCAACCTTTACTGGTAATAGTTAATATATAATGGCACATTAGCATGAAAATGTGAAACTAGAATCACTTCTTTCTTATCAAAGCATGGCAATTAAGTGGTATGATGATAGCAAACAAGAGAACATCATTTCAATGATTCCAAGCTTCCAGTTATTAAGTATTCCCTCTTAGAAAAATATAAGTTGATTTCATTTCTTTATGGAAAGTCTTTTCTTACTAAATTTACAGTGCATTTTCTCTCAGTAGACTGATGAGTATGTACTGGATTATATGCAAGTTGCATACGTATGCTTAATTTGCATATTTTGAGGTAATTACATATTTTTTACAACTTGGCATGCATAAGCATATTACTACGGTTTAAAGAAATCCAACTCCTAAATTGCACTGAAAATTTCTTAGAAGTAAGTTGCTTTTGTTTGATCCATTCTACGGACACCAATAATGGACTTGAGAAATGACGAGACCACAAAATTCCACCTATTCAATTCTTGCAACAAGAACAATGAGTAGATTCAAGTAGGTTGCAACAAGAAGGTTCTTCCAGGAGAAATTTTAGATGGTCTCAATATGCCACATTCTTTAATGCCGAACAACATCAGTAAACGTTGAAAGAACATTTTAAATGAAAAAACATGTATACAGATAAAAGAAGTAATTTTGTGGTTGACAGTTTTGAAAAACACATGGTAAAATGTTTCACAAATACTACTGTCTGGTGAAGACATTCGCTTGTAACCTATTGTTAAAAGTAATATTTAATAATAAATGTACTACATAGTCAAATTATTAATATGCTTATGTTCATTTTTAATCAATATTTCCTGAAGTGTTATTTCCTGAATATTTGCAGATAATTTGGCATAAATCTCCATTTGCCATGTATATTTTAGAAAACCCCTGCATGTTTATGAGCATATTTTTCCAAAAAAATTTTTGCATATAATCCAGTCTCTAGAGAGGAGTTCACTCAACATTTTCGCATAAATTAATATTGCTCATAAACATGCATTCACTTTTCTTTAATAATAATAATAACGATAATAATAATGATAATAATAACAATAATAAAAATGTCCTTATTTAATACATAACAATGACATAAATCAACACAATATTTAATGAAATAAACTTTTAGGAGTTTTTGGGTTTGAGCAAATCTTGTTAACATGTTTTCTAAATCTGATCTCCACGTGTATAAAAGAACGTGTAATATAATTTCAGAGAAAATAAATTGAACTACAATGTGTGTAACACTGTACCTGTAATGAAGACATGACACAAAATATTACTGATTCCGTTTTAGTAGGTAGAAACTTGTTAATAACATCTTGTGTGCGTCGTAAAATAAACCAACATGTTGCAGAGCTTAGCTCTGATGTTCTTTTCTCTCCCAGTTCCTTTACAGATTTTGATGCACGAGGTTGACGAGATGCTAGTATTGGTTCTTCATAATATTGATGAAATTCTGAAATAAACCAAAATGCTATTATATTATTGAAAAATAACACATCAACAATTTCATAATTTCATAGAAGATTTATTCTGTAGAACACCCATCCATCCATCTGTGTATATTAATACACACTATAAACACGATAAATCAACAAATATTTTTTTGTATTATATATTCAACATTTTTTTTGATATATTAAAATTTCTCTTGAAGTCTCGTTATATCTCGTAAAAAAGCATTCTATCATATATTGTAAACTGTCTCATACATATTTTACAACAGAGATTTATATATAAAGGTGATAAATTCTCATTGAACAGGGAAAAGCATTTCTGGAAATGAAATTATTAGAAACATAATTTTCCAATTTCAATCCCAAGTACTATCTTTTCAGTCTGTTCAGTATATGTTATACATTTGTTTCACTCAATGATAGTAATTAAAAGTAATGAAATCCCAACACAGCAGATGGTCTATACCAAAAATGCACACTCTCATCACTAGTTTTTAACATTTACCTGAATACTTAGCTCTTTTAAATACCTGAGAAATTCAATTGGATCAGTCCAGGTTATGAAAGAAAAAAATTCAAAAATCTACCGAAATAATGGAATAAAAAAAAAACTTATAAACATATGAGAAAGGAAACTATTATAAGAATACATAACTTTACATCAAAATTAATGTTAAATTATGATAAAGAAATGTGGATAATGAGAGTAATGGGAAGGAGTATGTGAGAAAACTAAAAGTAGCTCAGGTGAAATGTTTAAAGCCAGTAACAAAAAGAGACAAAATTGAACGTGAAAAATTACAAAAGAACCAAAAGCTGATAACTCAGTAGAAATAAAGGAATATCAGAAGAAACAGAGAAAACATATAAAGGGAATGGAGGAACAATGACTATCATACATGATGTTAAATTACAGATCAGTAAGCATGAGGAACAAAGGAATGCCCTCAAGAAAATGGAACAAGTACAAACACTTCCACACAAGGAATACTGCTTAGCAGGTCAGAAAAATCATTTTTAAACTGAGGGTGTTGATGATAATATTAGATTGAAATAATAAATGATATTAGGTTACTTGAAATAAGGTACCACAACTCAAAAAAATCATCTCTCAATTATTCATGCAAAAGGTCTGTAGTGTAAAATTAATCTGTTTTTCTCATTGTTATAATTCTCCGCAGCCACAATGATGTGAAACAATACCACATTCAGTATTCATTATGACATTATCTATATTGCGTGTAGGAGAACACAAAGCCTAATTTTCGAAATATTCCAAACACTCCCAAAAGTTAGGACAGTGGTAAATAAATTTAAAATATTCAAGAGGATCATATACATGTCAAAAAATTTTGGAATGCAGTATCAGCTTAATGCCAGCAGATGACAAAATCATATGCATCATTTTTTTTTGATGATTTCAAAGTTCACCAGAAAACAGATCAGAGTAGTCCTATATCCAGCATTACCCTACAAAATAGAAGATAAAATTATCATGAAAAACCCACAATGTTAATAAAAATAATTCACAGCAGAGAAAAATAATACTAGCTAGGAAAGATGGTTGTAGAATGATTAGAAACTGAACATGTTTAAAGTATACTCATTACATAAAGATTGAAACAAATGGTGCTAACTAGCACATACTTTCTCATATTATCATCAACTCTAACGCATTATTATAAAACAAGTTGAACTCGCAAAAAGTTTGGCAGGGCTGGGATGAAAACCTTGGAATCTTCACCAACTAAGACATGAGACTGTCTTTCATCCCAAAGACAAATTACTAGAATAAATGGTTCACTGTAACATTCCAGAAGAAAAAGGAAGTTTATAATGAAAACAGGACCTGTGGCATTTTTGTAAACATACTTTGCTACATTGCAAAAAATTTCAAGGAAAAATCTCGAGCCATTTTAAGAATGTTTTAAAACTGTTGTTCAGAGCTACATGTAAAATACAGAGAAATTATTATTATTATTATTATTATTATTATTATTATTATTATTGTATTCAAGGGGCTGCGACATCAGTCAGATTGAGAAATATCAAATTTAGAGAAAATCCTGTGTATGGTTTGGGGCTAGTTTCGTTCACAAACTGATATGCAGATGTTTGGTCAAAAACCAATATTTCTCTATCAAAGACCTATAAAAGTGCTTTCTGATAACCCCATGTATTTAAGTAATTTACTATGTCAAAAAAAGAAAGAAAAATTCACTTTTGCGGTGTCAGGGACCCACAAAACATGCTTTTCTGTTTAAGAAACACCACTTTTCGCTGCAGCATTACATAACTTAAATTATACTAGAATATAATAAAATGTAAAAAATCCACTTCTCCATTCAGATTTTTTTGGGTGTTTATTTAAGAGGTGTTGACATTCTTGGGTTTCTTTGAAAGATAGCATTTTCCAAAACTTTTTGATGTTTCTATACATTATTCAGGTCTTATTAACATGAACTAACTAAAAATACTGTTGAAGAGTACTAGGCACATACGAACATTCAATCTATCATATGAACAATACAAATATTGATGTGAAAGTTAAGTTCTTTGCCAGTGAATGAAAATGTAAAGGAGTGTGAATAAGATTAGGAAAGGCATACGAACTTAATAAACAATTTAATGTACCAAAATCAACTCTTTTATATCAATTATTTACTTACTGTTTATAAGAAATAAATAAAATATAAAACATAACACGTTTATAAAACCAATTCTTGTCAAAGTATTGCATTTTTGTTTAACATTCACTTTTATAACTTGAATGTGATATGAGTCAGGTAATGTGAATTTCTCTATAATTGATATGGACACTTTTTGAAAATAAATCCAATATTGAATAAGTGAGTCACTTTTTGAACCGAGGACAAAATGTCTGCCTTTGAAATCTCACTTGGTCAGCTCTATTTCAATTAAAAGGGTCCTTGAAACAATAACAAGATGTTGTGACATTCTGGCAACAATACATATTAAAATTTCAATAATAATTTCAAAGTTATTTAATTCACAATCTCTTCAATAGTTTCGGTTACTTGAAATGCTTCCTAAAGCAAACATTCTAACTTTTTTAAATCACAAAATGTCTTAGGGCCATGAGACTAATGTTAATACTACCTACACTCCTTCAAACAGTATATAAAAACAATTTCCCATTAACAAATTTTCGTCACAAAATTTTTCTGTACCTTGCAAGGTATTTAAAATTCTTGGATTAACAAAATCAACAAGTGAGAAAAACTCTTGGAGATCATTTTGAATTGGAGTTCCTGTTAAAAGAATTTTTCTCCTACATCTCAGTTTCGTCAGAAGCTGTAACAAAAACATATTTTTACAATAATTTACAAAAAAAGTTAATTGTATTGGGGAATTTACTAAAACAAATTCTTCTTACAATGGAAACTTTTATAGAATTATTTTTTAACCTGTGTCCCTCATCACAAATAAGTAAGTCAAACTGTAATGTACTTATGTCTTCATGGTAGCGAACAAACATTTCATATGAAATAAGCATAACAGACTCTTTCTTATATTTTCCATAGTCTCTTGGTTTTTTTTTCTGCAACAAACAGTAAGATGTGAACTTCCATTACAAGTGGTAAAATTTCAATTTCTTGATAAATGCTCTTACCTGATCGACAACAAACAAGCTTATCCTTTCTCTACCCAACCATGATAAAAACTCTTTCTCCCAGTTTAAAACTAAACTGCTAGGTGTTACCACAAGAACACGTTTTAACACAGGTATTCCACCATAGGGGCCCTTTTTCAATAAAGTCCTGCAAAAGTGGTAATTTAAATTTTAATCCATGAAGTTTCATACACCGAAAACTTATAGCAGTGATATACAATGAACTTGTGGTGGTAATAGAATGACAGGGGAATGACAAAGAATCTATAATCATAAGCAAAATATTAAATAATATAACAATGTTCTCATGGGAAATAGTAGGTAATAATAGCAAAAATGGATAAGTAATTTTGCAATATATTTTAAATTACTTATTTGACTCCCTGATGTTAATTCATAAACCTAAAAAGTTCGAGATACACTTATCTGAAATAAAAATATACAGACCAAACCAGGGCGATACACTGAAGTGTCTTGCCCAATCCCATCTCATCAGCAAGAATTGCACCAAAGCAATCCATTTTTCGCATTCCTGTTATGCACTCGTATAGGAAAACAACGCCTTCTCTCTGATGTGGACGTAAGACACGGACCAGAAAGGGATCTACAGCAACATTTGTTACCGGCAGGCAAGCAGTGTTGAATTTCCACTGTTAACAAATGGTGTTTCACTTACATTCAACAGCTCAAATAACGAAAATATAACTCAATATAATTCCGATTTAAATAATTCTTTATCTAATTCTATACACTACATTCTGGCTGTTTTGTAATATTCATTATACTTCTATTTTCTTTATAATTATTAACTAGATAAACTGTTTGCATCCCTGAGTTGTTTCCACCTTTTTTTCAAGCAAGCTATAATAAACAAAAAACACTTGATTGTGTCTACTTTTATTTAGAATAATGTACAGTATACATTAAATATTGTAATTTCATATATTCAATTGCAGTCATTAAACTTATTCTGTTCTCGATAAAGTTATGTTAAATACTTTGAGAGCTTAAAATGTCCACAAGACAACCCGTCTTGCACAATTTTCAGCAACATAAGCTTATTTTTCTGGCATAGTTCTATTGTCCAATTGTGAAGTTTTCATCTCATCGTTAATCCTTCCATTTTCACAATAATTTTTAACTAAATAATTATTTTGAGTTCTTTTGGTTTCTTTTTATCAAAATTGTCAATGGCAGCTCCATATGCAATAATAAGAGATTTTTCAGAAATTGATGATATCAAGTTATAAAACCTGGCTCATACAAAATGGAAGAAATTTTCTTTCAATTTAAGGCCTGTCAAAACAGATTGAATTAACATTTTAATACTGCCAATTAGCTTTTGTAACATTTGATTGCAATCCTTTTAAGCCTTCAAATGATAAATTATTTTATTATATTTATCAACAAAATTAATCTCATACTAAACTTCTTACTCTTTCCACAATAATTCTTAAAAAGTAGTAATTTAGAGGAAAAAAGATACCCGTGTAACAATAGAAAAGGACTGGAGAGAAATAAAAGAACCACTGTTGTGCATTGCCTTTTATTTTCTAGAATTTAACTTCTTAAATAAAGATAATAAAGTAAACAATATTGAAACAAAAATATATAATTGTTGTCATATATATACATGTTGAATGATATTTTAACTAAAATAATCATAAAAAACTAACATAATATTCCAATTTCTACGGAAATATGCCCAAGAGCATCATGAACAAAAAAATGGAAAATTATGGAACCTGATGTTCATTAGGAGGCTGTGGCATTACTAATGGCACTTGAGGTTGTAAGACTCCAGATCCTGGTGGCCTCCTTACAGGAATTTGAAAGGATGGGGCAACTTTTCCTTTCTTAAAAGACTGTGGTACATGCAAAGCAGCAGTTTCTGCAGTTCTCTTAGAACTACTGCTCTGATTTAATACTTCACCAGGAGTAGGGGTTACAGCATCTATTATCTGCAAGATACAACAACATTAAAAATATAACACATAACATATGGCAGGAAATACAATTATTTGCAAACATCCATGATAAATAAAAATTTATTAAAAATCACTTAACACAAAAATTAGCAACTGGGTACTGACTCGATAATTCAAGTTAGAAGTAGAACTGATCAATAGTTTTCAAATTTTGTCATCTACATTTCTTTCAATATTAGTCCCATATTATGACTCATTATTTAAGTTTTATTTCAATGCCATACCTTTCATTCAACAAATCCCCCCTGTCAAGAACAAGTTTTAAAACCACTGTCATGAACCTCTGTTAAGTGATCTTATAGATAACTTTGATATTGGTTACTTGTTCATTATCATTAGCACTTGGGATGTAAATTAAATTTAGTTAATTACAAATTTAATGAGTGAATTAATTCATTAAAGGTAAGTTATTACTTGAATTCAATATCTCATTGTTTGAAAACATGGGGCCTATCACTGGATATTTTCCATGGCCAGTCTTCTTATACAACACTTTTTAACCATTTTATGATATTAAATAAATAAACTCTTAATGTTTGGCATCTATAGTTTTGATTTGTTTTCTCTTTTATTTTGTAGCGAGTTAAGTATTATTACCTTTAACAAATACTAACCTCCTACTAAATTATAGATTTTTCAATTATGAATTGAAATTTATAGCAAATGTTTATTAAAAATGTTAATATAGTAATACTATTTATAAAAGTAATAAGAATGTATAACATAATGTAGTAAAATTGCATAATGTAGTAAATTTTTTTTTTATGTAGTATTAAATAAATTGTATTGAGTTTTTGAAGGAATATTGCAATTTTTCTGCAGATTTTCAATTTCCTGTTGATGTAAAGTGTCTCCAACACTATTGAATTACAAAGAAATAGATAATGAAGATAAAACGATGAAACAAGTGAATAATGAGCATCATGAAGGAATAAATACAGAAAATGGGAGACAGGACACATGGGAGACCGTACCCCATATAAACCTGCCTTAAACTAGTTTCTCACGAAACCTGAAAAAAATTGACTGAATTTAAAGCACACTAATATGGGAAGCAAACATGTTGATCTCTATTACGACGATTGAAGAAAGAGTGTAAACTATGATACCTCCGCTAATTTTCTGGTTATTTTATAATCTGATAAATGAAAATTATGCATTTTCATTTCAGAAGAGAAAAAGTTTCTTTTATGTCCTGTGGCAAATGAGAACATCCAAGGATTTCCTCTAAGGATCACCAGGAATGAAACATTACTAATTTCCTTAGCGTATCTTGAAATACAGACTAAGAGGAAGAAGAGACCCCGGTCAAAGAAAATATGGGAAGATCAGGTATACTTAAGCAGTAACTAAGGGAATACTGGCAATAAAGGAATAGACCACCACCAAACCTTAAATGTTTATGATGATGACCAGGAATGTGAATGAAAACTTCTCAATAACAATGCAGCTTTACATTTATGACTACAGTGTTTTTTAATAAATGAACATGCAGCTATGTGAATTCAAATAAATGTTTTTTCATGAACAGATGGGGAAAAAACCATAAGAATAGCACACAATTACCTCTACTTCTTTGCTACCAATGAACAAACGACTACCCTCTTCCAAAGGGGCTGATTTGCGGTTAGCTTGACCTAAAACTTTACCTTCTGTGTCCTGAGAAAAAGAAAATTAAATCACAACAGAACACTAAACTGTTTATACTTTTCTAGAGATGTATTATCACATATATTTTTGACATGTGAAGTTTTGGCTACATTACCTTCAAAACCACACTCTTTTCATGAACTTCCAAAGTTCCATCTCCTTCCCACGTTTTATGTTTCTTTGTGGACTGCTTTCCCCAAACAACATTGAACAACCTGTCAGAATAATTACAATACCCATACATCACATGTAAATATGAACATACAAAATAAATATGTTCAAGGTTAATTATTGCAGACCATTAAAATCAAAGTATTGTAATTACTGAATATGATGTGCAAAAACTCCATCACAAACTGGTCCAGGAGATATTTTTTTACCATCAATCACTCTTTTATTTTCAGGTTTATTTTCCTTTGTACCTGGTGGGTCTATTACAACTGATTGACGTCTGCAATGTTCCAGACTTGATGTGGTATTAGTATTGTTTCTAGTGCCATTTTCTTCTTCTTCCCCTCCATCACTGTTCAATAAGCTAAGAATGCTTGCAGTACTGCGAGCTGCTTTTGGAAACGTGAAATCTGAAATAAAATTAATTTTCAGACAAGAAGCTGCACTATAACACCTCAATGTTTTTCAAAAGCACTTGAGAATACCTTTGTCTTTTGGCTTCTGAATATCAGATTTACTATTGGAGCCTCCTAATCCACTAAATTTGAAAGAAGGGGCCGCCGAACGCCGCATTGCTGTATTATTTCACGGATAAACCAGTATTTAGACAATGGCTTGGGATAGCATTCTTGACAGGTAGTGATTCCAAATATTAATACTAAATCACAAAAATTAAGTCTATTAGCGTTTAAGAGAGAGACTCCTGAGACTTTAAGATTTAAAAATAATCATTCAAAATTGTTTGCTCAAACACAATGAAAAAACATCCACTTCAATAGTCTGTAATAACGTCGTTACGATTTTCACCACTTTCACACTAAAGACCTCGCGCAGTCTCCACAATCAAGCGAATCTGCTCACACAAAGGGAATATATTATAATATTATTATAATACACACAGACCGCACCGCGCTATCGTCGAAATATTCTTCACTGTTTCCCGCGCTGATTATCCTTTTTTATCTCTGCAAGGTTTCCAACCTGACAACATTAGTTCTTCGTACTGCCAACGTGAAGTGTATGTGAAGAGGAACCATGTCAACATCTGAGGGTTTATTGCGCATTACTCTCGAGTTTAGGTAATTTATTTGAATATGTTGTTACCGTTGTATATTTTTAAGCGACAAAGTTTTCAGTGGTACTCATGTGTAACATATAAATGAAGTTATGAATAAGATATTTTTCCTAACCTCAATATCTTTTGGTAGTATGTACAGTGTATAATGTATTTTTCAGTTTATTTGTTACACCGTTGTAGTGTTATTCAACCTGAAGTAATTTGAATTTTAAATTATGTGAATTTCTCCTTTAAGATTCGTACAATCGTGGAAGAAAGAAAGTTAATGAAAATAGTGATTGCCATTTTTTTTTTTTTGTGATACAACAAGGAAGGAACTTGTGTGTAAATAATCATTTTAAAATTTTATTGAAATAAATTGTTCACTAATAATAAAATACATGATTAGAATTTCTTTGAATATTAGTTATGTACATTAAAATTTACTAGTGAACCAAAAATTATAACAATATATGTTACATTATTAAATTTTAAAAAATTATCATGTTAATGTTCATGATACTTCAGTACTGTGTGCATAAGTTGATCTTTTAGGAATCATATGCAATAAAATTCAATTTTTGGAATTATAGTTTTCTGATGTTTCATGTTCTTAGTATTAATTAGATGCAGCAAAAACTAACATAATTTAAGAATTTCCCACTGCATTTCAGATTATAGAGGTGTAGAACTTATGTTTCCTGCTTTTATGTACTGAGCATTTAGAAATATCCAGTAATATTGGAAATCATTTCAAGTATTTGCTGTGATCAATTGTGGACACTAACACCTTAATTTCTTTTATTATGCACCTTTTTGACAGGTGCAATGACGATGCACAAATGTATTTTATAGGAGAATAGACTTCAATTATTTAAGCCAATTTCATTATTTTATAAATACTTAATTTCAAGAATACTTTTTTCCATAGTTTCTGTGTTGCCTATGTGTTTATACATTTTTTTTGTGTAGATTAATCTGAATGCAAATGATATTTTAAGAACATTGTTTTAATAGAAGCCAGTGTATTCTTGTTTGAAAAACTAGAAAAAAAGAAAAAAAAATTAATTACATTTGATAAACCATTCATGAAGTCGGTTGTGTTCTTAGCTGAGGAAAACACTGCAAAAAATAAGGTTACATCTAGGAATATTTATTATATTTTGGGCATTACATAAAAACACATAAAAACCTAATTAAACTATGATATTAATATTATGCATAAGAGTAATATTGATATTCAATGTTTTACAATGGATTGTTTCAGAGGTGGTGCTGAGCTTCTCTTTGATAATGTGAAGAAACACAATGTAAAACTTCCCTTGATTGATAAGACATGTAAGTTTCTAAAAAAAACCATGTGAATGTAATTGATCTGTGCCTGAATTCTGTAGAGAACTTTATTGAACTGAAATATTTTTAGGGACCCTACGCAATCTTCTGTTATGGATAAAAGAAAACTTGCTCAAAGAACGACCTGAGCTGTTTGTCCAAGGAGATTCAGTGTAAGATTTCAAACATTTAAACGCCTTATATAGATTGTGAAATTGTTGAATCATTAATTTCATGTTAAATGTTGTAGGAGACCAGGAATTCTTGTTCTTGTTAACGAAGCTGATTGGGAACTCCTGGTGAGTTATTGCATGTGTTTTTATTGGTTTGTTAATCTTTGGGTTCCATTGTTTCAGAGCTCTCTTAAAGTAGATTTTAAATTTTAGTCCAATTCTAACCCAGAACTGATGGGCCTATGATGTATATTTCAAACCAGAAAAAGCGGCTTAGGTGACTCAGGACATTAACGGACGTCACTGCAATGCATTTTACTGGAAGGTCTTACGATTCGAGACCAGATGGTGGCAGTATTTTCAATATTAGCTTCATAACCGAGTCGAATTCAGCTGCTATCTGGCGGAGAGTCCTAGCGCCTGGCTGCTTTGATCGGTAGTTTTCTGTCGTTTCTCCGTTCAACACCAGGCGAATGCTGGAGCAGTACCCGAACAAAGGGGCCACGGACTGCATGCATTCTTTTTATTATCTTACTTTATTTTCATTTCAGTTCAAGATTTTTTTTTGGGGGGGGGGGTGGGGGGCGGGGTATTAATATATTTCAATGTGTTTGAAGTTCAGAAAAGCATAAAATTGAATCAAAGCTGTCAGGTGCCATCACTAAAATCATTCATTAAAATCTATGAGATGTTTTGGAGCACTATAGAAATTTTCTAGCTTTTTTTCTCTGTACCTCTTCAATGAGGAAAAGTAGTAAAGACTGACCCCCCCCCCTAGCCTATTTTATTGTTTAAATGTCAATGTGTGTTATGGAGAAATTTATATTTTTGATATGTTTTTTGGATAATATGCTGGACCCCCTTTCAAGACATTCATGAACTTTCAAGTGAGATAATTCTCCAATGTAAGAGAGCACTACTCTATTTTCGTAAATAATTTCTCACCTGTCTGATTTACTTCATTCAGTGAAAAATAGAGTTGCATTTCAAACTCTGCATGTTTTAATTATGTTCTCAAAGTAGTTTTTATCTTCTGAATTGCACCTTAATCTTGGCTTGAATTAGAATAGTACTGTAGTATAGTTTGTGATCCAAGTACAAGGAGATAATTGCTAACTGCAGGGGTGTTGCGGAGGGTATATTGGAATAGGCACTTAATTCTAATCACGGATATAACAATTTGTAATCTGGTAGATTAGTAGGGCCATAATAGGGGGCTGCTCCTTGATCCAGTGCACATTACAGTGATGTGGTCAATGTTTCATCTATTGTTATGGCCCTGGCCAAGGATCAGGATCCAGTTATTATTAATATGCTACCTGCCCAAACATAATTGTGACATAATATTTTTATGGAGAAAAGTAATTGAATGTTTTAATGAGGATGCTGAAAAGAATAATTTTTTTTTCAAAACAAGTTTGTGTTTTTGTATAGTTTCTTTGTGGTATTTGCTTTACTGCTCTTACTCTATTTGTGGGCTTCCTGTTCTCTTTCTATCGTCATCGAATTAGGGCGTATTATTGTACTTAATTATATGTCCAGATACTTTACATCATAAACGTACCTGGCATGTATAAATTCGTACTTTCTACAGGAGGGAGCTCAAATGGCAAATTTTCCGAGTTCGTATACTACGCGAGATCGCAGAATTCGCCATTGACAGTCGCGGGTTGGAGTACAATGTACCTCTCTTCATAGCGAGTTACTTGGCCTATTCTATAATATTCTGCTTTTGCTGTTTTCAAGCAAGGACTCTTTTTGGCATATCTAAACTTCGGACTCATGACACTTTATCAAACGATCTCATATGTGTACTCATTTGAATAGTTCACTTGTTCTTTTCTAAATCTAGATTTTAGGTGTGTACCAACGTGACAATTTTCTTAAAAAAAGAATTGGCAACTATCTGATAGTAAAAATTTCAGTTTGCTCATAATGTTTTTGGCAGCAACTTCAAAGTATTGTGACATTCCCACACTCGCCCTATCTATTCCCTATTATTATATCTGCTAATTAATTATAAGTTTGGCTAGCTCAATTATTGAAAAACTGGGCGTTCAGATACAATCTCAGGGCGACTACTACTCGACGTTCTCGCCGTGGGCTGTCAATTAACCGCTCTACGAGGCTACGGCTGGCGATGATTTTTATTGGTGATGGGAACTGAATAATCCAATTTTTTTATCTTAACTAATTTTTAAAGAACAACTCATTATTAATTAATTTCTATTACAGCTCCAGACTTTCCTCTTATTACGGAAACATTTAAACTGTCCGCGCTTTTCTTTACTTAATTACTTCTCAACATAAATCCAAACATCTCGCTACGTACTATTCGCATCTATTTAAAACACTTCTGACTTTCAAGATAAACTTTGAAAAGGTTTTGCTGCGCGCGGCACAGCATCGAACTCACATCGATGCATGTCACATTGTCCCTTAACATTCGGACTGTCAACTCGTTTAGCTCTTTTCTTTTTTTTAATTGTTTGCTTTTTAATTCGATGCTATTTGCTTCACAGTTGCACATCTAAGTTCTTTTGTCTACCTAACAATGTATTACGTAAAAATATTTTATTGAATATTTTATAATATTTAAAATATATTACCCAAATGAATTTTATTCGCATTTTCAGTAATCTCAAGTCCCTAATGTCTCACTTGTGTCTATATATTTTTGTATTTATCTATCCTTCTAAAGATACTACGTCGACATATTTTAATCACCTTTTCAAACTATTCCGAGAGGTATTTTGACGCTTCTCAGTGTTGACAGATGATTTGATGAGTAAGAGATTGAGATGTTAGTGACATCGCTTAAAGAATGGCACAAGATTCACACGAGTGCACACGAGTGACGAGTCTTTTGCGGATGACTCGTCAATTGAAATCCACCTCCGGGCCTTATGAAGACGCCATGACAGTTCGGTACCATTTATTTCAGAACGTCTAGCTTCCTCTACTTTCGAGTTAGCGCGACCCTGAGAGAGAGAAAAAACTAGGTAAATTGACGTGCCTAGCGCGCAGCTAGACTTCTCCGGCTCTCCCTGCCCGTCCCGTAGACGGTGGCCCAGAGCTTGGTCTCCAGTGGCCAGATTCTATCCGAGTGCCGGGCGCATGCCGCTCTTCTTGCGACCGAGCATCTCGCGCGGGGCCCAGAGAGGAGATGCGATCTCCCAGCAGCGGCGAGACGGACGGTGGCGCCGAAACGAACCCGCC